>OZ038381.1:5993308-6342815 GCA_964036045.1 Eutreptiella sp. 'Long Island Sound 2002'
CCCCCGCAGAGCAATTTTCTTCCCGCCTTTGCTTAACAACTCAGCGTCTCCTGGGGTGGGGGGGGCTGGGGGGGGGGGGCTAATAACCCCTCGCCCCTCGGACCCGGATTTCATTGTGGGGAAAAATGAAATTTTACAAAAGGAAATATTGATTTGGGATGTTTTTCGTACACAAACTTTTGGGCTTTTGGGTTCCAGGAACCACCCCACCCCCACCCCCACCTCCACCCCCAAAAGGCAAAATGCCCGCATTTGCTGCGCACAACCCTGGCCGGGGTGGAGGCGGGGCGGGACGCAGGCAGGGGTGTCCGCAAGAAGCGGAATCATTTTGTTTTCAGGACAGCCAAAGCGCCGCTGTCCTTTTCCGCCCACAGTGACTGTATCTCAGCCACACTGGGAAGCCTACGGGCGTGGCCGTCTCCCACTGCATCACCCGGTTGCAAGCTTAGCTAGTCCTCACGACGTGTCAGATCCCCTACCACAGCCACTGTGGGATCATCGTAGCACTGACAGTTTTCTCCAAATCAACGTCAATGCACGTGGCCAGAAACTCATGCTGTGAAGCCTTCGTGGGGTGCACTTTACGATCCCAAAATTGACTTGCAAAAGAAGCGGCCTCTGCGTTGGTCACAATCTGGTGTTCCTTGTGGGTGCATGCAGGTTGCTGCGAACTGGCTGTACGGGGCTTTTTTGCCCGGCTAACAGGCTGATGACCTTCCGATTCCGAGACGTTGTCTCGAGTACTGTGAAGTGAGCAGGCGACGTCAGCTTGTCCTGGTCTGAGCCACGGGGGGGACGTCTCCTCGGTTCTGGTACGCGACTCCCCCCCCCCTCCCCCCCCCCTCACCACCCCAAATTGCCCCACCTGGACCCCACCCCCCAACCGACCCTCCCAACCGCTCTCCCCCCCCCATCGCCCCCTCCCTGAACCCCCCCCTTAAATCCCCCCCCCCCCCCCCGGGGGGCCTTGGGCCCACGTCTACTGGGGGGGGAGTCGCGTATAAAAGCGAGGAGACGTCCCCCCCGTGGTCTGAGCCAAAAAAAAAAAAGGTTTGAAGTACAACCCAAGTACGGCTCCAAGACGGCGTGCGTGCAGGGGTGCTACGGGGTGTGTGCCTGCCTGCACTCGTGTCCAGTACGACGGGACGAGTACGACAACGCGAAAGCGCGACTCGATCGGATCAGCCTGAGCGAGCTCGCGGCACAAGAAAAAGAGCAGACACGGCCCCCGAGAAGTTGAGCCCACCGCAGCCGACGCTGCGTTGTCCGGCTGTGGACCGACCTTCGTCCGTGTCCACGAGTGTCGCCTGCGCCCTCCCTGGCCAGAGGCGCCAGCAGTGGGGGAAGTTAGGGCTGGCGGGGCGACTTCCTGCGTAGCGTGCCATGGGCATCAAATCGTTGTGAGGGGCCTGCAAAGCCCACCCGAATCAGTATTGACAAAGGGAACGCTTTGTTCTGGACCCAACAGGTCGCATTTGGAGCCCCTTTACAGAGGGCGGGGGGGAGGGGGTCAGAGTTTCGCTTAACAACTCAGCGTCTCCTGGGGTGGGGGTCGGGGGGGGGGGTAACACCCCCCCCATCGGACCCGGATTTCATTGTGGGAAAAAATGAAATTTTACAAAAGGAAATATTGATTTGGGATGTTTCTCGTACACAAACTTTTGGACTTGTGGGTTCCAGGAACCACCCGCCCTTTCAGGAGAACTCAGCCCCCCACCCCCACCCCCCCTTTCAGGAGAACTCAGCCCCCCACCCCCACCCCCCCTTTCAGGAGAACTCAACCCCCCCACCCCCACCCCCCCTTTCAGGAGAACTCAGCCCCCCATCCCCACCCCCGTTTCAGGAGAGCTCAGCCCCCCCACCCCCACCCCCCCTTTCAGGAGAACTCAGCCCCCCATCCCCACCCCCCTTTCAGGAGAACTCAGCCCCCCATCCCCACCCCCCCTTTTCAGGAGAACTCAGCCCCCCACCCCCATCACCCCTTTCAGGAGAACTCAGCCCCCCATCCCCAGCCCCCCTTTTCAGGAGAACTCAGCCCCCCTCCCCCGTCCCCACTTTCAGGAGAACTCAGCCCCCCACCCCCACCCCCAAAAGGCAAAATGCCCGCATCTGCTGCGCACCACCGATGTCTAATTCTTTGGTGATCCGGAACCCCCTCCCCCAATGTCACTTTCCCCACGTCCGATGTGGTGGTGGTGGGCACCCTCCGAAGTTCACTGTCTTGGGACAGACTGAGTGTGCAGCATTTCCGGCGGCGGCGTGGGAGGGACGCCGAGGGGCAGAAGCAGCACTTGTTGAGCAGGGGGACCACCGTCCCACTCTCACGTCCCCAAAGCCCTTTCCCCAGCGGATGGGGTCAACAAAGCAGACATTTTCATTCGAAATCCTCAGACCAGTGCGTACACCCGGAAGTACCGTCCGGTGTATCTACTCCGCCTTTATGGCAACCCCCCGCCCCCCCCCCACCCCCCTTTTCAGTGGTGGTGAGCACCCTCCAAACTCCGCTGTCTTGGGACGGACTTTGTGTGCAGCATTTCCGGCGGCGGCGTGGGAGGGACGCCGAGGGGCAGAAGCAGCGGTCGTGGGTCGCAGGGGCTCACCAACCGAAAACGCGCCTCCCCGTCGGCTGTGGACAGCGATGTAGACAACACACGCACGGAAAGAGGTCAACGCCACGTGCAGAAGTGTGTGTAGACACGGGGAGTGGGGGGGGGGGGGGGGGCGCCCAGGGCTGCGCTGGAGGGGGAGGCAGGCTAAAGGGGGACTTCAAGAGCGGCTGCAGCGTGGCCTTGGACTTGAGTAAGGTGCCTACAGGGCTGCCCCCACCGAGGCCGTCTCGTTTTTTTTTTGGCGGACAGCCCTGAAGCACAGCCTGGGCCCCGGAATGGTACCTGACGGCGGTTGGAGTAACCGACGGCGGTTGAAGTAACCGACGGCAGTTGAAGTAACCGACCGACGGTGTTGGGGTCATGACTCGGCGGCTCATGAGCGACCAACGGCATTCAGGTCGGGGCAAAGTGGTACGGCTGGACACTATATATCTGTTGTTTGTGACCGTCAGGGGCAGCCTCAGAGGCCGGGCAGTAAATGCGACGAGCGCTGTTGACGAGGGGATCCCAAGGGCGTGAGTGCCGGCTCAAGCGTTGCAGGCGGTTCGTGTGTTGGATGATGGGCCGTTGCACAATGGCGGCAGCTTCGGTGTTCAGCGCGATGAACGCTCGCCTTATATATATATCTACTTTGTGAAGGCAGCTGTACAGGACCTGAACGGTGTGTTTGGGGGGGGAATGGGGGGTGGGGGGGTGGGGGGCATCGGGATGGGAACAGTCGGGGGGCAAGATTTCGCCGATGAGGAGGTGGCGAGACATTCCCCGGGCGGAATCGCCAGGCTGGGGGACCCGCCCGAACTACTGGAGTATGGCGATGAGGGGAACGCCGCCAAATCCCTGGCACAGCTGGCTTCGCCCCAACCACCCATGCTGAGTCTCTTTTGGGCAGAAAGTGGCTTTTTTTTTGGCCCTAGAATGCGCAGATTTGGGAGGGCACCTCCCAACTTGGCGCCCTCGCTCCGGGCCGCCACAGGCCTTTGTCCAGCTTCGGGCAGGCTCGAGTGTCCGCGGCACGATACCAAGCGCATGGGAGGTGGTGCTGGGCCTGCGTGAAGCATTTTGTGCGGGAGGGGCTGCGTGCGCTGTGTTGGCCGTGGCAACAGGTCGTGATGGGGTTGTGAGGAATGCCGTCCCGAGCCCAAGTGGCGCTTGAAGTGACCCTTTGGGGGCACACCGTGCGGGTGTTTTCCACCGCCGGTAGCCACGGGTCCCAGGGTCCTGCATTCCGCACCCCCGATGCGGTTTTGACTGGATCGTGCACGCTTCTGTAGGGGGGTGGTGTGCAGGGGGTGTTCCCGTGATGAACACCGTGATGATGGGCGCTGTGCCCGCGCTGTGCCCGCGCTGTGCGAAAACGCCCCCTTTTGCTGAGAAGATAAGCGTTGCTTCCTTTCCGCCGACGGACCATTCCGCCGCTGTCATTTCCCGCCAAAACACTCCTTCCACCGTGACTTACTTTTTCCGGCTTCTCGGTGCCCTCACAACCTCCAGCTCGCCTCACAGGTCCAGTCCTCTTGGGTCCAGGATATTGTATTTGGTGCGTGCTGCCCTCGAGGCAACGGGAAGGGGTCAAACAAGAGGGAGGTGGCATTCAGCTCGGCCTTCACCCCTGCCTCTGCCCAGGCTCGTGCACCACCGCTGCCTCTGTCTCTCACTGTGCCTCTGCCTCGGCCTGTGTTGCAGGTTGTGGTCGTGACAGTGTTCGTGACAGTGCTGGTGGCGGTGGCAGTTGGCGATGATAATGCTGCTGGCCGTGAGGTGAAGCTCGGTCCAGAGCCTAGGCACAAAGCGCCCCGCTTGTGTTTACGTTTTATAAAGCAGCTGTAACTGCCCCTGTAAAGCCCGAAGTCGGTGTTGTGCACCCGCAGCAGCTGGGCTGCCAACAGTATGCAATGCCACGGCTGCGTTCATAACGTTTAGGGTATTGGAACGACATGCTTTGGGATTGTAGATGTCTTGAACATGAAAGGTACTGGCCACCCTCACCTGCAATGATGGTGTTCAGGAACATCAGGTTTCATCGGGCAGAAACGGCTGGCTCCAGGAGGTTCGTAGGCACATATGTGTTTCGACGGTGCTGTTTGTGGTTCTGGGTATCGCGCGCCGCCCGCCGTGGGGACTTCTGCTACCGCATCCTTCGCCACCCCTCCAGAAAACCGGTCCATTGCCTTTCCCCATGCCTCACACCGCTCCACAACGCTGGCTCCACCCCACAACCCTTCGCCAACCCCAAAACTCACGGACCGTCCCCAGACCACTCCAGAGGGCCGCAGAACCCGCATACCACTTTTCCTAAACACTCCCACGAATCTTGTCCAGCCCTTAAACCCTCCCACAACCAATCCCTAAAGTGTCCCACAACCCTTTGCCGACCCTCCCGGGTCGCTTCGCCCTTCCGCAATCCCTCCCCATAAATCTGCAGAGCTGGTCGCTGAGGTTCATGTGTTTTGGGGTATGGCCGCTTGCACCCAACACAGTGACATATAGCAGCCCTCTGCAACCAAAGCGCCACCCGCAAATGAAGCTCAAGAAATGCTCGTTTTTAAGTCAGGGTCGGTGGAGCCAGCGTCACACCGCCGTGAGGGTCAGGAACGCATCCATGAGGCTACAAATGTACAGGGCCATGGTGAGTGGTGCAGTGGATGGGGCTGAGTCAGGATGTAGGCAGTCACTCTGAAGTAGAGGCCGCACAAGAGGATGAACGTAGGCATCGAATGCCCCTCAGGAAAAGAAGTGGTTGGGGCACCTGGTCCTACTGTAGTACATTAGCTGGTGCCTTTGGTCGAGGTCATTTCTGTGGGGAAGCAGAGGTTATTCCAGAGTTTGTGTGGGAATTGAATTGTGGTTGTCCGCAAGACGTTCCTGCACAATGTGGGCATGATTGCTGTCCTCCTTGGTGGCGTTCACGCCGGGCTGCCGTAAACAGCACATATGTCACTAGTATCTGGTAGGCGAACTGAGTTTCTTTGGGAGTCAGCCCTTTCTGATTATGCCCAGCAGGCGCCAATCACAAGTATCAACCCACCGCTTCGTCATCTCATTAAGCAATGCTCAATCAAATTCGAGTTGTTTAACAAAAGCCGTCACCAAAGATCTTCAAAGACCATTCAGCCAATGGCACGTATCTGTAGCACATTGTTGTTTGCGTCTGGCATACCCCGAAGTGCATGCTGCATTTTTGGGTGGTTGTGTGGTATTGAATCCGGCAAACCCACCCCAAAAATGGATGTTGCACGCAAACTCTCCCCCAAGCACAATGTTGTGGAAGTTCCATCTACACTGTTTGTCTGCCAGCTGGACAGCTCTACGCTGCTTTTGAAATGTGCTCGTGGGTGTGCCAGGTATGTAAACCGGCTTCTCCTTCTGCCCTTATGGCCTTGTGGAGTACTTCCTCTAAAAGACAATGATATAAATGACAATCATTCAACAAACTTTTGTTTCTGAAAGATCCAAAGCCCCGAAGGACTCATGTTGCACTGAAAATCGTTTCAGATTCAAATCCTGCACGTATCAAATGAGTGATGATTCCGACACCGTGTCCGCACCATAGCCCAAGGAAGCACGTAGCAAAATAACAATAAGAGGAGGCTAGTTACACACTGCACAAGAATAGTCACCATTATGCAGGGCAAGAATTGGAAACAGCAAAATAGGCAACATCCCAACACATGCCAACGCAGTGGGAGGGCACCGCTTGAAAGTCCCCCTTCCCAGTCCTCTAACGTACCAACAGGGCTTCCTGCCATCGCAATGAGCTGTGCCTGGGAAGCAACTTCCTTCCCCGGCAACATCATGGTGAAACCCAGGGCAACCCCCCAGTGATGTATCAGAACGGCTGTACACCGTAGGAGGGGGTCAGGGGGGTTGGGGACCTCCCCCCCCTGGACCCCCCCAACCCAGTCCTCCCCTTCCAATGTTTGAGGCTGACAGCCAAAATTTTGCTTCGGCCCCTTCAGTGCCAAGAGGATTCAAACTTCAGAATTTTTGGCCCGCCTTCGGCGGGGACCATAGGGGAACCCTGGGAGGAGGGGGGTACTAGCCAAACCCCCCCCCCCCCTAAGACCCCCCTCTCCCCTTCTAATAGGAGGCCTATGGCTTCCGGCCGGCCCGCGGGGCGTTGGACGCCGCAGCAGTCACCCAAGTGCTGCTTGAGCTGTCCCGCCTCAAGGGATGGACCCTTTTTGGGGTCAACCTTGACCATGTCAAGTGTTTTGACCTGATCCCCCAGGCTGTCGTCCTGAGGGTAGGGCAGGAGCTCGGCATGGAGCCGGGCATCCTGCGGGCCTTGACGGGCATGTACCGCCAGCTGCGGCGGGCCTTCAAGGTCTCCGGATGCCTCGGGAGCTGGTGGCGTGCCACGAACGGCATCCTGCAAGGATGCCCTTTGAGCATTATCCTCATCAATCTCCTGACCACAGTGTGGAAGATGGAGATTGATGAGATGCGACGCCACGTCGTGGTGGCAACAAGGGCACTCCCGCCAGTCCACGGGGACCAACCGGACATGGTGGTCCATCGGGGGGCCGGACGGGCAGCGCTGTGCCCCACTGGCTATGCGGATGACACGCAGGCCATGACACGCACCTCCCAGGATCGGCAGGATGTCTGTGACCGCACCGCCGAATGGCTGCAGATCACGGGACAAGACGTCCGCCCCGACAAGTCTGGGGCGTGGGCCCTGGGTGCCACGGCGGCGGACGCCCCTGCGCGGCTCAGGGGCCTGGAAATACCCAACAAGGACGAATTTCGCCAGCTGGGCGTGGGTATTCGGGTTGAGGCCCGGCGCGGCACGGGGCCCCTCCTCCAGACCCGGATGGATCGCGCCAAGGCCATCCTTCGCCGCATCGGGTGCATCCCGGTGCTTCGCCAGCGGGCTACGGCGCTGGGGACCTTGGCGCTCGCCAAGGCTCTATGGGGTTCGGAGTTGGCTGAAGTCGGGGAGGCCGACATGCGGGCGCTGGACTCCCTCGCTGCAATTGCGCTATGGGGTCCCACGCGTGTTTCTCGGAACCGCAAGGTTTTGTGGTCGGTGCTCACGCCTGGGCACCGCGTTGCCCCCTCATGGCGGGCGCAGTACCAACGGCTGTTGTGGCTGGCGCAAGCGTCTGCCACCACCGGCACGGTGCAGGTTCTGGTGCAGGCAGTGCTGGAGGAGCATCCTAGGCCGCCATTGACGGGACCCGTGGGGCGTGCGCTGCAGGACACCCGGAGGCTTGGCTGGGTTGCCCTTGAGGGCTGGTGGAAGTGGCGGCTGCCTGGGCAAGCAGCGCCGCTACACCTAGCTCTGGACGATTGGGGCGAGGTGTGCCACCGCGTACGGGAAAGCCAGCGGTTTTCCGCGCTGCAGGCCTTGGAGCGCCGCCGCCCGCGGACGTACGGGGGCCTCGGGGGTGCCGTGCAGCGCGACGCGGTGCGTCATGCACTCACCGTGGCGGGCAACGAGCTTGAGCTGGTTTTGCTGCGCTCGCAGCTAGCCGGGGCCACATGGACTGCGGCGCGGGCCCACGAGCACCGCATACGCACGGACCCGCGCTGTCCTCACTGTGGTGCCCCCACCGAAACGGACGAACACATGCTGTGGTCCTGCCCCTCCTGGGAGCCAGCACGGGCGGCGTGGCGCCCGCTAGTGGAGGCAGCGGCGCGCCCTCTCCCCACGCTGGCTGTGCCGTCTGCGTGGCCGGCCTGTCTGCGCTCGGCTGGGCTGCTCCCGCTGGCCCTGGTGCCCGACAGCGATGCGCTGCAGCTGGCGAAGGACCTCCTGTACCGCCTGTACGGAATGTTCTTAGCCGTGCTCGCGGCGCGCAAGACGGCATTGGACGCGGCCCAGCAGAGGGGGGACCAACGCTCGACCGTCTTCGGCCCGGCGCGGGGCCGGGCGCCGGACGCGCGCGCTGCCTATCCGTGGCACCAACTTGGGGCGGGCCCATTGCCCAGGCCCCCGGCCCGACCCCCGCTAGATGCACCTGCGGGGCTGCCGCCGCAGTGGCCGTGGGAGGCGACGTTTCTGCATGCCTTGCTGCGGTGGGCAGGGGCCTTGTTGTGGCTCCCTGGCCAGGGCCAAGTCACGTACGCGGAATTGGCCCTGGGTTTCGAAGAGCATGCGGGCCGGGCCCTCCCAGCGGCTCCGGGGCACAGGTTGGCGGGGCGTGTCCTGCCGCTTCGTGAACGGGCGCACGTGCTCAAGCTCGCGCTCGACAAAACGCAACAGTTTCTGCGGGCTGGTGAGCTCCTTGGGGGCCAGCTGCGCCCGCTATGCAATGCACTTGTCCCGTTTGGTGGCTACAAGTGTATGGGCCGCACGGAGAGACCCGTGTTCGCGTGCCGCCCGGCCATGCAGGAGCACATGCGCCGCCTTGAGGTGCACTGCAGGGCCTTGTGGGCACGGCGGCTGGCTAGGCCGGGTAGGGGGCGCCAGGAAGCTTTCCTGAGCAACTACCTGCCTCGTCCCCTGGGGGGTCAGGCGTCGCTGCGCCCCTTCCAGCGGGTACGCCCGCAGCGGCCGCACTGCCCGCCCGCGCAGCCACCACCGCCGGCGCGCCCGGCCGGAGCCCCACGGGCGCTAGGACGCGGTCTGGGCACTGTGCGCGTACTGTGCCCTGCACACGGAGCGGCGACGTGCGCGGCGTGTGCGGCGACTGGTCAGGGCATTAAATACTGCTGCTCCCTAGGCCACGAGGGGCACCGGTTGGCGCCGGCAGCGCAACGCGCAGGGGCCAGGGCGTTGCGTGCGTGGCTCCAAGCGCCCCAGCAAGTGCCCCGGCCTGCGCCCCCCCCAGGCACGGTGCTGGGCTCCCGAGGGCGGGAGTCGCCGCGGGGCTCATCAGAGGATGAGCCGCCGCAGGCGCGGCGGCGCGTGCTGCCGCCGGCAGTGCTGGGGCGGAGGCGTCGGCCGCCGCGAGTCGGCTCCTCCTCCGACGACGACGAGCCACCGCGCCGGAGGCCCCCTCTTAGGGCCGGGCCATCTCTTTCCCACTCTTCCCGGGACTTCAGCCCCCACGACCCACGGGGATATGGGGGGGGAGTGGCGGGCGACGGGGGGGTGGGTCAGCCTCAGCCACAGTCCCAGCCACGGGCGACCAGCCTCAGTGGCTCTGGCCTCATATCTCCTGGGGGGCGGTGGTTGCGGGCACCCCCGCTGGCTGCGTCGTCAGCCACAACTTCACTGCCCCCCCCCCCCCCTCCAACTGTGGGTGCGTCCCGCGGCGGGGGCGGGGGGCAGGGACAGGGGCGCGCAAGCCTTGTGGACGTTTTTGGCTCCATCTCGGCCGCGCTCATTGATGCGGCGCGGGCGGATGGGGCTCAGGGTGGCCCACCCCCACCCCAGGATCGCGAGCAGCAAGGAGCTGCAGGGTGGCTTCGGGATGGGCAGGGTCAAGGTGCCTCCCCACCCCTCAGTGATCAGAGGCAGCAGGATGCTGCAGGACAGGGTCTGGGGCAGCAGGGTGCTGCAGGGCAGGGACTGGGGCAGCAGGATGCTGCAGGGCACGGTCTGGGGCAGCAGAATGCTGCAGGGCAGGGTGTGGGGCAGCACGATGCTGCAGGGCAGGGTCTGGGGCAGCAGGGTGCTGCAGGGCAACCTGGGGTGCAGGCACAGGGGCAGCCAGAGGCTGCTGCTCTGGGTCAGGGGTGTCAGGGACAGGGCCAGGGTCAGGGACAGGGTGGTCCCCCCCTCCCCCCGGCACGACGCAGCCCCCCCCCCCCTCCCTTCGTGGGGGGGCAGCACGGGCGCAGGAGCGCGGCAGTGCGACTCGGGGGGGCAGGGCAGCGCGTGGGGCAGTCCGTCAGGGGCGCCCCTCGCAGCGCAGGGGTGCGGCAGCCCGTTTGCCGCCCCACGGGGGGGGGGCTCTTGAGCCTTGGCTTCACTCGGCAAGTGCAGTCATCGGGAGGGGGGGGCGCCCAACCCCCCGCAGCCGCACCTGCACCTGCGGGCGCGGATGGGGGAGCGCACAGCCCGAGGTCTGGGCAGGGTCGCTCCTCAGAGGATCCCACATAGGACGGAGGCCCGGGTCCTTCCGTTGCGCCGCGATACGCTGGGGGGGCGGGGGGGGGTAAGGGCCTTATATATCTGTATACAGCTGTATATAGATGAGCTCTCACCCGCTAACCCCCTGATCCCCTCAATCGCACTAGCGTCCAGGACTCGAAAAGGCGAATGGCCTCTCCCCTTCTAATACATCCCTGGCGACCCCCCTGCGGTGCACACCGGCCATGCCATGGAAGCCTCTTTGGCCGGACAGGGCTCACCGGTTGTCCAGGAAGTGCACCCGCGAGTGGATCGCGCCGTAGCGTTTTCGTTGCTGCCGGTGCCCTCCGACCTGCACGGCGTGCTAAGAGAGGCATTCTCGGGTGTGCTGCTGGGCTGTCTTACTCTGGGTGGTGCTAGGAGCTCCTTCCTTGTGTCCACCTGGGCCCGGGAGGGACAAGGCCGAGGCCCATCGTGCATGGGACCTGTACTGGTGCTGCTCCTCCTCCTCCTCCTCCTCACCTCACCTCACCTCACCTCACCTCACCTCACCTCACCTCACCTCACCTCACCTCATCCTGCATTTCCAGAATGCTTCTGTGCGGCTGCAGTCCCGCTTCACATGTTGATGGTGCTTCGTGACCTGCTGCCCCATGATGGCTCTGCTCTGTGGATCCGACCGATTTGCAGACACGTCCAATGATGGCGCCACCGCCGACACGTTCGCCACTTTTGACCCGCAGCGGCTGCACCCCGGCGCTGACACACCGCCCCCTTTGCAGGAGTGGCTCCTGGGCCTGCCTGCCCACGACCCCCAGCGCCGCTTCTGCGCCGCACAATTGCAGGGCCTGCTCGAGAGCGTGCAAGCCACCCTCCGGACGCGGTTGGCGCAGGGGCCCTGGACGGTCCAGGGGGTGTTAGAATTGGTGGAGGACTCATTTCGGAGGCGCGGGCTCCCAATGCCCCCCAAAGTGCGGCAGGACGTCCTGGCCCTCCCCCCGCCCCCGGACCTTCCGGAGCAGCACTGGCTGGCGCTGCTGCTCTACAGCGCGGAGCTTTACGACGCCGACCGCCGGCCCGCGCGGCACCAGATCTACGCGGAGTTCAACCGCGTGTGCCGGGCGTACGGCGCGTGCGCGGCGCCGGGGCCGGACCTGGAGGCGGACTGGGCCCTGTTCCGGCCCTTCGCGCACCACCTCGACGCCGTGATCCAGCGGCTGCCGGCCGTGCCCATGGTCCTCTTCCGCGGGGGGCCGCGCGCGCTGGACACGGCCACGTACGCGAGCGGCGCCCAGGGCGCCTGGGGGGGCTGCCTCAGCGCCAGCAGCGACCGGCTGCAGGCGGCCTCGTTCGCGGGGCCCGAGGGGCTCCAGGCGCCCAGCGGCTGCTACTTCATGATCCTGTCGGACGCGGCGCGGTTGGTGTACCCGTACTCGGCGTTCACGGAGGAGATGGAGCACCTGCACCCGCTGCACGCGCGACTCGAGGTCTGCCCGGTCTTCCCGAAGTTCATGGTGTCGCTGGCCAACGTCGGGTTGACCATCGCGACGCTGAAGCGCGCCGGCCGCGCGCTCTCGCTGCGGTTCCACGTCGCCGCCCTCGCGGCCATCAACGTCGTCTTCGCCGGCTTCGTGGCGGGGTACGTGCCGCCGCGGGTCGCGGCGCGCCCCGACGCCGCGGGCGGCGGCCGCCCGTTCGAGGGGCCGTTCCGGGAGTTCCTGGACGGCCCGGAGGACGTGCTCCTCGTGGCCGGGGACGTGGGGCTCGGGAAGTCGGCGCTCGGGGTGTGGCTGGCGGCGCACACGTACTACCGCGAGTGGGTGGTGCTGTACCTCTGCTACAGCCACTGCTACGACTTGGGGCTGTTCACGGAGCGCGCGCTCGTCCGCTGCCTGCAGCACCAGTTCGGGTGGAGGACTCATTTCGAAGGCGCGGGCTCCCAATGCCCCCCAAAGTGCGGCAGGACGTCCTCCCGCCCCCGGACCTTCCGGAGCACCACTGGCTGGCGCTGCTGCTCTACAGCGCGGAGCTTTACGACACCGACCGCCGGCCCGCACGGCACCAGATCTACGCGGAGTTCAACCGCGTGTGCCGGGCGTACGGCGCGTGCCGGGCGCTGGTCCGCTGCCTGCAGCACCAGTTCGGGTTCTCGGAGGCGGCGCTGCGGTAGCTGAAGGAGCAGCCGCTGCTCCTGGTCACGGACGACCTGGAGGCGTGGGTGCCGCCGGCCGCGGCGATCACGCGGAGCTGGTGGGAGCTCAACGGGTTCACGGAGTGGCGGGTCAAGATGGTGGTGACTGCGAACCCCGCGAAGATGTGGGACTACCGCTGGCTGCTGGGGGACAAGGTCCGGGCCGTGCACCTGCGGCCGTTCGGGGCCGACGAGGTCGCCGCGTTCGTGCGCGCGCGGCTGGGCGCGGGCGAGGAGGCCCCGGCGCTGCGCCGCGCGAGCTCGTTCATGGAGGGGCGCGACGCCTCCCACTTCCGGCAGCCGCCGGACGGCCCCGCGGCCCCGGCGCCGGAGGCCGAGGCCTGGGAGGGTCCTAGCGAGACGGGGCCCGCCGCCAGCTGCCGGCGTGCCCGCTGCCGCTGTACCCCTCCGCCGCGCCGCACCTCCTGGAAATGGCCGTGGCGCTGTACGGGGCCGACCCGGCGGCGTTCGGCGCGGTCCGGGCCGTCGCGCAGCTGTACCACGCGTGGCTGCACCGGCACCTGGCGCCCCACGGCGCGGAGGCGGAGGCCGACCTCCGGCACATGGAGGCCCTGGCCTGGGACATGTGCCGCCGCGGCCTCGTCGCGGACCGCGTCGGGGCGCGCGGGCGACCGGAGTGCCGGTGGTTCCGGCGGTGCCCCCTGTGGCTCGAGGACTACAACCCCCGGTCCTTCTTCCCGTTCCTCGTGCCGGGCCTCCGGGAGTTCCTCGCGGCGCACATGTTGTGGCGCGGCCTGCGGGCCCCGGCGGCGGAGGCGGGGGCGGAGCCGGCCGTGGTCCGGGGCGCCCGGACCCTCTCGGAGGTCGCGCTCGCTCCGCAGGTCGTCGAGCTGTTCGGGGGGCTGTGCCGCGCGCTGTGCGCCGCGGCGGACCGCGCGGCGCTGCGGCGGCGGCTGCGGGAGTGCGCGGACCTGTGCCGGACGGCGCGCGGGGGGCCGGACCCCCCGATCGCCGCGGCGGATGTGTGCGTGGCCAACGCGAGTGCGCTGTTGGGCGCGGTCGGGGAGTGAACGTGGGGGCCGGATGGAGCGGGATGGGCTGGCCGGACGATGGAGGGGCATTCCTTTCCGCACTAGACTTGCCACTAGCGTCTGCCACCTCAGACATGATCGGATGGAGCAGGATCCTACTGAGCCACACGCTGGACGTGGCACGTTCCTGCTGAGTTCTGGTGGTGCAGGGGGCGGGCATGTATTACTGAGTATTACTGAGCCTTTGATATGGGGCCGGATTGCTACTAAGAACCAGTTTCCCTGCCAGACGCCAGTGGCATGTCTGCTCCGCAACCCCCCCCCTCCGGTGTAGGACGACATTCTTCGGCGTCCCCCCACCCCTTCCCCAATGGCACCGACCGAGGCTCCGAACCACAGCAGAGGTGCTGCCACACGTGTCGACATTGCACTGCCCCTCCGCCTGCATCACACGCCGGACCACAGAGAACGTCCCCGGGGCAAAACCAGCGCAACCCCGAAAACGCTGGCAAAACGACGGAACATGCGGCGCACCACCGATTGGGTGACACTTGGTGGCCCACGGCCACTGGCCCTGTGCTACGCACTCCCCGCATCAGGAGTGGAGAGCACCCTCTGCATGCAAACCCAATACTTTCTGGATGTCCCATCAGAGTTATGGCCTCCTACCCCAATGTTTGGCCACACAACGGTGTTTTGTGCGTGCGAAAGCCGTTCGTCGCCCAACACGAGTGGACGTGGCCATCCCTCACACCTCATGTGATGTGGAACGATGAGTTTTGAGGCGGAAGAGGGGGTGCGCTCTGAGAAGCAGCACAGCATGCGGCATGGCACACACAAGGCATGGGCGTCGTTTGATTTGAATGGAGTCGTGCCTCCACCATTGCATACCTTTTTGCAATTTTGTTACAGTTTTTTACAGTTTTTTTTACAGTTTTTTACAATTTTTCACAGTTTTTTTTACAGATTTTTACGAAGCCGTGGAAATGGCTGGTGGATCTGGCGCAGGTGACTCGGGAGCCCTGCAAAGCCCAATCTGCCTCATGTGCACCCTGACGTGCAGGCCATGCACCCCCCCTTCCCGAACTGCTGATTCAGCAGTCGATCTGGGAATCGCTTTGACATCTTGACGTGCGTTGGGAGGGGGAGGCACCAAGTGCGCTGCTCACCCTCAAGGGGCACAGGGGAAAACGGTCCTGAGATGCTCCACACATCGGACCAGGCATTGGTTTTTAAAGGTGAGTATGTTGACATATGTTGACATATGTAGAAATGTGTAGAAATGTGTAGAAATGTGTAGAAATGTGTAGAAATATGTAGAAATGTGTAGAAATATGGAGAGAGAGAGAGAGAGAGAGAGAGAGAGAGAGAGAGAGATATAGAAACATTATGGCTCATGTAAGCTCTGCCCCCCCCCCCAAATCAGAGGACTTCGTTGTCCGCTGGACACGCAGGGCTAGGGGACCATTTTTTACCGCAAGTCGATCAGTGCATCTCTTGGGTATCATTTTGAGGCAAATTCAGGCCCCCTTCCTTGTACATCGCAAGGGTCGCGTGCGCCAATGTAGTGGCAGGTGTCGTGAGCTCCGTGGTGATCACTTCCCCATTGTTTCCCAATGGCTTGTCCGAACAATCCCTGCATTTAGACTTCGCCTCCTTTGACCACCAAGTGTCCCTCGATGAAGGGCAGCGACGTGCAATAACAAAGTATGAATATCTGGGAGGGGGTCCGCCGATCCCCGATACCAGTTCAGCCCGCGAATTGCGTAAAGCGTTGGTGTATGCTCTGGACACCTGTCGTATGCCTGTACACTGCATTCTTCCTGTACATGCTTCCCCAAAACGGGATGCGAAGGGCGTTTACCCGAGCTAAAATAAGGCACTTGAGGCCCCGGGCCAGCGCAGAAGGCGCCGGACCGGAGGGGGGGGGAGGGGGCATAAGCCAAATGTTGTACTCGTGTATAAAGGTACACTGGTCTACGCGCCCGCAGTGTGGAAGACTGTGTACTTGTGTACCATCCCTCTGCGAGTTGGGGGCTGACCGCTGTGCTATTCCAGACTGGCAGGCGTGGTTTTGGTTTGCAGCCATTGCAGGGGGCTCGAGGGATGAGACAAATGTGACTTTTTCAGCTTGACCCGGTCCGTCTGACCGAGCACTTACGAGGCACACGAAAGTCTGCGCCAAAAAAAAGAAAAGAAAAATCTGACTTTTTCAGCTTCTGGAGTACGGTCCGCCTGGTGCGCTAGACCCTGGGCTGAGTGACCTTCAGTTGTAACTCCATTGGAAGCAATGGTTGGGGAGACGACGATTCGATGCTCAAGACATAACTGTTTGGCTGGCGGAGGGCGACGGGCAGGTATTCGTATGTGCGCGCTCGGCTGTTCGACTGATACAGGGGGGGGGAATATTTCGCTGTGGGAAATTTCGTGATTCAAATGTGTGCGAGATTTCCCGCTCAATGTTCAGGCCACTGTGCGAAATAAACCCAGTGCGAAATTTAGCCACTGGGGCGCATTTTCACTGCCTCTTTGTTCTCTCGCTTTTGAGCTTCTCGGTGTGGGAAGAGGATGGAGGCGGCCCCGGAATCCGGACTCCCTCCCCGGCTGGAGGGTGTCTATACGCCCACAGTCCACGCGGACGTTCCGGGGAGGGGGAAAGGCACCGGGGACTCAAGGATCAGGGTCAGGGACCAAGGAATCCCAGACAATAAGGGAATTGGTGTTTGTTGCGCCCCACAGCAGATGAAGGGGCTGGATTGCCTTGGACCTTGGGGCATGGGATTGAGATCCAGGTCATGCAGGAACCCCCTGAAAGTAAAGAAAGCAGTCCTGGAAGCTCCTGGAAATTCGCAAAACAATCCTGGAACCCGCTGGAACTTGGCAGTGCAACGCAGGAACTGCTCAGTAGTTAACAGTACAATCCTGGAAGGGTGCGAAATTTCCCGCGGGATTTTCAGGCCACTGTGCGAAATAAAGCCAGTGGGAAATTTTCTCGTGCGAAAAATTCCCGATGCGAAATCCCCCCCCCACCACCATTAAGGGAGGGGTGCCCAGTTCAGCATAACTGGGGTCATGCTACGCAGGCGGTTGATCGGCCGTGCACGTGGCTGGTTGTGTGCATTTGGCCTCGAAGGGGGGATCTCTGCAACTTCACTCGCACTTATGTGCACGTCAGCTTGTGTGATTGCTGGACAGCAGTCCGCAGCCACTGAGTAGAACATGTGCAACACAAACTCCGGGTATTCTTGGGTCGTGCAGACCATTTGAATGCGAAGTCTGAGGGAAAGGAACGGGAGCCACCTCAGTCGAAGAAACACGTTTTTTGGATGGTTGGGTGGTCGTGACAGGGCAGGACGATTTCTGATTGGGTCCTATTTTGCCCCAGAACGGCAGCCATTTGCAGAGAAATGCAGCAATGGGTAGAAAAAAAAAGAACACATGTCTGGGTCTGGGAGCTGGGGAGAAGGGACCTGAGGGCGCACGCGGAAGGTGTCTGGCGTAATGATGATCGGGGTCACACTGGCCATTGTGTCACGCTTTGCAACCTCTGGGCTGGTGCACGCCAACTCACCAGAAATAGGGTCACAGTGGTCACCCCACAAGAGTGCAGGCACAAAACGCGGCGAAAGACTCTGCTGGGCAACCCCCAAGACGCCCCCTTGTGCTTTGATCCGGCTGATGTTCCATCGTGTTGCTGCAGAGGCAAGAGAGGATTGGACACCAGCCGCCATGAATGCCGTGTGAGGCATGGCCGGCAGTTTCGTCACCAAACGGCCCATGCTACCCGAATGGCACCGTCGGTGTTGCACAATAAGTGCAACGGGAAACACGGGTATTCCCGACTGAACAAAAAAGGAGCGCTTGAACAAAAACCCCGAGACTCATTGTTGCCAGAGAGACGGGAAGCGGAGGGGACGCGTGGGGCAGGTGTGCTATGCGTCAGTGCGTCCGCCCGGGACCCATCCATGTCGATGTAAATGGTTCCACATTGTTTCTTGCTGGTTGGCTGGAGAATGGATAGCAGTGTAAAGATGCAAGGAGTCCAAGTAATACCCTCAACGGCAAAGGCAAAACCACATGGTCTCAAACCAAAGCGTTGGAGAAAAGAAGGATTAGTGTCCAGCAGTACGCGTTTCGGCACGAAGTGTGCCCTTTTCAACCTAAAAGCACGATGAGGTGGAAAGGCATGGTGTCTTAACAAGGCCCACTAGAGAATGAATGGAATGCTTTGTTGAATCTACGTAGAGGGGGTAGATGGGGGAGTTGCATTCATTAGCCATTTGGGCAAACGCCGAAAATAGGCGCGCCACAACGATGTTGGTTGTGGCCACCGTCGTTGGACGAGCGGAAGGAAGAGTAGTGCCGAAAACGAGGGGCGCTTTTTCAGTCAGGCATGAAGTGATCAGTTGGTAAATGGTTCCCAGGAACCGTCTCGGGCGGCAATTACTTGGTTTGTGTGGATGATCTTTTTTTCCGAAGATGAGAGAGACATGAGCCTCAAGTCGTCACACACCTTTGCAGCGGAGCGTTCCGAAATCTACACCGAAGGCCGGTGTTGACCACAACGGAATGAGCACCGATGGCGCACAGCGGATGGCCGGTCCTTGTCTCCGAGCCCCCATTCCATTTCGCGCCCACCAGACCTGCCACCAGCACATGCCAACTCAGACATGATCGGATGCGGCAGGGTACGACTGAGGCACACGCTGGACGTAGCACGTTCCTACTGAGTTCTGGTGGTGCGGGGGGCGGGTATTACTGAGTGGCCGTTGGTACGGGGCCATTGTTACTGAGAACCAGTTGCCCTGCCGGACGCTAGGGGCATGTCTGGTCTGCACTTGCCTCCTGACCTGCACGGCCTCATGGCCACAGTTCCCCCCCAGAAATGGCACACGCGACCGTCGGGACGCTTTTCTCTTCAGATCGTGCTCCGACCGGGTCCCCCGAGGCACGGCCGCGGGATGTGACCTGCCGCATGCCCCCCCCTCGCCCCGGGGCGGCCCCGACCTGAGCCAATGCACCGGCCCCCTACCGCGCGCGCGGCCGACGGCCCGCGGTCCCGCTGGCGCGGCCCCTGCACCGCGGTGACGTGCCTCCTGGGCGCCGTCCTCGCCGACCTGGTCATCACGCTGAGCGTCCGGAAGCTCCTGTCGCCCAAGAAGCCGTTCCTCCCGCGCTTCGTCGCGAAAGGCGCGCGGAGCCTCCTCCCGGGCCGCGCGGCGTGCGGGCAGCTCTGCGAGCCCCAGTCCCCCTCGTTCTACGACGGCGTCGCGGGCCTCCGGAGCGTCGGGGAGGGCCGGTACTTCCCGCAAGTCCTCGTCCCGGTGTGCCCTGCGCGCCGGCGGACCCGCGCGCCCCTCGGGGGCTCTCGGTGCACTGCACAGGAGAGGGGGGGGGGGTGACCAGGCCTGGGTCTTGAATGCGACCCCCCCCCCGCACCCCCCCCCCTTTCGCTTGGCTTATTGCGATTGGTTTGTTGGGGATTGGCGAGCACGGCATACAGAAACACGGCTGGCAGCTGGCACCTCCTGGGGTTAGCATCGCCCTACACATCGACCAGCGGCAACACCACCGACATGTCCCGAGTTGCTTCGGTGAGTCCCCCCCTTTTTTTATCTCTTTGGAGCCGGCACCCCCAGCGGTTAGAGACAAGGTGATGCATCGATATCCCCATCACCGGGGCTATGACGGCAGTTCCTACCAAATTATCATTCCCAAGTTCTGAAGCATTTCTCTTATGCTTTCGCAAACTCAGCGCCCCCGCACCCCTGCCCGGCGCCTACAGCGCCGCAGCCATGCTTGTGCTTGGGCCTGAGCGCTCAACGCTTGGGTTTGCCCCAACACGTCGATACCCAAAGTGCTCGAAGTGTAATGCCGAGTTCAAGTGCAGAAGAAAATTGCATTTGACCCCCTTGTGCCCTCCCCCACTTTGGTCCGGGTGACAAAGCCATTGTCGGTCCTCTCCGCCCTAGGCCAAGGGTACGGGGGGGGGGGGGTCTTGGAGGGGCCGGCTACGGCGGGGCATTGAGCCGTGTAACGGCCACGCGGGGGTCTGGCGGCCGGTGGCAGAGGGGGGGGGCGGGGGGCGTTGGTGTGTGATGGATCGTACGCCCGGACAGCGCGTGGAGGAACAGGGCACCTGGGCCGCACAGAAACACAGCGAGGCAGGCTATGGACGGCCTGTGGACAGAGGTGTGTGGACAGCAAAAACAGTCAAACGACCCCCGCAACAACCAGCAGATCCCCCAACACGCCAACTACTGGGCGCCGCTGACACGCAAACGGCACACCACGCCACATCCAGCACAGCCCCAACACACCAACTACTGGGCTCCGATAACGCGGAAACGACACCAGCAGGAGCACCGGCCGCAGCGGCCGACAGAAAGCAGCGCCCCGACGCAACATGCGAAGGGAAGAACGGGTGACCGTCCAGGGCCCCGTAAAGGAGCAACAATCAGACGGAATGTCACACAGGGGGGAGGGAGGGAAGGGGATACGGCGGGGCATTGAGCCGTGTAACGGCCACGCGGGGGTCTGGCAGCCGGTGGCAGAGGGGGGGCGGGTGGCGTTGGTGTGTGATGGATCGTACGCCGGTGGCCGCATCCGTCCGAGCCCACAAACACACCCCCTGCGGCCTCACAGCCCGCGGCCTCTGCCCCCGTGGCGGCGCCCCTAGACCCCCGCCCCAAAAATAAGAACCGGGCCCAAAATAAGAACCGCCCCAAAAATAAGAACCGCCTCGGGGTTTCCGGGGAGTGTGCCAAAAATCAGAACCACCTTGGACTCTCTTGGGGGTGTCGTGGGCAAGAAACTCGTTAGGAACCACCCCCAAAAAGTAAGAACCTCCACTGCCACCGCCACCAGCTGGACCAAAGTTCAGAACCAGATCTTATTTTTGGGGCGGGGGTTTAATCGCACCGGCCGTGCACCCCCAGTCCACAGAGGGCCCCGGTCCTTCCACTGGTGCCGAGCGCGTGCGACCGGAACGGGGGGGGGGGGACCGCGTGCCCGGCGCGCCCCCGGGGCCGACCGCCCCGTCTGTGCCGGGCCCCCACACGGTCCCCAGCGCCGCCTTGAGCTCCGAGACGCCCCGGAAGAGCGGGTCTGGGGCATTAACTGGGGGACACTCGGGAGGACGGCGATGCACCGTGTGCGCACTGCGGGGGCGGTGCGGGCGCATGCGTCGCTTGGGGCCCATGCGGTGTGCCCCTGGAGGCCGGGACGGCCCGCGAGCGCTGCAAGAAAAGGTGCACCGGGGCTTTGCTTGAAGGGGAGGGGGGGGCGGTCGGGGCAGTTCCGGAGCGGACTGCAGAGCGGTCACGGGGGATGTGAAGGCGGTTGTGGGGGGGGGGGGGGTTACTGGCGGTTGGAAATGCGGTTGGGGCTGGCGTTGGGGTGTGGGAATGCCTTTGGGGTAGAGTCAGGGCCGGAGTGTTGAGGGGGGGAAGGGGGTACCCCCCCCCCCTCTTCAAGCGATTCCCTGAGGCGCGCCGGGACACACGCCACCACCGCCACCATCTCCTTCGGAGGCTCCTCATCCGCCCACCACCGCCGGTTGGTGCCCGGAGCAGACGTGGGGCGGGGGGTGTCTCAGTGTGTGTCTTCCGAAAGGCCACTGAAAAGGCCCTGCGCCGTCGCATGTGCCGACCGCGCGCACGCGCACTGCCACGAACGGCTTTCCGATCGGGGGGTAGTGGGGGGGGGTGCGATGGGTGATCGACAGTCGGCGCCGGGGGCCGTCGTGTGGCGGTGGTTGCGGCGTTCCGCTGCGCTGCCCCCGCCTTTTGTCCGCTCGGTGGACCGCCCTCGTGGGTACAAACCCCCTCCTGCCCCGCCCTCACGCCCCCTCACCCGCCCCGGAGTTGTGCAGAACGGCCCAGCTGTGCGCCTGCCCGGCCACTGCGGGCCAGGGCTTGGCTTGCGTGTGCACCGCAGGTGAACTGCACGGGCCTGTTCGACGTGGAGATCGCCGAGCCCGTGTGGAAGTCCTGGGGCACGTGGCTATCGAATCGGTGGATGCAGCTCCATGACATGCTTTTCGACGGAATGCTGTGGACCGACTCGTACGTGCAGATGCTGATTGGCCGGCATCAGGTCACTTTTTGCCGCTCTTTCACCCAAAGACGGCTGTTGTGTGTGTGCGGCGGGGGGGGGGGGGGGGGGCACAAGGCCTCGGTATCTGATTGTTTGTCTTTGGCGGCGCCTATTGGCCTCTCGCCACTGCTCATTCTGACCCTCCGTGGGCCCGAACGTGTTTTGGTGGTGTCAAGGGAGCCCCCGGATGACTTGTCCTGTTTGACTACTCCGGGGGTCGGCTGTCCCGGAGACGGGCTGTTGCCCGTGCCGTTGACCAGGTGCATCCACATGTACCCTCCGAGTCCATGCGGGGGGTTTGCCGACTCCAGCAGTGACTTATGCGCGCTGGGTTGTGCATCTGCGGGATGATTTTCCTGACAGGGGCGGGGGGGGGGGGGGGCAACGTACCGGTTACGGTGTGCGACAGGCGTGCTATGTCCACAGTGCTGCGTGTACTGAGCGACTGGACCCTTGGTGCAGCGGCTTACCCCTCCAAGAAGTTAGCGATGTCAGTGAGACGTCACACCGAAGGTGCTCGCTGATGGAGAGGGATGGCTTGGCTGAGCCCAAGTTGTAGTGAGCCCTGAGCACCAGTCGCTGCATGTGTCCTGCCTGTGTGTTGCTGTGTGTTGGTGTCTGGTCCTGGTCTGCGCTGCAGTTCGCGTTGCAGGACCCGAAGACAGCTCTGATAGCAATGCCCCAAGTGTACACTCACCGTTTGTATGGTGCTGTGTGGTATACTACAAGTGTGTGTGTGTGTGTGTGTGTGTGTGTGTGTGTGTGTGTGTGTGTGTGTGTGTGTGTGTGTGTGTGTGTGTGTGTGTGTGTGTGTGTGTGTGTGTGTGTGAGCGGGTGGTTACACCCGGCTCCATGTTTCTACTTGTTTCCCCCCCTGCCTGTCTATTCCTTTCTCCTGCAGGCCAGGGGCCAGGCACTACCAGCCACCGGCTTCTGGCGTCAACACCGATGGGTTTGGTATTACAGGCCTACTCCTTGTCCCCGCCTCTCCTCCGCGCGATAGCACGTGTTAAGTACGGACAGGGATATCTCGTGGGCATGAAAGGACTGCTGCGTAGTGCGAACATGCGATTGTTTCCCCTCCCCATGGTCAGTGGGTGCCTAGAGTAGTGTCGTACATGACTCCAGCACTATGCCAGGATGATAACACGACTGTCTCCTCTATCACTTCACTTCAGAAAGGCGCCTAGCCTTGACATCATGACATTCTCAATGCTTTCTGCTTTGTTCTTGTTTTGATGCTCACTGGCCTGACGAGGTGTTCCTGGTGCTAACGTCGTTCTCCACTGCGCTCACGGTCAGTGGTTTTCTTGTTGGTTCCTGCACAAGTGTGTGTGTGTGTGTGTGTGTATGTGTGCGTGCGTGCGTGCGTGCGTACGTGCGTGCGTGCGTGTGTGTGTGTGTGTGTGTGTGTGTGTGTGTGTGTGTGTGTGTGTGTGTGTGTGTGTGTGTGTGTGTGTGTGTGTGTGCGTGTGTGTGTGTGTGTGCGTGTGTGTGTGTGTGTGTGTGCGTGCGTGTTTTGCGACCGGACCCTGTTACCCCCCCCCCCCCCCGCCCCATGAAGATGGCGATGCCAGTGAGACATCACCCCAAACTGCTCGCCATTGGAGAGGGATGACTTGGGCGAACCCGAGTGGGAGTGAGTCCCGAGCACCGGCCCAATTGCAACGTCGTTGTCTCTGTCTGCCGCTCTCCCGTGTACGTGTGAGTGAGTGTGAGTTTCGGTGTTATAGCACCATCGCTCTTTCAGTCTCCTGCTTCTCCGAGCGGCAACATTTTTGCTCCTCTGATGACGACGCAGGAGGCAAGCACCGCACCCCTCCCTCGCTTCACGCTTGGGGTAGTGCTGTCTTGCTTTCTGGAGTCGCGGCATTCCATGGTTGTGGTATGCACTGATACCGTCCCCACACCGGGATGACAGTGCAACAGCCGACGGGCTCGGGCGACTGGGCGCCCTGGAGGGGCGGGGGCGGGGGGGGGTACCCCCCCCCCGCCCACAACCACAACCGCCCACAACCAGACGGAATGTCACACAGGGGGTACCTCCCCACCTTCCAAGGCATCCCTGCCCCTGGGGGGCGTGCCAGTGCACGCAACCGCTCGTCCCGGAACGGCAGCCCATCACCCCCGCACCCACCCCCCGTCTGTCGGTCGCGCGCACGCGTCTCCACAGGCTCTCGTGGGCAATGCCACGCGCTGCCGCAGCCTGAGCCCCCGGCGCTGCATGCTGCAGGCCGCGTTGGCCGCCGCCTCCCTCGCCAACCGACGCGTGCTCGTGTTCGGGTCGGAGCACCCGGAGCTCGAGGCCCAAGTCCTCGCGTTCGGGGCAGCGGAGGTCCATTCGCTGCTGCCGATCCGCGGCACCCGCCAGCCGCACCCGCGGCTGCGTCTGATCAGCGGTGCCGACTGGAAGAGGCAGTTCTTTGAGGTCTGCGACACCGCCGGGGGGGGGGGGGGGGGCGATGGGCACACGGCTGAGGGGGTGATGGTCCCGTGGCGACCGTGCGTTGTGGGTCTGGGGGTCTGTGACCGCCCATGTGCACGCGACGTTCTTCGCGGTCCAACTGCCGTTGCCAAACCGTCGGGAGATGCCCTCGGACCGCCGAGTGACTCTCTCTCGCTCTCTCTTTTCGGCGATAAATGTTTGTGAGTTGTCGAGCAGTTATACAGACCGTCGGGCGGGCGGACGGACGGACGGACGGATGTAAAATGGAATCCGATGTACGTCGTGAGTCTTTTCATGATGGCCTTTGTTGTGGCATTCAACAACAGATTGATACCGCTGGTGTGACCCCTGGTCGTCTATGGAGCTCTCTGGGGCCCTCGCCGACCCCGAATGCCTTACGTCGACTTGACTCTGTGCCTGTGAGGGGGTGAGAGGTACCACGACCATCAAACATAAAGCATTGTGCATATTCTATAGATATAATAATGATTGGTAATGATAATGATTTCTACTGAATTCTACATATTCTGCACTTATAATGATAATTAATAATAATAGTGATGAACAATGAATTATACATATTCTATATATATAATGAATGATAATAGTAATTTATAATGAATTGTACATATTCTATACTTATAATAATGATTAATGATAATAATGATTTGGCATGCCAATGATTTATGATGAATTATACGCATTCTATACTCATGACAGTAATTGATAGTAATACGGGTTTGTCGACGGACGGACCGGCCCATCCACCCCCCCCACCCACCGACGGATCACCGGCCTGCCTGTCCTGCCAGGCCGTGCCCCCGCGTCGCCTCGGACCTGCTCCCTCCCCCTTCGCTGTCAGGGGCTGCTGCCCGCCTACGACGCCGCGGTGGTGGGGCCCCGGGTCATGAAGCGGGGCCTGGGCGAAGGGGGACAGGGCCTCTACCCGTACGGCGACGTCATCGACATGGCCAAGGTACGTCCCATGCCCCCTACGCGGGAGTGGGGGGGGGGGGCACACCCCCCGCCCCCCCCCACCCCCAACGCCACCGCCCATCCAGCCCTCCAGACCCAGGCCCGCGCGGAACAGCTCTGTCTTTTGGCCACGAGTGGCGCCAACAACAACGTGACGGCTCGTGGGGGGGGGGGGGATGTATGCGGCAGCAAACACAGCCAAACGACCCCCGCAACAACCAGCACAACCCCCAACACACCAACTACTGGGCTCCGCGAACGCGGAAACGACACCGGCCGCAGCGGCCGTCAGAAAGCAGCGACCCGACGCAACAGGCAAAGGGAAGAACGGGTGACTGTCCAGGGCCCCGTAACGAAACAGCAACACGACGGAATGTCACACAGGGGGGGGTGCATGTATGCGGGTGTCAGCGGGAGTGTTAGTGCGCCGGGCATCTTCTTTTTGACCATCCCCCCCCCCCCCCCGTGCCTGTTTTTGCCCCCCAGCACCAAACAACGGGGCCAATTTTGGTTCACCTGCTGCGGCAGCTCTGTCATAGAATGTGGGTGTTGGTAGGCAATGATGCGTGCTTTTGCAACCTGCGCTTGGTCTCACATTCGTGACACAGACCCCCCGGTCCCGGTATGTGGTGATGCAACTCCAGAGTGTCCGCTGTGGTGTACTTGGGGGACGTCCCGAGGTGAGGGTAGACTTGAGGCTAGAGCCAGGGGACTTAACACAAAGGTTCCTTTGGATCCTCAATAACATTTGTGTTGGATGAAACACATTGGCACCGCATCAACGCGAAAGTCGCTTCACACGTGTTCTCTTTGCTTGCGTCAGTGGAGGGTACCACAGTTTGCCTTGAGATACCCTTGCAATCTCCCCCCCCCCCCGGGACACCGTCACTTGGTGACCGTCTCCCCCCCCCACCCGGGAGACCGTCGCGCGCTACCCCGGGACTTTGCAAGGGGGGGGGAGGGTAGCACGCTGGGCACGCGCCGGACAAACATCCCCCCCACATGCCCCTCCCTGCCTACGGGTTGTGCTGGTTGTTGCGGGGGTCGTTTGACGGTGACCCTGCGAGCCCCCCCCCCCCCGCAGGAGACGCTGAGTTGTTAAGAAACACTCTGGCCGCCCCCCGTCGGGGCAGGCCCGCACGTGCTTTGCAGGGAAGGTTTGCGGTCCACTTGGGGGACGTGCCGAGGTGAGGGTAGACTTGGGGCTGGAGCCAGGGGACTTAACACAACGGTAGCACCATCCGCCCAACCGTCCAACCGTCCGCCCAACCGCCCAACCGTCCGCCCAACTGCCCAACCGTCCGCCCAACCGCCCAACCGTCCGCCCAACCGCCCAACCGTCCGCCCAACCGCCCAACCGTCCGCCCAACTGCCCAACCGTCCGCCCAACCGCCCAAGGGCAAACATTCCCCCTCAGAATGGTCTTCTTTCTTGTCCATTTGCCGTGAGTCGTCAACAGTTGTTGTTGTTCTGTTTGCCCCAGCTTCTCCACAGTCAAACTGCACAGAGCGTAGCGGGGGATGCACGTGTGCCAACACAATGTGTTGCCCCGCCCCCCCAAACGCAGCACCGTCCCCGAGACGCCTCCGGCGCAACATTCTGGATGACCTCGAGCGATCACGTGATCAGGTCCCGACGCCCGCCCAATCCCCCGCCCACGCAGGCCGCGGGTGTTGGGGTCCAGGCCGTTGCTTAGTGGCAACCCCCCATTACCCCGCCCCTGGGGGTGCGGAAAAGAGTTGGTGCGCCTAAATTCGGCCTCCGAGTCCGGGCCCCTCTCCTAAATGACATTTTTGCCCCGGGAACACTTTGTCTGATGTGGAGTGGGGGGAGGGGGGGGCGAGGGCAGGGATGCATTGGAAAGGGGGGGGGGGGTTACCCTGCCCCCCCTCCAGGGCGCCCAGCCTACGCCCAGCCACTGTCCCCCTGACGCCAAGTGCCAGCGTCAAAAGCATTTGTAACCGACAGTAACCGCCCCCAACCGCTTTGGCAACCTACTCCAACCGCCTGTTTAACCGCTGCTGGGGCCGCCTCTGGGGCCCCTTCCCTCCTAATGCATTCCTGGGGGGAGGGCGGGGCGCAGAAGCAGCACTTGTGAGTAGCGGGACAACCGTCCCAGTTTCGCCGAGGGAGAAGAATGTTCCCGGGCTGTTGGGGTGGGCCGAGCGCTCCCCACCTCCCGAATGATCCTTTCCCGAACCCGCCCCCTTCACCCCCAGCCCAACGGCTGGACAGGGCAGCCCCCATTCCACGCGCGGAGGACACCGTCCCACACACGCGTGTGGAATGGGGGGCGGGCTGTCCACGCACTGGGGCTGGGGGTGAAGGGGGCGGGTTCAACAATCGAGAGAGGCAGGGAGCCGCCCACCCCCCCCCCCCCTGCCTCTCTCCGCCCCCGGGGGAGGGGGGCGTTTGGGGCCCTGGCAAGCCGCCCTCCCACGCCGGTGCTGGCGAGGCTCCCCACGACGTCTTTCCCACTTGGGGGCCTTTGGGGGGGGGTGGGGGGGGGCAGGGAAATGGTACCGTGGGTGGGGGGGGCGGGGCACAGAAACACAGCGAGGCAGGGCTATGGACGGCCTGTGGACAGAGGTGTGTGGACAGCGAAAACAGTCAAACGACCCCGGCAACAACCAGCACAACCCCCAATACGCCAACTATTGGGCGCCGCTGACGCGCAAACGGCACACCATGCCATATTCAGCACAGCCCCAGCACACCAACTACTGGGCTCCGCGAACGCGGAAACGACACCAGCGGGAGCACCGGCCGCAGCAGCCGACAGAACGCAGCGACCCGACGCAACATGCGAAGGGGAGACCGGGTGACTGTCCAGGGCCCCGTAAAGAAACAGCGACCCGACAGAATGTCACAAGGGGGGGGGGGGGTGCAGAGCGGAGGCTGCGCTGCTCTCCTGGCAGACCGGGCGCATTCCTTGTGCCGCGCGGTGCCGCCCTGTCCGGGCGGTTCTGACCGGCGCGGGACACATGGGGCCCGCCGTCGGGGCGGACTGGACCGCGCGGACCACCCCCGACAAGGTCAGCCCTGGCACAGTGACTCACATCCCACTGACTCCCTCGCATTGGGACACCGGAGGCGCCCCCACGGAGGCGGCAACGCCGGGAGACAACCGCCTGCCCGGAGCTGTGAGGCACGGCCGGGGCCCAATGCGGACACTCCAACCCGATAATTTTGCGACCCCCCCCCCCCCAGGCCTTTGCTTAAGGGGAGGGGGGGGTTACCCAAGGGTCGCACAACCCGTTGCCTCATGCCTTTGCTCGCCCCCCAACCACTTGCAACCGCCCCTCCAACCGCCAGTAACTGCCCCCAACCGGTTTGTGAGTCACCTGCAACCGCCATTGTAACTGCCCCTGGGACCTCCTGAACCCCCCCCCCCCATTAAACAAAGGCCTGCCCCCCCCCATGACCCCATGACCCTGGCGGATGAGGTGCTGCTGCCGTCAGCGGGTGCAGGCGTGCAGGATTGCTCATATCATGGCACCCAAATTACTCCAAAGCAGGTCCCATTATGCCACACAACCGAGAGGAAGCGCCGCAGGGCATGTCGGGTTTTCACTTGCGGGGGGGGGGGGGGGTCAAGAGAACCCCCCAAAAAGTTGGGGGGGGGGCTGTTTTGCTGAGCTTGCGTGCTTGCCCGCCGTCGTAGCGCGCACCCCACAAGGCTCTGCACGGGGGGTTCGGGAAAGTGGCTCAATTGACAGGTACCATTTATCAGTCATTATGAACTCTGGCGCCGAAGGCGCCGACGAAATTTTTTTTTTGGCATTAAAATTGGTCAATTTTTTTCACCAAATATTTGGCAAATGATCCTTTCTCTGAACCCCCTCGACGCTGATTCCAAAAATCCCATTTTTATTTTTTGCCAATTTTTGGGTCTGGGTCACCTCCGAGGCCCGGGGGTCAGTTTCGTTAGGATTTTGGGGGGGGGCGTCAATTGATCCCTTTTTTTGGGGGGGGGGGTCCGGCCGGAGGGCTCTATCCCCCCCCCCACCCCCGGCAAACGAAAACCCGGCCTCCCCAGTCTCCCAGTCTACTTCGCAATGCGCTTAGTCTCAGGCCCGACAAAGGCGTCGGCAGACTGACTCGTGGAATAGCGGAGTGACTGAGTTTGGGATGCCACCGACGTCCTGTTAGACCCCCCCCCCCCCCTGCGCCCCTGGGCAGCCTGTGCGTGGCGGCACGTGCTGCCCCGCATGTGGCCGCCTACTGGACAAGGGGGGGCGGGGGTTACCTCCATCGCTGTTCGCTACTGCGGCTCGGTGCCGTAATGGAACGGGTTGTCCCAGGGGTGACCTTCCCTCGTGGCTCACAAGAGTGGCGACCTGAAAATTGCTCTGCCGGGGCGGGGGGGGGGTGACATGGACACCCGCCGAATGAGGGGGGGGGGGTGTTGGAGAAACGGGTTCCGTGTCGGGCCCTTTGTTTTGTGTAAGGCGAAGGCGCAGGAACACAAATTTTGGCCCGAAAAAGTTTTTTCCACCAATAATCCCCCCCCCTCCCCCCACATTTGAGTAGTCAAAATGATCAGCGCGACGTGGGTATCATTTTGAGCCATAGATGTTGGGTTGAAGCCCCCCCCCCCCCCCCGGCACGGCAGGTTGGGCACCCCCGCCATGAACCCCCCCTCCCGTCACGGCGGCCAAGGAGGGGGGGGGGGGGGTGGACAGCAAAAACAGTCAAACGACCCCGGCAACAACCAGCACATCCTCAATACGCCAATTATTGGGCACCGCTGACGCGCAAACGGCACCAGCAGGAGCACCGGCCGCAGCGGCCGACAGAACGCAGCGACCCGACGCAACATGCGAAGGGGAGACCGGGTGACTGTCCAGGGCCCCGTAAAGAAACAACAACCCGACGGAATGTTACACGGGGGGGGGGGGGGGGGGCTTCAGTGTCACCCCCCCCCCCCGCCGAGTGTTTTGCAAGCGGTGCAGGCAAACACTCGTTCACGACTGAGTCAGACCCACTGGCCCTCAGACCGTTTGTTGTGTTGCCCTCAGATCTGGTGCATGACCAAGCCCGGCGGCCGCATGGTCGTCCAGTTGGCCCGCGACCGCAAGCGCGAGTGGCCCAGCCTGACCGCCAACTGGGCACAGCTCGACCGCATCCCTCGGGTATGTGTGCGCCGGAGGTGCCCCGCGGCCTGCCCTTGCGTCTCCTCCCTGCGACTCAACATCCCCCCTCCAGGGCGCCAAGCCCATCCCCAGCCACTGTCCCCCTGACGCCAACTGCCAGCTTCAACGGCATTTGTACCCGACAGTAACCGCCCCCAACCGCTTTGCGGCCGTAGGCTGTTGACTGCCCAAAAAGCAGGGGCGTCCTTAAGGGACGAGATTTTTTTTTTTTTTTTGCTAAGGACAGCCCTTAAGGACCGCCCCAAGGGACCACCAACCGCCAACCGCCAACTCCCATCAACTGCCAACCGCCACCTACTGCCAACCACCAACCGCCACCAACCGCCAGCCACCAACCGCTGCCAACCGCCAGCGGCGACCAACCGCCAACTGCCAACCACTGCCAACTGCCTCCAACCACCAACCGCCGCCAACCACCACCAACCGCCACCAACCGCCAGTTGCCAACTGCCAACCGGCGAAAAGCGTCGCCGTGTTGGGCTGCCACGTTGTGCAGGCACCGCGTCTGATCGCGTTTGTCCACGCGCGGAGGGGTATCCTCCGCGCGTGGAATGGGGGGCCGCCCGTTGGGCTGGGCGTGCAGCAAAAAAACGTGCGGGAGGTGGGGATGCCCCAGTGGAAACGTTTTCCGGTGGGCATTGCCCTGTGGTCTGTTTTGTTTCAAGGGTGTCACCCCGACCCATCCAACATTCTACGCCAACGGCAGGCTGCCGTCATTCTGATTGAAGGTCCGGGGGCCTGCCATTTGCGAGCGGTATTTTCGGGAAACAGTGTTTTGGCCTTTTTTTAGCGGTTCCCGTCCTGAATCTGCAGGATGGAAGAACACGGCCCAAAATGGCTCTTTTTCACCACTAAAACGGCTCCAGCCTGGAGTCACGGCTGTTGGCCCCTACATGGCTCATTTGCGTTCCTTTTGTGACCCATTCGTTGTGGAAACACAATGGCTCCGTTTGGAAGCAGCAGCTTGGCACGGCAGTTCCCGTCCCGAGTTTGTAACTTGAAACGCAGTCCAAAATGGCTGTGTTTACCCGGCAGTGATGGATCTAATTTGTGCGCCACTCAGGGGGTGGGGGTGGGGGGGGGGGTAGTGAATTGTGACATGTCACAAAAAATACAATAGGCCATAGTGGGAAAACAGCTTTTCTGAAAATATTGTGACACCGTGACAGTGACAGTGACAGTGAATGAGAACCCTGGTGGACTACCAAGAAACAAAAAAAAACTGTTTGTTGCCGTATGCAATGGTTTGCATTGAATGCCTCTCTGGAAGGGTTGTCCTGCTTGCCTCCTGGTACCCTGCGTGGCCCAATCTGTGACCGGGTTTTTTTGTGACGCGTATCGTGACGCCTCGTCACAACAGGGGGGGGGGGGGGCACCCACCCCCCCAATTAGATCCATCAATACCCGCTACAACGGCCCCAGCGTGGGATCATGGCTTGCATTCCTTTTACGTCCCCTCCATCGGGTAACACCCCCTCGGCGCAGCAGCTTCCGTTCTGAATTCCAAAGAGGCGTTCATGATACCGAAGAGGCCGCGATGGGCTTCCCTATGGCCGGGCCCTGTGCAAAGTGAATGGGGCATGGGGAATGGAGTGTGGGGCATGGGCCCCAGGCAAACCGTCAGCTGTGGTACGGCGTGGGGGTGCGCTCCGAGCGCAGTGGTCCCCCACCGACGCCCCAAGGGCAGCCCCCCCCCGGAGTAGCATCATCCAATTCGCGTTGGGGGTCGATCATTTGCCGGGCTGTGGGGCAGGCAGCCTCCGTGGCCCCACAAGCGGTTAGGCAGGCGGTTGGAGGAGGTTGCCGAAGCGGTTGGGGACGTTACTGTCGGTTACCAGTGCCATTGAAGCTGGCGCTTGCCGTCGGGGGGACAGTGGCTGGGCATAGGCTGGCCGCCCTGGAGGGGAGGGGGGGGGTACTTTCCCCCCTCCAATGCATCCCCGGGTCTCCCCTACCTTGAACAAGGGCACTGTGGAGAGGTGCCAGGCGCGAAGAGCAACCCGCCAGAATTCTGTGCCTTCGAGTGAATCGGTCCCGGAGTCTCTTGGTTCTTTGCCCTACAGCGGCAGTCCTTACTGCGGAGCAGTGAAGCGGCGGGAGGCGGTGTTGGCGGTTACACATGCGGTTGGCAGGGAGTTGGCGTACACCACTGCCTGTTCTGGATGCAGCGGGCGGTGCCCCCCTGCGGGGGCATACACCGTGGGCCGCCTCTGAGTCCCCTTCCCTTCCAATGCACCTCTGGGGGGATCCCACCTCCACCCTGAAACACAGCATTGGCTGTTGGCCATCGACGGAAGGGGGCGTTGACCTGATGGCCCTAGTAAACACTACTACACTAGCCGTGGGGCAGTGGGGCAGTGGGGCAGTGGGGCAGTGGGGCGGTGTTGCTGTGCAGGACTCGGCCCCGACGGCGGCCCCGGAGTACCACATTCTGACGCGCACCGGGCGCCCCATGCCTCGGGACTGGCTCCTGTTGGACAAGTACGACCTCTATTACCACCGGATCGGGAACCTGATCTGGGCCGTCGGGTCCCTGATCGGCATCTGCCTCACGAACGAGTACCAGCCCCGCGTCATTGCGGAGGGGCTGCTGCCCTTGCAGGCCGTGTTCCCGGGCCTCGACGTGAAGCTGATGGACTCGAAGATCAAAGTGGAGCCGATGGTCCATGAGATTCGGGGGTTGCGGTACGAACCGCACATGGTCAACGTCACGCCCAACAGCGCCATCAGCGGGTACCTGCAGTCGTACAAGTGTGTGCATTCCTGTGGGCGAGGGCCTCTCTTTGGGTGGGAGAGGGTGGGTGCTGTGGTATAAGTTGGGGTGTGGAGTTGCGGGCTGTCGTGTGTGGTGCGGTGCGGTGCGGTGGTGTGTGGCGTGGCGTGCTGTGCTGTGCTGTGCTGTGCTGTGCTGTGCTGTGCTGTGCTGTGCTGTGTTGTGCTGTGTTGTGCTGTGCTGTGCTGTGCTGTGCTGTGCTGTGCTGTGTTGTGCTGTGCTGTGTTGTGCTGTGTTGTGCTGTGCTGTGCTGTGTTGTGCTGTGCTGTGCTGTGCTGTGCTGTGCTGTGCTGTGCTGTGCTGTGCTGTGCTGTGCTGTGCTGTGCTGTGCTGTGCTGTGCTGTGGTGCGGTGACTCGATACCCGACGGTCGTAGCTTACCATACGCAGTCAGCCAAGCCAAGAAATGACCCTACAAAAGGCCCATCTAGGCATCTAGGCATCTAGAGCGTGGTGGATGCGGCATGGCGCAGGGGCAGGGTGATTGTGGATGCAGCAGGTGAATGTCTGAGTCCAGAACGTGGAAACATGGGACACTTTCGTCTTCTTCAAAAACGTTTTGAAGATACCCCTCAAATCCGCCATCGGTACGCACTGCACACAGACAAGACCCGCGTTCACGGTGGACCAGCACGACCCATCCACACGTATTTCTGCGTGGCAGATGGGAATGTGCTGCAGCACACTGAAGTGTGGTCGCTATGGCGATCGTGTTTGAGGTTCGACCCCCCCCCCAAAAAAAGCCAATGTACCCTCCTGGGCTTCATGGGCGCTTTGCCACAACTTGCCACCCCCCCTGAGCCACCGACAAGCAACCGGAACACGAGCAAATCCAGGCTACACCTTCAGCGCCACTGCAGAGGTCCATTGAGGAAAGAAGTGAGTTTGGTCTGCGCCTTGGAGTTGGCAAAGCCCTGGCAGAGGCGTGGGCTACCGCAGCCGAAGGAGGTGCTGCGTCAGCCGCATCAGCTCCCTGTGACACACTCATCCCAAACATGTTCATCTGGATCCAACTTATGGTCAGGCAGAGCTCTCTGAATGTGCCACGCAGTCAACGCAAAACAAAACCGAATGACAAGAGAAAAAACAACACGCAGCCCCTCCCTGCCCAAAATTTGTAACCCCCACCCCCCAAAAGGCATGTACCCCGCTGGCGTCACTGAGCGTTTTGGCCAAAGTTATCCCGTGGGATATGGATTTGGCGGAGGGGGAGGGGTCCATATATCCGTGGCCCTCCTCCCTTCCTACTGCCTGAACCCCCTCATCGTGGCAGTAGGCGTGACGACAGGCGCTGGAGAAGCGCGTCCCGTGGCGGCTCTCCGGCAGAGTGGACGGCCGTGCCCCGAGGCAGTGGTCCCCCTCCCTCGTTCCCCCTCTTCCCTAGACACACACACGCGCGCGACACACGACCGTCTAAATGGCCACGCATCACGCACAGCCCAACACGCACCCATATGAGCTACACACGCTCCCCGCACATGCCTGTCACACCTCCAGCCCCCAAACGAAGGATACCCAAGCCGCCATGCCCCCCCTTCCCCCAGCGCCGCAGCCGCACGGGCTGGTGGGGAACGAGGAACCAGAAAATGTGGACCAACCCCTGTTCACCACAGGACATGGGAGAGCCTCCTCCGAGGATACATAACCATAACCATGTCGGCTAAGAGGTTCTGACCAGACTTGCCACTAGCATCTACCAGCTCAGATATGAATGGGTGGAGCAAGGTCCTACTGAGCCACACACCGGACATGGCACGTTCTTACTGAGTTTTGGTGATGCCAGGGGCGGGTATTACTCAGTGGCCGTTAATACCGGGCGGGCTGCTACTGAGAAGCAGTTTGCCTGTCAGATGCCAATGGCATTTCTGGTTCTGACTCCATGGCCAGCAGAGAAACGGCAACCCAATAAGGAACACACTCAGGGGTTCTCTTCGAGCAGCCTAACTCAGCAAGACGCCACAGATGGGTCTGCCCCGTTAATAGTACAGAACACACACACACACACACACACACACACACACACACACACACACACACACACACACACACTCGACAGGGACAGTGATGCAATACATCCCTTATTCTCATTGGGACACGGCAGGGCCTCATAAAGTCGAACCGCCTTAGAGGCCCTGACTCCGCAGAAGAGCAGGGAGCACGTGTTTTGGCACAGCCCCGCCCCAATGCCGGGTTACAACATGCCGTCTCAGCTCACTGCCGCAAATGGGTCTCCCTGGTTAACAGTAATGGGAGGGCGGAGGGGGCAGACACCTGACCCAGGGCGCCCATTCCTTCTGTCGCACTGCAACACCAGGGGTGGGCGCGGGGCGGGGGGGGGGGGGGGGCAGATGCCGGAGTCTGTAGTCGCGCGTAGTGGGCTGGCGCAGGGCCTAGGGTGGCAGAAGAGGTGCAGGGAGCTGAACGGAATATTGTGACACCAAGTACCGGACTCGGAGGACGATGACTTGGAGTCGGGGCGACAGAGGGATGTACTCGCCCTGGCAGGACATCAATGGGTGGAGGAAGGCAACAACCCGCTAGAGCAATTCATTCACAAGCTGCACGGCATGTTCAGAATGGTGCTGCGGGCCCGAATGCACCGGGAGGAGGAACAAAGCCTCCTCTTTCCGATTTAGACGCGGAAGGTGCCGCGGGGGGACTATTCCTGGTACCAGCTGCAGCCTCCTAGACCCAGGGCTCAGAGGACCACCCTACCGGCTACGGGGGCACTGTCCAGAGACTGGAAGTGGGGTAATACCGGCGATGATCACGTGGCTACAAGAACTGAAATGGCTTCCCGCGGATGACACCCTGCTACACGGACAGGGGCATGTCTCTTTCATGGAACTGGCCCTGGACTTCGAGACGCACGCGGGCAGGACCCTGCCACCCACCCCGCAGTCCAGATTTGTGGGTACGGAGCTGTCATTACAGGAGCAGGGTAGGGAGGTGCGCTTGGCAGTAACCCTGATGGGCAAGGTGGCAGAGAGGGAGACCATCCTGCCTGCCCGGATTAGCAACCACTGCCGCTCTTTGGTGCCGCTGGGGGCAGCACGGGGGGGGCGCCGGGACCGGGCCCTTTACGCCGACCCCCCCCCCCCCCTCCTTGGAAATTGGCTGGAACGTGCCGGACCATGGGTGCCGAAGGCGCCCCAAGGGAATTTTGCTTGACTTGTGGGGGGCAGGCCCGGTGGTAGGAGTGAAGGAGCGCCCTCTTTTCACGAGACCCATGGCAGTATGGCACCATCTGGAGCGCTTGTAGCGGTACAATGCCGAATGGTGGGCGCAGTAGCAGCAGTCACAAGTGGCAAAGCAGCTTCAGAAACGGAGACGCGTCCAAGGACAATCGGCCAACATGCAGCACGATAACACGCGGCCGCGGGAACGATGCCCGGGCAAAGGAGGGGCGAAGAAAGCAGCCAAGACGTACGCCAGCGACTTCTATGCAGGACCAATTCTACCGGAAGGGGCACGCAGAGGCATACAGTACAAAGTGGAAGAGCTAAACGGAGACGCAACGACACCTGCGCAAGGGGGAGGGGCCGTACTTTTCACACCACCACAGCGGTGCGCCGTGGCTAGGCGCCCGGAAACTTGACCACGACTCCCGCAGCTTTGGCTCTGCGCTGCGCACAACCACAGACAATGCTCAACGTGCGCGGCAGTGGGCAGGGGGGTGTGGCACTGCTGCGCCAGGCGACATACAGCACATCCCCCCCCCCTACCGATACCACCGGGGGCGCCGGGCAGAGCGAGGGTGGCAGGGCTGCGCACCCCAGGATGGGGGGGGACCCCTTCAGCTAAGCGCCCCAAGCGTCACCGGTAGGCGCCGGTAAGCCGAGGCTAGGCCTTCAAGAGAGGACGGGGGCACCCCGACCCCCCCCCCCCCCCCACGTGAAGCGGGCGCGAGTGGAGCAGCATGACCCGGCCAGGTATGGGCGCGCGGGGACGGAGGTCACATAACCCCACCCCACGAGAGGTGCTGACCCAGGCGAGGCCCCCAGCTGCGACCTCAGCGGGCGCCAGACAGGATGGTGCACGCAATGTACGCTGAACTGATTTTGGTGGCGCCTCAGGTGACCGCGGGGGCCCTGGACCCATGCGGGTCTCCCTCTTTAATGTTGTCTTTCCTCCTAGTACAGCGCACACACACACACACACACACACACAGCCCTGCCCTTATCCGCTGCCTCGCAGGTACTTCCACCGCCATTCGGCCGCCATCCGCCGCATGTTCCGCTTCAACGCGGCGCTTGAGGGCTCCGCACGGCGCTTCATCGCTCGGGCACGGGAGCGGCTCGGGCACGCGAACGACACGATGACCGTCGCGGTGCACGTGCGCCGCGGGGACTTGTACAAGTTCAAGGCGATGACCGTCCCCAACGACTTTTGGCGGCGGGGGATCGAGCGCCTGCAGCACAAGTTCCCAGGCGTGCCCCCCCCCCCTCCCCCGTGCGCGCCGCCGCCCCCTCCGCTGTTGTGTGTGAAGCGGAGCACAGCGAAGGATCCGAAACACCGTAACGAACGGCAATCGCTTGGGTCGGGGACTTGCCTTCGGGAACCGATGTTGCTTTCATTTTGAAGGGTGATCTTTTTGGGGGTGCGCCTCCGGATCGGCGGTTACCGCCCAACCGCCGTCGGTACCCGCCAAGCGAACGGCCAAAAAAATGTTTTGTTTATTATTTATTTTTTTCTGATTTGTTTATTATAATTAATTATTATAATTATATTATTATGATATATTATTAATAATTATTTATTATTTTGATTATCTGTTATTATTTATTGTTTGTTATGGTTTGTTATTGCGTATCAAGCACCGACTGCGACGGACTGCCGTCCGTGGAGTGCTCCTTGTGATTCGGTAATGATGATGAGGGTTTGGTACCGGGCAGTGGCCGTCGTTGTATGGCCCGGCGCTTTCCGTGGGCGACTGCCCCGCGTGCCATTGTGTGGCGGGGCGTACCGTCCCTTCATTAAGGACGGCCCCTGGCATGGGTAGGCCCCGTCCACAAAGCAGCGGCCGCCGGGCCTACCGCACACCGAAGAACGGGAGGGCCACGGGTGCCGGATGCGAGGCGTCTGTGGGCCACTGGGCCGTCCCCCCCCCCAAATACCGGCCCGATACCAAAGGGCAGGGATGCATTGGAAGGGTGGGTGGGTACCCCCCCCCTCCTCCAGGGCGCCCTGCCTATGGCCAGCCACTGTCCCCCTGACGTCAAGTGCCAGGCTCGACAGCATTCGCAACCGACAGTAACCGCCCCCAACCGCTTCGGCAACCCCCTCCAACCGCCTGTCTAACCGCCTCTGGGGCCGCCTCTGAGGTGCCCTCCCTTCAAAAAGGCATCCCTGTGGCCGAAAAAAGGTCTGTGTACCTAAAATTGACCACCAATTTCGGGCTCCTTCGATCATTATCATTTTTGTTCCTGAGGCACAAGTTTCTGATGTGGGGGGGGGGGGGCGAGGCTGCCATGCCGCCTCCTCCCCCTCTCTTAACGGGCAGCCGTGGCCTGCACGCCGCTCTCAGGGGGTGAGGCTGTCCGCAACCCCCCCCCCCCCATGCCCCCGTGACGACAGGTCACACGGCGCCAAGGCCCCGATCGTGTCCCCCCCGCAGCGGTATGGCCTCCGCGCCCCCCCCCCCGCCCCCGCAACCGGGAATGTCTCGGACGGACCGCTCCCCCCCCGACCGCCCGGCCGGCGTCCCGCACCACCCCCCCAAGGGCTTTGCTTGAAGGGGAGGGGGGGGGCGATCGGGGCAGTTCCAGAGCGGGTGCCGGGCGGTCACGGGGGATGTGAAAGCGGTTGTGGGGGGGTGGGGGGGCGGTTACTGGCGGTTGGAAATGCGGTTGGGGCTGGCGTTGGGGTATGGGAATGGATCTGGGGTAGAGTCAGGGCCGGAGTGTTGAGGGGGGGAAGGGGGTAACCCCCCCCCCTCTTCTCCTGGTCCCCCCCGTCCGCCCCCACACGCACCACCGCACCCCCTCCGCAGGGCGCGCCATGACGCTGATCGTGATGGCGGGGGGGCACGACAACCGGAACTTGGACCGCGAGGACTACGCCTTCGCGACCCGGCACATCCCGTTCCCGTTCGTGCCCACGCCGGTGAACCACCCGCCCGCCCTCGACTTGGCCCTGATGGTCTACTGCGACGCGGTCGTCATGAGCGGCGGCTCCTTCGGATTCTGGGGTCTGGGCCCTTTGCTCGTGCCTTCGGGGGGGTAGACCCGGTGGTCGAGGGCACGGCGGCGGTCCAAAAGGGGTCGTGCGAGGCCTTCGATTCGGCCGCACATCAGTCGGTTCCTCAAGTCGCTGTCGGTCGTCGGTTAGCCGAACCGCCCAACCGCCCAACCGTCCGCCCAACCGTCCAACCATCCGCCCAACCGCCCAACCGTCCGCCCAACTGCCCAACCGTCCGCCCAACCGCCCAACCGTCCGCCCAACCGCCCAACCGTCCGCCCAACTGCCCAACCGTCCGCCCAACCGCCCAACCGCCCAACCGTCCGCCCAACCGCCCAACCGTCCGCCCAACCGCCGCCGACCAGCCCAAACGCCGCGGTATCGTCCCTCCGACGGCGGTGGGCCCGACTCGGTTTGCGTGCCCAAGCGCCCCCCCGTCACACCCCCGACCTTTGGCCCGACCGCGAGCTCCAGCTCCGTTTGCTCAGCCCGACCGCCGTGGCTCAGCCCGACGGTTTTGCCGGCCACTGTCGGCCCCAAACCGCCGTCGGTGACTCGGGCTGACTTCCCTCGCCCGCGCGCATTCCTGCGCCATCCGCAAAAAAGAGGAGACGCGGATCGCAGGCGGCGCGAGGGACGAGCGTCACCAACAACGCTCGCTGGTTTCCCCCCACCCGTGCCCAAGAGACCCCGGGGCATTGAGGGACTCTGGCGCCCGGAGCGGCCGCGAGGCGTAGGCGCGGCGCAGTCACTCGACCGGCAGCGGGGGCAGAGCCAAAGGCCCAGAGGTCGTGGGTTCGAACCCGGGGTTTGGTACACCGACGATTGGAAACGCGCCCACTCGTGCGCTGGCGCGTGGGCCAGCGGTCCTCAGACATGGGCCCCGTGCACTGCAACACCCGGACGCAGAAGGGGGCACCAGATACGACCCCCGCCCCCGCGGCCGATCCAGAGGTCGTGGGTTCGAACCCGGGGTCTGCCATACTGTGAGGGGCGCCCGATTGGGTGTGGCGGTGATCGGGGACTGCTTTTGGGGCGCACCGGCAGACGAGCGCGAGCGCTGGCGCGCTCCTGTGTTCGTCGTGCCTCGTTCAATGCCGTTGAACTGTGGTTTGCTTGTGGTGTGCGGCACCCCAAGAGTCGACGCATCTCATCGGCTTGTGCGTGTGTAGGCCATGGCCTGCCATCCCGGACGCTATACAAAACGGGCCTGGGTCACGAAGACCAAATGACAAAAACCAACTTATGCGAAACCGCGCCAAAAAAATGTCGCCAAAATTTTTTTTGGCTCAAAAACTGGTGCAAAGATTTAAATTTGCCCCACAAATCTTAACAATGGCTTGTTTTTTTTGGAGGGGGGGGGGGGGCTGGGGCTGGGCTCCGCGAACGCGGAAACGACACCATCAAGAGCACCGGCCGCAGCGGCCGACAGAACGCAGCGACCCGACGCAACATGCGAAGGGAAGACCGGGTGACTGTCCAGGGCCCCGTAAAGAAACAGCAACGCGACGGAATGTCACACGTGGGGGGGGGGGGGGGGAGGGGGGGGAAGTTGCAAAACATCTCCCCAAATGCAATCCGAAACGCCTGATGTGCACATTAGTGGTCTGCAGAAGCGAAGTCAAAGTATTCGCACGCAGAACTGGGCTTGAGACTCACACGCAGACACGCACATTGTCGTGCTCGTTCCCGACGGAGGGAACGGAAAAGGACGCCGCAGCTGAGAAATTCAAGAAGTCGATGAAGTCTGTTCACCATCTCATTTCCCAAACAGAGGCGGTCCATTCGCTGCTGAGGACTAGGGGCCCTGGCGGGTTTGGCATCAACATTCGGTGACTGCACCTCCGGACTACGACATGCGGCACATGTTCTGGCGAATGCGCTCGCCATCCGCTCATCAATGGCGACTCGGCAGCCCCCCTCCCGTGGCCGGCCTGTTCTGGTCAGAATCTTGTCAAAGTCCTGCAATCAATCGTCAGGTGAGGCGATCAAGTGAGCAGGCCTCTGTCACGGATGGGGCAGGCCCCATTCTTTGGATTTGGGATGTGTACATCGTTCGGCATCGCCTGCTTCCTCTGGCTGCCCCTTTGGCTTTCCCTGACATCGCCCTCCACACCCTCTGCTCCCCCCTCCCCCCTCCAGCCCCTCTAATTCCTTCCCATACCCCCGTCCCTCCTCCTTCACTCTGCACAGCCTCAACCTGCCTCTGCTTCTCTCGACAGCGCCCCCCCCCCAACAAAAAAGAGTTGTGCGTGACCCTCGGACAGGGATGCATTGGAAGGGGGGCAGGCACCCCGCCCCCCCATCCAGAACGTCCAGCCTATGCCCAGCCACTGTCCCCCTGATGCCAAGCGCCAGCTTCAACGGCATTTGTAACCGACAGTAACCGTCCCCAACCGCTTTGGCAACCTCCTCCAACCGCCTGCCTAATCGCCTCTGGAGCCGCCTCTGGGGTCCCTTCGCTTCTAACGCATCCCTGCCCCCGGGCCGGTTCACTTGCTTGAGCTGGAAACCACGACATATCGACGTGGCGCACTGCTTCTCTCTGCGCCTGCAGTGGTCCGGGCATCCGTGGCACCCCCGCTCTGCACAGGGGCCTACCTCAACCACAACGTCTGCATCGCCCCCGACTGCCCCGTGAGCAGGCACTACACGATGCTGGTCCTCGACGACTACTACCCCCCGTGGTGCGAGCGCCTGCACTGCGGGGCCTGGCACGCCGCCCAGGCCGAGGGGGACGTGCCCCGCAGGTTTCAACAGGCGACGGTGGGCGCGCCGCTGCGGGCGTGAACGGGCCCCGGGCAGGGGGGCCCTTAAGAAGCCTGGAATTTCTTTTTGTTAAGGACCGCCCCCAGGGACCACCAACCGCCAACCGCCAACCGCCGCCAACCGCCAACCGCCAACTGCCGCCAACCGCCAACCGCCACCTTTTGAAGTAGAGCAGGTCCCATGGCCATGTAGCAGAGAGCGTCCCCGCGCACGTTCGTTTCTGTTGGCGTTACGAAGGCTTTTCTTTCTCCTGAAGGACCCCCTGGCCCCGGGGGCCCAGAGAGCCACGAGAGCAGGCCCCCGACGGGGCCTTTGTTGACGGGGCTCTGGGCGGGTGATGTGTGCAGACCGGACGCGCGGCGGTCGTTTGAGGGGGCGGCACGCGCCGCCGGGGCGCAGCGCAGGGGCCGTGCCTTGCACGTCCCTTGAGACCGGGGCGTCGCGGTTGTGTTGGTGGTGAGGCCAGACAAGGACGGCCCTCCGGCGCAGGGGCACTTGCAGGCGTTCGTGGGGCGGAACGGGCACCGCCTGAGGCGTGCGGTGCACAGGGGCTGTGCCGGACGCGGCGTTGTTGACACGGAAGTGATACGTAAGGGGGGGGGGGGGGGGGCACATGGAAACACAGCGAGGCAGGGCTATGGACGGCCTGTGGACAGAGGTGTGTGGACGGCAACGACAGTCAAACGACCCCGGCAACAACCAGCACAACCCCCAATACGCCAATTATTGGGCGCCGCTGACGCGCAAACGGCACATCCCGCCACACCCCGCACAGCCCCGGCACGCCAACTACTGGGCTCCGCGAACGCGGAAACGACACCAGCAGGAGCACCGGCCGCAGCGGCCGACAGAACGCAGCGACCCGACGCAACATGCGAAGGGGAGACCGGGTGACTGTCCAGGGCCCCGTAAAGAAACAGCCACACGACGGAGTGTCACACGGGGGGGGGGGGGGTGCTGCACCCCTCTTCCCAGACCGAAAGGCGCCTCTGGTACCACCGATGAGGATTTTGTTTTGCTGAGCTTGTGCGCTTGCCTGTCGTAGCGCGTAAACCCACAAGGCTCCGTACGGGGGGGGGGGGGCACATGGCAACGGGGTGGGGCAAGGGGTGGACGACCTGAGGGCGGAGGGGGCAGGGGGGCTCCCCAATGGGGGGGGGCCTCCGGCCAACAGTAAGTGGGGGGGGCGGGGGGTTGTCCGCGTCCAATGCCAAGGCGTCGCACCCCCTTGGGCTAGTGCCCAGTGATGTGGTGCAACGGCCGTACACCGCAGGAGGAGGTGGGGTACCCCCCCCCCCGCCCCCTCCTCCCCTTCCAATGTTTGAGGCTGACGGCCAAAATTTTGCTTTGGCGCCTTCGGTGCCATGGGGATTTACGCTTCACTATTCTTGGCCCGCCTTTGGCGGGGACCACAGGGGGACCGTGGGAGGAAAGGGGGGTCCCCAGCCAACCCCCCCCCCTTCTAATACATCGCTGGTGGTGTCCCATCGCGACGCTGAAATGGTGCCATGTACAAGAACAGATCACATGGAACACATCAGATTAACGCCCAGAGCTCTGGGGTCGGAGCGTGAAGGCGTTGGGGCAATTCAGTCTCAGTGCCTGGCCATTGTTGAGACTGAGGGCCGGGCGAGGGTAGAAGGGGGGGATTGGCGGGTTGCAGTGTTCCAGATCAATGGGGGGGGGGGGGGTCATCACGGCCTGTGCCCCCCCTTCCCCAGTCACAGATTCAGCGTGGATCTCCCCATCTTCTCCACCACAACAGTGCCCCCAAGTCACCTGCACAATGTCCCTCAGGTTGGTCCATCTTCCGACATGAGTTCGGGGGGGGGGGGGGGGGCTTTTGACAGAACGGTACCTATGGTCTGTTAGGCCACTGACGAGCCACATTTGTCTCTGCGCTTGTGTGCCGGCCGCGTACCGTGCCCATGTGCAATAGCTCAGCATTCCATCGGGGGTTCCCAAGGGCGTGGTACACGAATTGTTGACGCTGCTTTCAGCCTCAAAGATTGAAATTTGCAATTTTCAATTCAAAACCTCAAAAATAGAAAGTCTCCGAAACTGATTTCTTTGGTGTTGTGGCGACTCACAATGATCAAATATCCCATGCCTTTTGGTAACACATCTGGTAATTGGGTGCCGGGGTGGGGACTGGTCCAGCGGACGGGTGTAGCAAACGGTTCACAATTCTGTGGCTGTGGCAAAGCATCCCTCGCCATATCATGCGTGTGTGTCATGTTCGATCGTTGTGGGTGGTCATGATGTCGAAAACTGGTTTTGGAAATGTTGCAGTACAGCCGATGTCCAGTGTCATGTATTTTGTGCGACCTGCATGTTCGTGAAGATCACCAGCCCCCATTTTGGGGGGGGGGTGCATTAGAAGGGGGGGCACCCCCCCCCCTCCAGGGGCCCCAGCCTATGCCCAGCCACTGTCCCCCTGACGCCAAGCGCCAGCCTCAATGGCATTTGTAACCGACAGTAACCGCCCCCCAACCGCTTTGACAACCCCCTCCAACCGCCTGCCTAACCGCTTCTGGGGCCGCCTCTGAGGGCCCTTCCCTTCTAATGCATCCCTGGGGAAGGGGGGCGGGGGTCAGGTGCACTTTTGTGGATCACAGTGGAATGGTGATCCCACTTCACCATCGGACCGTGCCAGCCCACTGCCCCTTGGCGTCCACTCCACTGCTCGCCACAAGGATCCACAAAAAAGGGGCGGCCGGCGGGGGCCGGGTGGACTGAGCCCAGAGCCCCCGTTGGCCCTCTGACCAATTCCCTTCCCCATGGACCAAGGCTGGTGCCTTGTCCACCTACGAAGCCCCCCGTTTGGCTGATGAGTATTTTTTTTGGGGGGGGGGGCGGGATGTGTCTCCTCTGACACATTTACTGACTCACCCAAACCACTGAACCACATCCCAAACCCCCTTGCCATTGCCTGACCCATAAAACCAAACTCTGCTCCAATTTGTCTCCCGGGAAAATGGGACGTGGAATACTGGGGAGACATTGATGCTTTTGTTTGCAACGCCATCTTCGCCCGAATGTCTGCGTTTCGCACCCCTTTCCTCCCATTCTCAGATTGCCCGTGGTGATCTCTTGTCCCTGTTAGCAGTTTGCAGTGGTGACTGGCAGCGAGTACATACGCAAATGCGACCCTGACACCACCTCAAACCCTGTTGCATTGCACAATGGCTGTTTCGGCCCCTGGCCCCTAAGATCAGCGGGTTGTTTGCAGAGGTGACATAGCATTTGGCAGGTAATGGACGGGCGTTGATATTTGATATTCACATTATTGGGCAGCCTAATGGTCTGGTAAGGGGTGGTTCAACCCCGCCCCCTCTTAGATAGGGACAATTGGGGTCTTTCTCACCATTTGTGGGGTTTTTTGGTCCAAATCTGGGTCACTTTTTTGGGGGGATGGGGGGATACTTTTGTGACCAAGTGACCGGGGGGAGGGGGGTTGCCCACATAGCGGGAGGTTGTTTGTCCACAGTGGGGGGGGGGGGGGGATGCACTGGCGGGGGGTTTTCTCCCTCTTCTAGGTAACCCATGGTTTCGGGGGGGGCATGTGTAATCTTTTAATAGCTTTTGGCATGGGGCTGGTACCCCGGCGAACATTACTCAAAGTGGCCTAACCAAGGGCCAAATCCAATGTTAGCTTTTGTCAGTACCCCATGCCAACCCATGCCTGTCCGTGTCAGGGGAGCAACGGCCTGTGCAGAGGCTGTAATAGGATCGGGATACATCGGGGGTGGAATGGAGCGCACTGCACTGCACAACACCGAACTACGCATTACAATGTCAATCGGATGCCTGTTCGGCTTTGCAATATGCCGCCATTGGCACATGGGGCACAGGGGACAAGGGATAGGCATTGGGGCATGAGAGCACCCCAAAGCTGGGGTTTTTAGGAGTGAGAAGAGGGATGCAGAAGGCAGGGGTTTGGAAGGCGGTGTTGTGGATGAAGGCAGGGGTTTGGGGTTGAGAGGACAGGGTTTGGGGACAGGGAAGGCAGGACTTTTGGGATTCAGAAATACGGGTTCTGGGCTTTGGAAGAGAGATGGAAAGGGTGCTCATGGGGAACGCATTTTTCTGGGATTGAGACATGATGGTTGTGTGTTTGAGATGACAAGGCTTGGGACTGGGATTGAGAAGGCTGGGTTTTTGGACTTAGGGGGAGCGTCAGCGCGCCGGGTATCTTTCTGGGCCACTTTTGATACGGAGCCCTAATCCACGCTGTTGGCATGGCCCCTTTCAAGTGGGAGATATGGACCGGCCCCTTTGTAGTTGGGGATATGGACCGGGCCCTTTCCAGTGGGCACACATTGAGCATTTGTTTGGACCGTTGTGGCATTGGGGTTTGGTTAGGAACATTGGCGTGTCGGAACACAGGGGTTGTGTAGCATTTCCGCCCTCTTTTGGGCCCCCGAGAAGGCATGGTTGAGGCAGCCAATTCTGATTTCGCCCCTCTTTGTTTGGGGACCCCTGAGAATGCAGGGGCTACATAGCAATTGCTCCCGCACTGTGTGTGTGCTATGCAAAAATTTGGCTTTATTCGCCGAAAAACTTGCATTTGTGCCTGCTGTTGTGGGTACATTTGATGGCTCTTGTATTAGCATGAGTTTGCATAGGTCATCATCAAAGTGATTGGAGCAACACTGTTTTATTGCTTTGCAGTGTTTGGGTTGACAAGGGTGGGTTTTTTTTCCACAACAGCGGTGGTTGTCTACAGTATGGGTTTGTGATTGGGGGGGGGGGGGGGCTACAGGGGGTAGAGGGGGGGGTGGGGGGGCTGGGCAAGCATTTAGCCTAACGGTATGGTACCACCCTCCAGATGGGGTTTTTTCCCATATTTGGGTGGGGGGAGGGGTCCTATCCACAACAGTGGGTTTGTTTTTCCGACCAGCTTAACGGGCATTTTGGAGTTGCCCCCCCCCCCCCTCTCTTGGGACCACAATGTTCATTTGCTTTTTACCCCGTAACAGTATTCATGGGAGGGGTTTTGGTAGATTTTTCTCAATGTAGAAGGGAGGGGGGCAGTGTTACATCCAATTCTGCGAGGAGACTTCAGAACACTTCTCTGCATGCCCATTGATAGAACGGTGGAGAGCATTGGAGGAAGGCATCAAAGGTTGGGGGCCACAAAAAATGCATTCAAATGGATCACTGAGGGGCATGGTGATTTACGTTTATGATGTGAAATGGTGGTATTCGCTTCGCAGATATTTTGCCATTGCATGTATGCCAAGTTTTCAATGTCATTTTGATGAAGATTTGTGTTGCACAAAAGCATTGCAGGCGAAATGAAACAAAAAAATTAAAGCCGAAAGAAATCCAAGTTTGACTCGTTTTACGCCAACAAAATAACAAACCATAGTTGGTTGTGTTGGCAAAATTGTGTATGATACCATAGTCCATGATGTTTATTATTAACAAAGGGGCGGTGTTACAATTGCATTTCTAATCAAAGTAACATTCGCAATTGCTTTTCCATAAACTAGCCAATTATTTCAATTTGTTTTTCATAAAATAACCATTTATTCCTAGATTTTTATCAAAATAATCAATTTTTTCCGAGTGCTGCTTCTAAGATAATCAGTTATTGACCAAAAGGTCTGTGTTTTTTTTTACAAAATGGATAACATAAACAAAGTAGAAGGATAGCGACCCCCCAAAAATTTTGATGATCAAATGTACACGCGTTTGGTAATGCACAAGTCATTTGTCCGGACATAAAACATCATCTAGTGCATGCAGACCGATTTTGTTGTGATAATGGGTTTGATTAATTGCTTTAACCGAGTTTTCAAAATAACCTCTACTTATTGCCGACACTTGGTCTTTCTCAATGACCTCGAACCTCGAACTTTTGATCACAGAAAGCCTGAGATTGAAACAATGTTCGGCATTTTATTTTAGTCGAGTTTTGTATAGCTCAATGGAAAAGCCCATTTGTTGGAAGTTCTAATGGGCGACTAGGGCTTGGAACCGGTTTTTCAGGTATTGCCAATAACCGGTACCTGTTTAGCATGGTTGTTTGAAACCAATAACCGGTTTCATTTTCTGCACACAAGCCAATAACCGGTTTTGTTTTTTTGCTAAACATCCGGTATTGGCAATTAAATCATAAATAGTTACGTGGTCCTGTATTGTACAAACCACTTGTACAACTGACAATTGGACACCCAAATTATCAATAACTGGTACCTGTTTAGATACATAAGTCCAAACCAATAACCGGTTTTTAATATGATGAAAAAACCAATAACCGGTTTGGATTTTTGAAGTGAGCAACAATAACCGGTTTTGGATGTCAAAAAAGGTTCCAAGCCTTATGGGCGACAACACTGTTGTATGCCATGACCAACGACATATTGAGACCAATGATGTAGGTGCATGCAATTGTTCTTAAGGTAAAATGACCAGTTATGAGGCCAAAGATTTAGCGATAGGCCTGGCTGCGATTACTGCTGGATGGTAAGTTTCGACAGGTAGGTAGATCAACAATGAAAGTTGTGATTTTAAATCTATCTTCACTTGCAATTCATTACTGGCTGGGGAATCTCATTTCTGCCGGGCACCGGAATCGCACCGGATTTAGGGCGGTGACCAATCCCGAGCCAGGCAAGAAAAGGTGTTTTACGCTGTTTTTAAGGATTTCATCAATAATTTTTGCCTGTTTGGTGCCCTTTAAATATCATTGCTTTTATTCAAACATTTAGATGCAGGCGGCGAAGGGTCGTGCAAAGGCCTGGCTCATGGAGATCACCTCAAGGGAGCGAAGGAGATCTCGACGGCCTCAGCAGAAGCCCAGGAAGCCGCCACGCTCCAAGGCCGCCCCATGCTGCATCTACCCGCTCCCCAAGGATGCGTGTGAGGTTACGAAGGCCGCCACCGCTGCAATTGTTGGACAGATGAGCCAGCGACAGGCTTCAAGGGAGCACGCCGTCTGCCATTCACATGTACAGCGAGCTGTCGATCGGCACAGATACATCACAGCACGGCACAGCACAACATGGCTACTCGGCATGACCCACGGAACATGAGGCTTGGTGGTTTCGTCACTTCCCAATCTTTCAAAGAAGCAGCGGCCAATTATGAGAAAGAGCAGGAGAAGAACAAGGAAAAGCCTCCAACAAGGCGCCGGGCAGGACGTGTAAGTGTAATACGGTTGGTGGTGACCGTATCATTTCCTCGGTATCCATTTCAGAAAAATAAAACAATCCAAAAATATTTGACTATTTATGGAAGCACTTTTCCTTTATAGGAACCAAGGGCACAGGATCAATGTTTTACCACCAAAAAGAAAACCTCTTGCAGAGTTTTATGAAAAAAATGTGCCCTATGCTTGTGGATGGGGGTGGGGATTCCTCGAAGACCTTCAGCCCCAAGACACAAGGCAAATGCACAAATGCAATGGATGGACGTGTGGGTCGTGTGGGTTGAGTCCTTGAGTGCCAAGTTACCTTAGTCACAACCTCGATGAACTTGAGTTGAGTTGCTTGATCACGCCCTCATGATGCAACGTGGACAATGGAGGTCCTATGAAAAGACATCCACAACAATAAGAGAACGAAATGAATGAGGAGAGAGTGGGGAAAGCACACGACCCATACACGGTTTACACCACCAAACCATTGGAGCTTGACAAAGGTTGAGGGGTGTACATCACTACCATATAATGGAAAAACTGATTGGACATGACATCATGAAAATCTCAATATCTTCATACCCGTGAGTGGGGAAGAGAGCACAACACACACACAATGCACATGCAACATGGAGCAATTGCTCCTAGAAAGGCGGCTCTCAACTCACTATAGGCTTGGTGATATCTTGAGTTCAAATACATGCTTGCAAACGCATCGTAATGAAAATGGCTCAAGTTTATGTCCAAATGACAACATTATTTGGAATTGATCACCAAGCATGAGTGGAGTTGAAATGAACTACCAACAATAAATGTTGCCCATAATCCAATGTTAATGTTGTGCAAAGCATATGTGTCAACTCCTAAAAGACTAAGAGATATGACCTTGCCATTATGGTGCACAATGGACAAAACGGTGAAAATGTCCATTTGCTTGGTATTGTATCTCCAAGCCTAAGGGGAGTGGGGATGGTTCATGAAACATGGGAGTCAAGCATAGTCCCATGTTGATGCACAATCAATTGCCTATCCCAACTCGACATGGGTTTGGAGATATAAAAATGAATTGAAAAATCGAAATCAAGGAATGAATTCTTTGGCGTAGTTGGGGTATGCAACACCCATCCCATTATCTTGAATCCCAATTGAGGCGTTCACAAGCCTCAATCACTTATGAGGAGAGGAGAACCATCCTTTACCTCATCATAGTCATGTATGGCCATGTTGACCTTGGAATGAACCTTTTCATGGAGAATGGAGTCGGCATTAGTTCGGAATGATTAGGCATGGACCAAGTCAACAACAAGACCAACATAACACCTATTGTTCGAAGACGCTTCATCAATGAATTCGACACTCAATTTGGTCCAAGGCGGTTTCGACCCAAACCGGCCGGGACCTGTCGGAATCCCTAGCAATTCTCGATCTTTTTGATATAAAAAAATGATCGAGATCTGTCCTATTGAAAAGGCTTTTGAAATCCCCAAAACTTGAAGACGCCATCGCTGACGGCGCCCGGCGATCCCGATCGCCGCGTCCGGCATTCCAAATCTCAGGTTTTAAAAAATTCTGAGATTCTTTGACCAAAATTACCCTCCGAAGCCCGATTTCATTACAGTAAGGCCTCGTGCCTTACCACGGCAGCAACAACCAAGGAAAAAGGCACGGCGGCAGGACCCCCCACCAGATGACAGTGAAAGGAACAGTGCCAGTGCAGTGGCGCACCCAGACCTAGAACCGCACCCAGCAAATGCGCCCAGACTCCCGCCACCTCCTCGATCAGGGGACATGGAACAGAGTTCCGACTCTGATGGGGAATTTGTCCCCACAGTCTATGTGTCATATTGCTCAAGCTCTTGAGGGCAAGTAAGAGAAGGGTGTTCCTCAACACCACAATCCCAGAAAAACAAGGAAGCTGTGACGCAGTCTTGCAGCCCTGCAGCTTGTGTCAGTGCGTGGGTGCTTCAGGGCAAGGTAAGAATGCAAAGTAGATATTGTGCAGGGCCAAGAAACATATTTCAAAAAAAAAAAAGCAACGTTTTTGCGTGATTTGTGTTGTTTTTCTGTCTATTTTGATAAATGGGCCAACTGGACCCACAACTGGTCACTGGACTGAAAACTGGTCGTTTTACCTTAAAACAAGAAAACACGGAAATTTCAGTTTGAGCCACGCCAGCAATATATCTGTGTTACACAACACCAAAGTGTCATTCAAGCTCCCAAAAACCAACAAGGGAAAGTCGCAAAGGAGTTGATTGGATTTGCCGCTGCATTATTCTATGGATTTTCAAGGTAGATTGACTGACCCACGAACTAAATTGGGACACACAACAACACTTAATGCAGCATGGTCATATTTTTCTCCATCCACTGAAGGAACAAAAATATTAGCGAGGGTTATGGGCAATTTCAATTTCTTTACGGTCTCTTTGTAGGTTTCCATCATTGCTACAACCCATTTGCATACTTGATTGATTTGGCCTTCGAGTTTCATGATATTTGCTTGGTAGGTAGTGGCTATTCTCTTTCGTATGCTTTTCAATGGGACTAACCGTGAAATTGAAATTCCAACAAGGGTTTGTGAACGTGATCTTAGCTATATCAAGCTGTATTCAAGCCATTCTTGTGAACTTAGCTATAAGTTGACGAAACTTTGAATACATCAAATCAATGTGAAACAAATTGGAGAATCCATACACATGCTTTACCCTCAGCAACAGGGGAAGGCTGTAGTTCCGGTATTTCATAGATATCATGAGGGTGAATTGTCATGCGGCCGAGTGCAGCAACTTGCCCATCTCTTCGTCCATGGTTCATAGAGAAGGCTTTCTGCTTTTTAAGTGCACGGCTTTGGACGGGGAAGGGGTTGGGGTGACTAATCTACTCTTTGGTTGGAGAGGCCCATTTTGTAGTGCCTTGTCGAATAGCCACCCTATGGGTGCGTTTTTGTGTAGGGACCCAGGGAGTGGGCACCAAAAACTCCTCTTTCTACCAAAAGATATGAGACACACCGCAAAACAAAACATACCTCGGGAACTACCAAGGTAACATCTCAAGATTAGCGCCCCCGTGCGCTGATTTATAGAACAAATGTTGTTAGATGTTATAGTCAATTTGGCAAGTTAGCTACTTGACAAGGTTGAACTTTTGGTATTTGACATTTACTAATTGGACATCACCTATAGATGCGATCTGAACATGCACAGGCAAACTTTGAGTTCCAAATCAATATATAAGACGGGCCTCGAGTCCTCAATAATTGCAATGCCAAATTATTACTTATTATTTTTAACCACATAGGCGATAACGAGCTGGGCCAATGTCTGCGCTCTTTCCGAAGGGCTTGTCCAAGGTGGAAAGCAGATACCTTTTTGTTCTGTGGCACTTGATGGGACATTTACCTACATAGTACCAACATAATATATAAAGTCCTCAAACAAGGCACGACGGTAACCACACATAGGGCAATCAATGACTCATCAAATGCATTCGGAGATTGTGAAGAGCAAAGACAGAAGTAGCAGAATATTGAGGTAAACTACATAGAAATGAGAGAAAAATATCGACAATTCATCGCACCTAGACTTATGGCACTGCATGCGCATGGTCTGTGTGCACAAAAAGCGTGCTCGCCCGTCTACCTTGACCCCCTCCCTTATCCCAAATACCGCCGTGTGCTCAGCTAAGGCTGGGGTGGTAGTCATTGTCCTTGGCATGACCTTCAAATGTCTTTGTTCCTTCTCCCCGTCTCCGATCCTTTCATCATCCACAACTGCGGCCCAATCTCAGTTAGACCTTACCACTGCCAATGGCTGGCCAGCCCCAAAGTGTTGAAAAACACAGTGTAGGGTCGTTGCTGGGAATTCTAAAAAATGTTAAGTCATCGTCATATAGCAAAGCACACTTAGGACCAAACATATGGCGTTAGAGCAAGCAATTTAATACGCATCGAAGTATAAAGACCAGAACCAAAGATAAAGCACGCCTGCCACTACATCCTAAAAGCTAAAGTGGCCTATTTAATGTGTGTTATTGTGAATGGATTTTAATGGCAAATAATGTTGCACAGGTGCTAGGCAAAGCAAGACACATTGATGTGACCCTTTCTTACCACAACTCGCCGTGCATTACGTGCCCCATAAAATTGTTGCATCAAATTTGACATTTTCTATATAAGCGTGATTTGAGGTGTGTTATTTGCTATAGGGGCATGATATAGGCTTTATGTATGAAACATCGACCATGATGTGCTATTTTGGTATAAAATATAGCGTTCTGTGTGCCATAGAGGTAGAATATGTGGGAGCCAGGCAATACATTGGCGCCCATTGGAAAGGGCCAAGCACTAAAGCGCCGCCCAATCGACGGGGCCAAGCAAGAAAGTGGCATTCATTGTAAAGGGCCCAGAAGTAAAATGGCGCCCATTGGAGGCGGGCAAGCGATACAGTGGCACCCATTGAAAAAATTGAAAAAGGCCAAGCAAGAAAGTGGTGCCAGTTGGGGGGGCCTAATAAACACAGTGGCGCCCATTGGAAAAGGCCAAGTAGAATAGTGGCGCCCATTGGAGGCAGTCAAGCAATGAAGTGGCACCCATTCGGGGTGGTCAAGCAATAAAGTGGCGCCCATCGGAGGGGGTTAAGCAACAAAGTAGTGCCTATTGGAGGGGCCTAGGGCACAACATGAAGTGTATTGTGTTCTATGGAGTTGTGATGTGGTGTACGGAGTGTGCAATAGAGGCATGATATGGGGCTATGTAAAACATGGATGTATGTTGCGAAGAAAAAGTAACATCTGCGTCAACTTGTGTTCTAGCCACTGTACAAAACAAAGATTTCCTCTCCATCTTGTGTGTTACTACGACCCATTGTATCCTTGGGGTGGATACCGGACCCAAAACCTTGGTTCGAACGGGATTACATCAAAGCAAAAAAGAATATAAAAAAAGTACTAAACACGCTATAACACCTTCTTTCAGCGGTCCCCGAGCCCTCCATTGCCAAAGATTGGAGCATGTGTCACCGATGTGCACCATCGGGCAAACTATGCTCAGCTAGTATCCAATTTGTTGCTGCAATTTATTTACACCTTTCGTTTGCGAACACCGTGGCTAACATCATAGACACATGCGATGGAAACAACCACAAAATCACGCACCTACATTACATGGGCATTAAGCTACAAACCACTCAGGTCGCTTGCATACCCGCGGTCCTTAATTGTGCATGCTACTCTTTGGTAAAGCAACGTCATGCCTCAAATCTGAATCTGTTGAAAACACAGCACAATTTCACTGAAACAGGGCAGTTTGGCCAAACAGCTGATAGATGTGCCACATTAATACCACAACATGCAAGAAAATAACATAATATTGCCATTAAATGATAATTTAACTATTGTTGGTATTCAGTGCAGTTGCTGCCTACCACATCTTTCCATCAGCAGTCTCAATTCAGGTCCATTTGCTCTATTAATCCTTGTCGCAATCACTACTCCTTTACATGCAAAACATGTGCTTATGTAAGAATGGAGCCATGCTGCTGGAGTGTGGCTTTATTTCGCAATCTTAATGTCAGCGCTACCTGCTGCGCTACAAAGCTTTGCTTCAAGGACAGAATGTTCACCATGGGGGCAAATGGACGAGCCACAACTCTGTCCAGTTTCAGCACCCCTCCTACGTACCAGAAGCGAACTCAGGGTTTGAAGACTCACCAGCGACTTGTGTGATTCACAATATGTGCCCTTCTTGCTCTGTCTATCTATCTCTGTTAAACTTCCTCTTCGTGCCCCTGTGGGATAGCCCAGTGGGCTCCTTACTTGTGCTTGTTCTGTGCCTTAGACCATTTCACACAAACTGAGCTCTACTGCCCATCTGGTGGCTGCCACCAAGGCGCGTCATGTAATTTCATGCCTCATTCTTCTGCCAGCATGCACCAACACATGCAGGAACATGTTTGTGTATGCCATGCCACATGGTGTGTGATTTCCTCTCCACTGCTGCATTCTGACCTTTGAGCCTGACAGCAGAGTTGGTTTGTCTCTCCCATACAGGGTGTAGGATGACACTGGTAGCGAGCTACAGCATTTTAGACCTTGTATGAAGGCATCCAAAAGCATGTTCTGCTCACCAGACTGGCATCAAGTGTGATGATGTTGGACTGCAAAGGGTCAAAGTTGCACCGGCAAGCTTCTGTTCACTAATCTGATCTCATTGTAGCACATTGCAAATGGACGAAACAAATAACAGGGTTCCAGCAAGTCTGTTGGCCGTTCATGCTGTTTTACAATGCGTTGCAGGTGCACCACCTTAGTGCTGCAGGTGTTTGTAAGTGCACACGGTAAGAAAAGATGGATGTGTTGTAGAGAAAAACAATTGGTGACAGCTGAGAGAGTGGCAGAGGTTGGTGAAGGCCAGACTGCATGACACACAGATGTGAATATGTGGTACAAATGTGTGTAGACAAATGCCACTATCCCTTACATCCTGATCCTTCAGTACATGACGTTGCCTCACTATTTCATGTCGCAGACTCAACAGTGGATAACCATACTTCCTTGACATGGATCCCCAATAGAGCCAGAATACCTGCCACTCATGGTAGCATTCCCCACACCCTGCCGCTTCACACAACTGCAAGCTGTACATATGAATGGACAAAGTGAAACAGGGCTAGGAAAAAGGGTCATCAGACTGAAGCTTCCAAGATTGCCCTCCTGATATTTGGCACCGGTCATTTCTATCTATGGCCTGTAAAATTGAGGTGATTTCCGCTGCGTTGGTGTACCCAATTACCCGTTATTTCTTTGCCCCCTTGAAAGACGACCCCTCTTTGTGCCATCGCTGGGTTTGGTTGCAAGCAGCGCAGTGACCTGAGCATGCCCAGCGTTGCATTGCACGACTGAATGAACACACGCCCCATTCCTTGGCGCACTGCCCTGTGTGTCTGGTGAAGCAGCGTAGCTGCCTGCACAGTCTGTGTGCGACTTCCAATGCTCTGCCTGGATGCTGTCTGTCTGGGTGGTGGAACAGCAGTGAACACTGTTGCCTGGCAAAGAAATAGAGACTGTGCTGCTGGGCAGCTATTCCTGCCACAGAAACCCTTGCACGTGGTCAACAGACCAGAAAAATGAGGGCCTTTTTGACCAGCAACAAATGTGACATGTTCCGGTGCGTTTGACGAGCACCGGAACACATGATGCACCTTGGCAGTGGCTGCGACAGTGGCTCTCCTCAGACCCACCGGAGTCACAATTCCAACGCACACAGGGGGGGGGGGGGGCATGAATACAGAGCGTTGGCACTCCCGGTGGCTTGACCAGATGTGTGGTGGGTGGGCTGGTGGGTGGGGCGGCACCAGAGTTCTCCTTAAGGGCCGGGGGGGGGGGGTCCTGGAACCCAAAAATCCAAAATTTTTTGTACAAAAAACAGCCAAATCAATATTTTCTGTTGTAAAACTTTATTTTTTCCCACGAACTCCGGGTCCGAGGGGGGGGGGGGTGTTAGACCCCACCCCAACCCACCCCAGGAGACGCTGAGTTGCTAAGCAAAACTCTGGGCGGCACGCCGGTGTGTGGCATGCACACGGCCTGAAATTGTCCCTGCTGGGGTCAGTGAAGTCAGGCAAGAGATGAGCAGCAGAAAGAGTGCCCCACTCAGGCAATGCATGCAACAACTGAATCCTCCATCAATACCATGGGGCAGCACCCCATCAGAGCTGCTCATGCCTTGCCCCCCCCGTTCTCAAGAAGCAGGACCTGGATGCATGCCCTCCCGACCCCCCCTGAAGGTCGTGCATCCCGGTCTTCGGAACAAAAACAAAAACGCCTTTGCTGCCTCCACCGTTCAGCCACCCAGGGCTCCCCTTGATCTGTTGGCCACCGTGTTGAGGAGTCAGGGAGAGCCAGCGTTTGGCACCCCGGAGTGGGCACTGCCATCCAAAAGAAGACAGGGGGCAATGGACTGGGATGGCACGCATCTGGGGGTAGACGGGGGGCTGTGGGAGGAGGGGTCAGGGTGGTGGTGGGTGCAGCGCTGTGTGCATGGCGCGTGCGGCACCCCCCGGGGGCAGCTGCTTTTGCAAGGGGCAACGTGAGGGTGAGGACCAGTGGTGGCTGAGTACACAATTCGTCACGGCAGCTTCCATGCTGCTGGCCACCACGGCCGCCGGCCTTACCAATACGTCAACAGGGATGGTTTGGGTGCACACGCACCGCGACGCTCCGAAACATGCAGTCAGTTCAACCAAACACTAGCACACTGATGACACGGTATCCGCCTCCCCCTTGTGCCCTCAATGTTCGGACATTTGGACCAGGGGGCCAGTCGTTAGACAGGCTGACGCGGGAGCACACTGCCGTCGGACCAGGGGTTGGTCATCGGGCAAGGCCGAGTATAACACAGGGTTCCGTAACGCGGCGCGGCAAATAGTGTCCTGGGGCCAGGGGGGCGTGGTCGGTGGATGAGCTGTGCATCGCGCAAGGGAAGGGGGTGCTTGTGCCATGCATGGCGCCACGAACGCCCAGAGTATCCCTGCCCCTCCCGCCCCACCCACAGAACTACGCTCTTTCACCCCTACCAGACCGTTGCCCCCAGTTGCTCAAACAAGTTGCATGGGCAGAAGTGCTGCCCCGGAGTGAGAATGCCATGGGGCCCAGGCACAGATCCCCAGCTGCACAGTTCCCTGTCCCCCTCCTTTCGCGCGACGTCCGGGGGGGGGGGGGGAGTCACGGCATAACCGTCCCCTGTTTGCAGCACCAAAATTGTCTTCATGCTGCATGTCTAAAAGCCCAGCTCCGCTTGGTGAGCGTCCGACAGTTGTGCCAGAAGTGGCCCAACAAGATGGCGGAAACACAATTGCGTTTGGAATACGTGGGGTCTAAATACAGCGCATTGACAGAGGTGACAGAATCATTCATGGCATATTATCAGAAAGTGTTGCATCCATGAGCTGCCAACAACAACAACAACATCATCATCAACATCAACATCAACAACAACAATAACATCAACAACATCATCATCATCAACAACAACAACAACAACAACAACATCAACAACAACAACAACAACAACATCAACAACAACAACATCAACAACAACAACATCATCAACAACAACAGCAACAACAACAACAACAACATCAACATCAACATCAACATCAACAACAGCAACAACAACAACAACAACACACAAATACACACCAAACCATCAGACTTTCCAAAAACAGACCCAAGGGGCTCAAAGCAGGGGATACTCAGCTTGAAAGTCGCACAGGCCCCCAACAGCACATTTGCCCAGCCTCTCAGTTGCCGCCAGCCAGACCGACAGCCCGAGCAGCGGTACACTGGGTGAGTGCAGACTGTGTCTGTGCCCCCGCTCCTGGAGAGACAGCGTGCTGAAGCGGGCGCGAGGCCAGTGGAGTCTGTTGCGCTGATATGCGCACATGGGCCAGGAGTGGGGGGATGCATCGTGTTCCCGACGGGGACTGCGCGGTCGCATGCGCTCCGATACTCGCCCCACGGACCTCTGGACCGATGGCGTCATTGGCAACAGGAGCTGAAAGGTGGTGATCGGCAGTCGAACCGGCGAACAGCTTGTGATCGCCACCAGACAATCCACGACTGCAAACCCACCTGCAATCACCGCCATGCCAGCCGTTGCAGGGTCGCCACGGCCCGCCGATTGCGAGGGCGGTCGCCAACGACCTCTCAATTCAGCGAGTGCCCCGGGGCAGGTAGCCTCGACACGAGGGGGCCCCGGGCCCTGTCCCCGGGGTTTCGTGGTCACAGGCCCGACACCGACACCAGGCAAACCAACGACGCAGACCCGGGCTTCCTGCGACAGCCCCCAGTCTTCCCATTGGCAGCCTTGGCTGTACGCAGGGGCCTGTGGGGGCTGGGGAGGCTGCGGGACCGGTCTATGTGAGCACCACAGAGACCCTTGCACGTGCCCCTGCAGGGACATCCGGGACGAGGGCAGTGCACACAGCAGACGGACGAGGAACACTCGGTACAAGTTGTGGCGCCTGCCTCACGACCCACAGCACAGGCAACAATGGCAAACAACATCTTCAGACAGTCCGCTGCACCCACACTACCATGGTTTCAGCGCTGAAGCGACAAAATGCCGTTTCCGGAGCGTGGGAGTGGACGTGTGTGTGGCACGTCTCATGGGAACGGGCTGTAAGACTGCTTCTGAGGCGCTTGAAAATGGACTTGGGACGTTGTCAAAATTCTCCCGAAGACCCTTTTCGAGGCTTGAGCTTCTCCGATGGATAAATTTGGTGACTGTCACGCAGGCCAAGGAGACCTACCGTCATTGTCACGATTTGCAACCCCCAGAGCCGGGGCGTTACAAGCGCCACCAAAATTACACGCATTGCATGCAGCACAGCGAGGCAGTCATTCCTTGCTGCATGAACAGCTCAACAGCCCTGCATGTTTCCTGCGGGTCACAGGCAGCAAGAAAGTAATTTCTGGGACATGTGCGGACCCAGATCATTCAGAGGAGGTAAGGGGTCACGTCGGGCGATGGTCGCCACCCTATCACGCATCACTGACTGCTATGGAGGCTGTGAGACAGTACACAGCGCTGATCATAAGGAGATGGGGAGGAGTGCAGGCCTGGGGGAACAAAGGGTACCCCGCCCCCCCCTTGCGCAAGCACGCTGAAAGTCAGCAAAACGACGGTAACACGGGCTCATGTGCTTACACAAGCCTGTGCATGTTCACCGGTGGACCGGATGTACGTAACAGCCATGCCAGGTGTAGCAACATGAGCCATGGCTGAAAATCACATCAACAGGGACATCATTGGGTTGCAATTGCAAGCAGAATGTTGGTATGAGCAGGAGGAACTACCACAAGCATGATCAAGCCCACCTTTCCCTCTACAAGCGAAGCACAATCGCATAATATTACATTTCTGACCATAAAAACCGTGGTCAGAAAATTCCATCAAAACGACGGTAACACGGGCTCATGTGCTTAGACAAGGCAGTGCTTGCGCAAGGGGGGGGGGGGGGTAGGATCCTGTGCCATTATAGCCCTGAACATGCAATCGCCCTGCACTCCCCAGCAGCGCTATGAGCCAGCCGCAGTTCCCCTCGGGAACCAGCTGCGCCTGTCTGCGACGACAGAAGGTGCAATCTTTTCAATCATTTTTCCTCAGGGGGCAAGCGGTGGGGGACAGGCGTGTCACAGAGCCCAAATTGCACCTGCGCTTAACCTGTGTGTGGGTGTGGATGTGGGTGTGGGTGTGGGTGTGGGTGTGGGTGTGGGTGTGGGTGTGGGTGTGGGTGTGGGTGTGGGTGTGGGTGTGGGTGTGGGTGTGGGTGTGGGTGTGGGTGTGGGTGTGGGTGTGGGTGTGGATGTGGGTGTGGGTGTGGGTGTGGGTGTGGGTGTGTGTGGGTGTGGGTGTGGGTGTGTGTGATTGGGTGTGTGTGGGTGTGGGTGTGGGTGTGGGTGTGGGTGTGGGTGTGGGTGTGGGTGTGGGTGTGGGTGTGGGTGTGGGTGTGGGTGTGGGTGTGGGTGTGGGTGTGGGTGTGGGTGTGGGTGTGGGTGTGGGTGTGGGTGTGGGTGTGGGTGTGTGTGGGTGTGAGTGTGGGTGTGTGTGATTGGGTGTGTGTGGGTGTGGGTGTGGGTGTGGGTGTGGGTGTGGGTGTGGGTGTGGGTGTGTGTGGGTGTGGGTGTGGGTGTGTGTGATTGGGTGTGTGTGGGTGTGGGTGTGGGTGTGGGTGTGGGTGTGGGTGTGGGTGTGGGTGTGGGTGTGGGTGTGGGTGTGGGTGTGGGTGTGGGTGTGGGTGTGGGTGTGGGTGTGGGTGTGGGTGTGGGTGTGGGTGTGGGTGTGGGTGTGGGTGTGGGTGTGGGTGTGGGTGTGGGTGGGTGTGAGTGTGGGTGTGTGTGATTGGGTGTGTGTGGGTGTGGGTGTGGGTGTGGGTGTGGGTGTGGGTGTGGGTGTGGGTGTGGGTGTGGGTGTGGGTGTGGGTGTGGGTGTGGGTGTGGGTGTGGGTGTGGGTGTGGGTGTGGGTGTGGGTGTGGGTGTGGGTGTGGGTGTGGGTGTGGGTGTGGGTGTGGGTGTGGGTGTGGGTGTGGGTGTGGGTGTGGGTGTGGGTGTGGGTGTGGGTGTGGGTGTGGGTGTGGGTGTGGGTGTGGGTGTGTGCGTGTGCGTGTGCGTGTGCGTGTGGGTGTGGGTGTGGGTGTGGGTGTGGGTGTGGGTGTGGGTGTGGGTGTGGGTGTGGGTGTGGGTGTGGGTGTGGGTGTGGGTGTGGGTGTGGGTGTGGGTGTGGGTGTGGGTGTGTGTGGGTGTGTGTGGGTGTGGGTGTGATTGGGTGTGTGTGGGTGTGGGTGTGATTGGGTGTGTGTGGGTGTGGGTGTGATTGGGTGTGTGTGGGTGTGTGTGGGTGTGTGTGGGTGTGTAGGTGTATGTGTGTGTGTGTGTGTGTGTGTGTCTGTGTTGTGGTTGTACCATTTTTACCAGGTCTCCCGGTTGAGCCCGTATAGGCCACACTGGCGTCCTCGGGTCGGGTCGCTTACCCCATCATAGCAGGCCCACGGTGCAGGCCAGGGGTGTGAGTGCGTCCCTGTGTTACCCCTCGACCAGTGCGATATGCACTTGGGCCAGAACCTGGCTCGCTGCCCCAGGACCACCCTGGAAGTGGGGTGGTGGCTCCGTGGCTTCCGCCGGGCCAGCTCCAAGGCATGAGTTCGACGAGCCCGTCATCGCCATGTTGCCCCGTGTGTTGTATGTGTATTGGGGCTTCCACGGCTGGTGGTGCTCGCGGCAGCGAGGCGGCCTCCACGGCCTACTCATTTGGCGATTTCCCCAGAAAGGATGCCCTTGACGCACGGCTGCCGCCGCCCGCCTCCAGACATGCCCGCTCCGGGGATCGAACCCACGACCTTACGGTTGCGAGACTACGCTTAGCCCGGTTGAGTGAGCCGGGGATCCGGGGATGTGTGTGTGTGTGCGTCTGTGTCTGTGTCTGTGATTGGGTGTGTGTGTGTGTGTCTGATTGGGTGTGTGCAACGCCCAATCATTTCAACAAACTCCATAGTGTTCGCTAACATACAGCACTTCTCTATTTGGGTGTGTGTGTGGGTGTGTGGGTGTGTGTATGTGTGTGTGTGTGTGTGATCTGTACTATTTACGAGGTTGATGGCTATTAACGTCCTGGCCGCTCTTGTACTATTTACGAGGTAGATCCATATGCAGCCATGAGATGGCAGGTGTATTCGGCTCAGTTTGCTGTCGCCTCTTTGCGCCTGTGATCCATCCCTTCTGCGGAATCAGAACCTCTGTGTGCGTACGGTTAGGTAACCTCGGAGCTGGCCCTTCCGTGTGCCCCCAGAAAAAGCTGGCGGCAGATTGCTTCCGTATCCGGCGTCTCTGCCAGCCCCTGTGGAACAGGGGTTGGTGGGGAGGGCGGGGATGGCGTTTTGGGCCTCCGCCGCTTGGGGGCGGGAGGCGTTGGGGGTTGGTGTGGAGACCTCAAAGAGGCTTGACGTGTCTGTGAAGGCCCAACTCGTGGGCGCTTATATGGGCGCTTCGGCTGTTGAGAGGAGCAACGCTTCCTGGATGGCTGGACTGGGGTGCATACTTTGTGGTGCCCCCTCGCACAACAGTGCCTTACCCCCCGTTGTGTGCGTGCGCAAATGGGGCACGGCGGCAGACTGTGGGCCTCACAGAGCTGTAGTTGCGGGCGGCGAGGGACGTGCCCCGCTTCGTGATGCCCCAAAGAGCAGCATTCTTGGGCTGTTTTGCGCAGCCTCCTGCACGTGATGCACGCTGGTTGAGAGTGTGTGTCACATACAGTGGCATTTGCTGGCGCCCTGGCTACGTTTGCCTGTGCTGCTGGCGGTGCGTGCCTGCGTGTTCCTGTGTATGGGCGCTGTGGCAAACGACCGTCGCCGATGATGGGGAAAAAATCTGCTCCAAAGTTGGAGCCTGTGGCTCCACCCTTAGCTGTGAGCTGTGCACCAGATGCTGGTGCCAGGCCTGTCTGCAAGTTCCCGCACAGGGCTCTGTGCAGTCTATGCGTTTCAATCTCTGCTGCTGTCTTACGCGGGCGGTATGTGTATGGGCGCAACGCATGCGTGCGGTGTGTTCCCGCCTTGGCCACCCACTGCTCTTCGCAATACTGAACGAGTTTGCGGACGTGTGAAATCATGGCCTCTCGGCGTGCAAAATACGGGCGTTTATTTAAACCGCAGATCGCCGGTCCCCCCAGCGGCACAAGCGAGCCACAGCGGGTCACCATGCCGGCTGGGTGCAGCTGGCCTGAGGTGACCAGTCGCTGAGCGCTGGACATTGCCAAACGCAGTACCCTGCCTCGTTCTTGGAGGGACAGGGTATGTCCTGCATACTTCGCCTGAGGCGCATGGGGGAGGGTCCTTTGTGCGAACTCTTCGAAATCAATTGCCAGTTCCAAAAAGGTGACTGTCCCCGGTTCCTCCGGCCACGTCAGGGCTCGTAGCCAACCGAGTAGGTCCGCGAGAAAGCTCTTTTCCCACTTCCATTCATGCCCCTTGGGGGTGCGGAGTGTCAAGGCACCGTGTGCCACCGTTTGGGGCAGTGGCCCAACCAGTTGTTGATAGGGGTATTGCCTGACTTGTTGAGACAGTCTGTACCCTGCAAAGATGGAAGGGCTGTGCGCATCTCGCTTTTTGCGCGCTGCTATAATGCACACATACATGGAGTGTACCGCGCGCAGGAAGGTGAAAGCTGCACCAGATTTTATTGCCTCCGTGGAAATTTCTGGGGCTAAACCACATCGCCGTAAGCATGCCGGCCAGTGGCCGGGTGGTGGAAGCTCCGGCACCTGGGAAAGGGCCGTGTGCACAAGCGTCAACAGCGGGTCACGGACGTGGTCCCACGCGACACAATGCCAGAGGATATGTTCCTCATCTTCTGGGGACGCATTACAAAAAGGACATGCGGAGGAGGTGCGAAGGCCACGTTGATACCCCAGGACCACCCTGGAAGTGGGGTGGTGGCTCCGTGGCTTCCGCCGGGCCAGCTCCAAGGCATGAGTTCGACGAGCCCGTCATCGCCATGTTGCCCCGTGTGTTGTATGTGTATTGGGGCTTCCACAGCTGGTGGTGCTCGCGGCAGCGAGGCGGCCTCCACGGCCTACTCATTTGGCGATTTCCCCAGAAAGGATGCCCTTGACGCACGGCTACCGCCGCCCGCCTCCAGACATGCCCGCTCCGGGGATCGAACCCACGACCTTACGGTTGCGAGACTACGCTTAGCCCGGTTGAGTGAGCCGGGGATCCGGGGATGTGTGTGTGTGTGCGTCTGTGTCTGTGTCTGTGATTGGGTGTGTGTGTGTGTGTCTGATTGGGTGTGTGCAACGCCCAATCATTTCAACAAACTCCATAGTGTTCGCTAACATACAGCACTTCTCTATTTGGGTGTGTGTGTGGGTGTGTGGGTGTGTGTATGTGTGTGTGTGTGTGTGTGTGTCTGATTGGGGGTGAGTGTGTGTGTGTGTGTGTGTGTCTGTCTGATTGGGTGTGATTGTGTGTCTTTGTGTGTGTGTGTGTCTTTGTCTATGTGTGTGTGATTGTGTGTGACGCCCATTCATTTCATCCAAAGCAATATAGTTTGCTATGATACATCACCTCTCTACAGCTGTGTTCGCACTGCAACAATGTTCGGACTGTGTGATAGTGTGTGTGTGTGTGGGTGTGGGTGTGGGTGGGTGGGTGGGTGTAATGGGGTGTGTGTGCATGTATGCTGACTACTTCGCGTCGTCCAATGCTCTCCCATGACCTGCCTGCAGGCCATCTTCCGCCACTGGAGTACCCCCCCACCCCACCCAGTGGCCGGGGGCAGGTCCTCTAGCTGTCACACGAACCCCAAACGCAGCAGGTTCCCCTTTGCCGGAGTGCACAATGCCCCCTCGATAACGCAAATCCGTGCATGGAGGCAAAAAACCCACTAATTTGGCCTCCATAGGAACCCACTGAACCCAGAACCCACAGGGGTTGTGCTTCATCAAGGCCCTGCAATGATGGCCCGTTTCTCACAACTATGCAACGCGAACTGGAAGGCCAAACAAACCTTCTGTTTCCGAGATGTCACTGTGCAACACTATGGTTCGCATATGTGTAGTGGCAATGGATGGCAGTGCCCAACCTACCACTACTAGGGTGCTTGGGCAAAATATGTGCGAAAGTGACAACAACTACTGCAAGTGCCACCGTCTATTCTCGGGCAATCCTTACTCACAGGCTAGGCAAGGTTGTGGTGTCCATCGGAGGTTTGTTCGAGAGCACAGGCTGACACAATTCACGTACAATAATAAAAACAACTGTGGGGAACAAAGCAGTGAAACCCCTGTTTCCCCTTCAGAAAACAGAAGGTCTCCCTCGTAGATAGGACATCCTATCTACAAGGGAGACCACCGGCGCAGTGGGCCGGGACGAGGAGGGTGGGGCCACAACGCCCCATGCAGATCCTGTGCGACGCGCACAGGGCCCCCGCACGCAAGTTGTGCAGGGGGCACCGGGGGTGCGGCACTGCTGCTCCAGGCACCACAAGGGCACCCTCGAGTGGTGCTAGTGGCGGGAGGTGCGCGTCAGCGCACGCTGATCGGGATGGGCCGGACTGTGTGCGCCCTGCCCCCCCCCCCCCTCAGGGGGGGAAGGCAGCGACGATGACAATGGGGAGGGGGCCTTGCAAGGCTTGGGCACCGCGCAGCCACCTACAGGGCGCTCGGGGAGCCCGCAACGGGGCCATGGGAGGGCGGAGGGGGCAGACAACTGACCCAAGGCGCCCAGTCCTTCCGTCGCGCCGCGACACTAGGGGTGGGCGGGGGGGGGGGGGGGCGCAACCAGTCCCTGACCCATAACCCCCTCGCTTAACCCGTCGCACAAGGTCTAGGACTTTACTCGGCCCTTGCCTTGTAGATCGGACATCCACTCTTGTTAGGCCTCCGGCATGCAGTGGCAAGGATGGGGAGTGGGCCCAATTGGCGGACATTCGAAGGGGGGTGCAACCCTTGTGCACATGCAGACCCCAGCACCGCCCTATGCTACAGAAACCCCCAACACACCAACAGCCTAGAGGCCTTTGGGAGAGGTTTCAGTTTTGAGTTTTTTGACTCTACACACTATGAGCAACTACTGTGGCAAAGGCTGTGGAGGGTGTCCGGAACGCGCACACGGTGATAGGGCAACATACCCTTTGCCGCACCCCCGGGTGAGGTAGTGGGCCTAGCGGTAGCGCATGTGCTTGCAAGTGCCGCAGGGAGGACTGCACTTGTCTTGTCCCCCCTCTTAGTCCCGCATTCCCCAAAGGGTCCCGGGGCAGAGGGTGGGTGGAACACCGCCCAATGAGGGGACATGGGAGGGGGAACACACGGCGGAAGGAATCGCCTCCCCCCCCCCCCAATGGAGGATCTACGCCCCCTAGAACTAGAAGGGGGGCTTGCTGAGGGTGCCGTGCCACACGGGGGGAGTTCTAGGGCGGCTCATAAGGCGCATAGAAGGGCACCAAGCGAGGTGACTTGACCACGTGGACCAAGTGCTTCCATTGTGCCGCGACACACGGATGGGGCAAGGGGCGGGATAGCCCAAGCAATAGGTGAGCCCCGGCCCACTCACCAACCAACTGGTCCTCCCTATCTTTTCACATTAGTGTCTACGACCTTAATAGGCACTTACATTTAGATACATTTAGAGCGGGGGTGGTGAGACCTCCTCACACCTGGGGGGTAGGTGGGGCCCAAAAGGCTCTTCCAGAGGGGCACAACAAAGCCTCTAGGAGGAAACTTGAGGACGAAGCCCAGGTCTCTCTGGCGTGCTGCAATGGACTATGGGGGAGACCATGGGGGCTAAAAGGATAGGGTTACCCGCTCCATCCACCATTGTTCCTCCCCGGACTTCAAAAGATGCATGTCCAAGCAAATAGTACATGAGGCAACACAATAGGCAGGGCTTGCGCGGGCTTGCACCCCTGCTACTAAGTTGTATGCCGGTGGGCCAATGCTCAAGCTTCACTTTCAAGACAGTTTGGGCCAAGAAGTGGGGTGGTGGCTCCGTGGCTTCCGCAGTGCCAGCTCCGCGGTATTAGATCAACCAGCCCGTCATCAGCATGTTGCCCCTCATGTTGTGTGTGCAATGGGGCGGCCATGGTTGGTGGCAATCGCGGTAGCAAGCCGGCCTCCACGGCCAACTCAATTCCCCAAGAAGGATGCCCTTGACGCCCAGCTGCCGCCACCTGCAAATGAGCATTTCTAGAGGTTCATTCGGAGGCGGCGCTTTGGTTGTAGAGGGCAGTGATGTGTCACTGTTTGGGTATATACGGCCATACCCAAAAACACATGAACCTCCCCCAACATGCCCGTCTTGGGAGTTGATCCCACAACCTTGCAGTTGTGAGACTTGCGCTTAGCCCAGTTGAGTTAGCCTAGTATCCTGGGTCCTGCAGCATGTGTACATATGGCTGTGTGTCTGCTGCTATACAATCTTCAAAACTCTCAAGCATTTGTATCTGCAGTTTTGCATCTGCATGAGTGTGTGTGTATTTGTGTGTGTGTGATGCCCAAAACAAAGTGACATCATGCTCTCAAACTGCAAGGTCCAACAAGCAAAGGCCGGGCTGTGTGTGTGGGCACACATGTTCGTGTGTGCCTGTGTGTGTCTATGTGTCTTATGTGTGTCCGTGTGTGCCCTCCACACAGGCAAAGGAGAGGGTGGTCAGTGCTTCCTCCTTGCTCTTATAGCAGCTACAGATACAGGGTGCCTACAACCAACAACAAGCGAACGCAGGGGCTCAGGTCACCGTCCAGTCCAGGCATCTGCAGCATCGGCTGCAGGCCTAAACCGGAAGATCCAAGGTACTGGGCTTCAGTCCCTCAGCCTCGTCATGGCGACCAACGGAGGCCCGCTGCACCCACAGAGCCCTGGGCTGTGTGCAGGGGCTATGCAGGGTGGTGCGGTGCAACCAATGGCTGCGTGCGCTACATGGGGGTGCGGAGGGCCTCACAACACCTGCCACCTGGGCAGGGCCCTGGCCCTTGAGGTGCTTCTCCGACCAAACTGTGGGTGACGTGGCTTGGGGTTGCCCAGGGGCGCTCGAGCCATTCGGCTCAAAGGGGCGGCCACCCTTATGCGGGGATGGCACCCCCCCCCCCCCCGGGCTATGGGACACAGATGCATGTGCACGACCGGTACCTTCAGGCACAAGGCAAAAGTGCAAAGCAAAAGTCAAAGAGGAAAGATCTTCAGTGACATGTCATGGGCGCCTTTCGCTGCAATAGAGAGACAAAGATGAGATTCGATGCGGTCCCACTGCACATAGGTCCTACGACCCCCCCCCCCCGCCGCAGCCCCGGGCTCGAACCCGGGACCTCAGGTTTAGGCTATAACAGATGTCTGTAGTGCAGGTCCTGTTCCTTTGCTAGCCACGCCCGGTGACTCTGCCAGGCTGCGGTTTTGGTGCCGCCCTGTCACTGTCAGCCGTACTGCCAGCGGGCTCTCTCAGAGATGACGTGGTCCCACCGCCGTCAGGGCCTAGAGCAGTTCCCCGGCGACGATGGAGACGCATCTGAAAAGGGGGGGATGGGGGCAGGGGGGGGGGGGGGATCCATCAACCGCTCTGAAACGACCAGCAGACCCCAGAGGGAGGGCGCCCAGTGTTCCACCACCAAACCGGGTCCCGAGACTTGCCGTCCCCCCAAACCCGCTCCAAACAGCAAATGCCCACCACATTTCGAACATAAAAACGGCGCACCCCCTTCCCCACGCGGGTCTGGCCGGCCCACAACAACAACGCCTCGGGCAGACCGCCGCGAGGCACGCCAAAGCGGACGTTCTGCGCGCACGCGGCCGGGCTGCTGCCCGAATCACCGCCGTCAGTGGACTGCCCGCCGCCCGCCGGCGGGTGGCAGTCAACCAACCCGTCCGTAGAACTGTCCCTCACAACGCAAATCCACACTGGTCCCTCACGCAGCGCAGTCGCTGCATTTGGCACGGGTATCGGTGAGAAGAGGGAAAACCACTGCCTCCGGCGTTGCTGGTCGTGAGACTGCCTGCCAATCCGCGGCGGTTGGCCGGGAATCGAGGGCGGTTGGCGGTTAATGGGGGTGGGCGGAAGGGGGGTAGAGTGCTCACGCGGGTTGATCGGCGCAGATCTGGGCTGATCTGCACAGTGGGCGGCGCCTTCGGCGCCCCAAAGCTTTGCAGCGCCTCCGGCGCCTTACAACTTCAATAACAATGAGGGTCTGCGACATGCAGACAGTGTCTACAATGGGCAGACAGTGTCCACTTGTGGCAGACTCTACAGGCTGCACGGGTGTATCCTACCCAACCCGAGTGAGCACGCTACCCGGGGGGGGGGGGGGTTCAGGGTCCTAACGCGGGAAAACCGGAAGGATGCCTCACAGACTGCCCCGGTGGTGTGTTTGGACGGCCGCCCATGCCATTCCGGATCCCTCTGCCCGGTCCGCCCCCCCCAACATCCCAGTGCACCGGACAGGGCCTGGGCGGCTCGGGCATCACCGCAGCTTCTCGCGGCTGTTGGACCACCGGCCGTAGACGTAGGCCTCGGCCGTAGCACCGCTGCTGTTGCGGGACGCCACGGGGGAACGGACGCTGGACCGCCGCGGAGGTGATCGCGAGGCCCTGCAGTGAGATGAGGGAGGCAGCTGTGCTGAGGGCCCAGAGGGGGGGACGCCGGTGGAGTGGGATGCGATGGCACGGGGGCGGGCACGGGACCGTCCGCAGTGAAGGAAAAGGGACTGCCCTGGCACGTCTCACCTCAGAGCACCCCCGATCACGTCGTCTCCACTTGCCATGCCCCCCCCCCCCCCCGCCGACCCGATGACTTTGGCAGCGCAACGAACACCGGACGCCGAAAACCCCTTTGGCAGGGGTGCATTAGAAGAGAAGGGGCCTCAGAGGCGGCCCCAGAGGCGGGTTGGCAGGCGGTTGGAGGAGGCTTCCAAAGCGGTTGGGGGCGGTTACTGTCGGTTGCGAATGCTGTCGAGCCTGGCACTTGACGTCAGGGGGACAGTGGCTGGCCATAGGCAGGGCGCCCTGGAGGAGGTGGGGGGTACCCACCCACCCTTCCAATGCATCCCTGCCCTTTGGTATCGGGCCGGTATTTGGGGGGGGGACGGCCCAGTGGCCCACAGACGCATCGCATCCGGCACCCGTGGCCCTCCCGTTCTTCGGTGTGCGGTAGGCCCGGCGGCCGCTGCTTTGTGGACGGGGCCTACCCACGCCAGGGGCCGTCCTTAATGAAGGGACGGTACGCCCCGCCACACAATGGCACGCGGGGCAGTCGCCAAGGCCACTCACCAGCAGTAGGCGGCTGACCACCGGCCCAGAGGGCCACCCAGGGAAGTATTAGAAGGGGAGGGGGGGGTCTGGGACCCAAAAGTTTATGTACCAAAAAATGGCCCCACCAGATTTTCCCAACGGTAAATTTCGTTTTTTCCCACGATGGCCTTTGGTCCGGGGGGGGGGGGGTCCATGGGGGGTGGGGGGGCACACCCCCCTCCTCCTCGGGTGTATGGCCATTCTAGTACTTCCCTGGGGCCATCCTTCTGGTTAAAAAAAAAAACAAAGACGGCAGTAGTAACCGGCAGTAACCGGCCCAACCATTTTGCCAGCCCTGTCCGATCGCCTGCCTGACTGCTCACGACGTCCTGCTCCGCCCCCCCCCCCCCCTCCCCCTTGCTCTGGGCCACCTCTCCCTCCTGGGGGCTGGGCGCCGCTCACCGTTCCGCATCCCCAGTCCCCACTTCATCCCCAGCCTAAAGCAATACCACTGCATCTGCCACATGCCGCACGCCGCCCCCACCCACAGTTCTCATTTTCGGACCCATTTTGGTCGAAAACTGCTGCCCCCTTTGCCCCCAACCCCTCTGGAGGCCCCTCGGGGGATGCGCTTGAGGGGGATCCCTCTTCAGGGGGGCCTTCAGTTCCGGTCCAACTGCGTTCACCTGATGTCGACTGCCCTCCAACCGTTGTGCAACGGCCAACAATTGCCCCACAACCGCTTTTCCAACCGCTGGTAACCGCTTTTGCAGCCGCTCTGCAAATCACCCGCTGGCCGCCGTCCCACTCAAGGGCATCCCTGGACCCCCCCCCTGGCTGAGGTGGGGGGGGGGGGGGATAAGGCCTAACGCCAGAGAGAATTGCTGTCTGTCGGTCCGGCCTGAGGAGGCGGGTCAAGTTTTTTCGGTCGTGTTGTGGCATATTTGAATTCCCCATCAAGATTCGGGCATTCGGACCCCGCGTCAGTGCAGTTCGAACACCTGTCCAACATGCACCGTGTACCACCACTGATTCCATGGGCGGAGGGTTTGGGTGTGGGAAGGAGGGTGGGAGTCAGGGATGCACTGGAAGGGGGGGGGGGTAACCCCCCCCCACCCCTTCCAGGGCGTCCAACCAACGCCCAGCCACTTTCCCCCTGACGCCAAATGCCAGCCTCAATGGCATTTGTAACCGACAGTAACCGCCCCCAACCGCTTCGGCAACCTCCTCCAACCGCCTACCAAACCGCCTCTGAGGTCCCCCCCCTTATAATGCATCCCTGGGGGGGGGGTCCGGGCCTGTGTCCACCGCTGCGGGCAGCAGGTGCTTGGGAAAGCCCAAGTCCTACAACGGCACAAAGAAGCAGCAGCAAAGCACGCCTCAGAAACAGAGGATCCGCAGCGCCATGTCACGGGCGCCTGGCACAAACGTGGACACAAAGATGAGTGCAACCGGACCTGCCCACTCCACAGACCCAAGGCCCCACAGGCTGGAAGCTGGGGGGTCCCAGGCACCCCCGGACAGCCCCCCCCCCCCCGCGGGCGGGGGGGTATTAGGAGGGGGGGACGAGGGGGGGGGGGGGGAGGGGGGGGGCTGGGACCTAAAACTTTGTGTGCCACAAATGGCCCAATGAGATTTTCCCAACGGTAAATTGCGTCTTTTCCCACGATGGTCATTTTGGTCGGGGGGGGAGTGGGGACGACCCTTGCCAACGTCATCACACGCCGCAACGACTGAACCGCAGCAGGAATGGCCAGGGCTGTGCTGAAAGGGGGTGTTGGCAGGGGGTCTGGGGCCTAAGATGCGGGACGCTGGAATGGGCACGCCGTCCCAGAGCTCCACTGGACGTCCTTCTGGGGTGACGCACCGCGGGCCTCTGGATGCCCCCCCCCCCCAACGTTGAGGGATGCGGATGCTGAATGCCGCCCCTTACGACAGAGGCAAGGAGGGCTGCACACGCCGGCGGTTACCAACGGTTGGAAACGCGGAGAGGGGGGGGGGGGGCGAATTCTGGAAGGGAACACCGAGTTGAGGGACGTTGTTGGCAGGGGACACAAGCGGTTGGCAGGGCTGACCGTCACCCCCAAAAGGTGGGGGGGCGTTACCCCCCCCCCCCGCCTCCGCTGTGGATGTTGAATGCTGACCTGCACGCCCCAGGGCACAGGGCTGCAGAGCAACACCGTCAGACCAAAGAGCTCCTCGGTGACGTTGCCGTGAGCGCCTTTCGCTGTGACGGAGGAGGTACCCCGTGGGGCAGTTCATGGGGGGCTCCTTCACGTGGCACTCCCCCCCTGCCCCCCGCGTGACATGGGCCATTCCCCTGCTCACAATTGCCGCCTCCTGCCCTCCTGGGGCCCATGCTCCGCGTTGAGTCAGGGAGGGAGGCATCGAAGACTGAGGGCAGGGCGGTGATGAAGCCCAGCCACAGGTCAACGGTCGGTAACCCGCAAAACGGGGGACAAAGGCCCGGATTTGTGTCAAAAGGGAGGCTGGGTTTTCGTTTTCGGGGGGGGGGGGGGCATAGAGCCCTCCGGCCGGACCCCCCCCCCCCAAAAAAAGGGATCAATTGACAGGACCCCTGAATTCCTACCAAGACTGACCCCCGGGCCTCGGAGGTGACCCAGACCCAAAAATTGGGAAAAAAAGAAAATGGGATTTTTGGAATCAGCGCGTCGAGGGGGTTCAGAGAAGTCATCATTTGCCAAATATTTGGTGGAAAAAAATTGACCGATTTTAATGCTCAAAAAAAATTCGGACTTTTTTCAGAGTTCATAATGACTGATTAATGGTGCCTGTCAATTGAGCCCTTTTCCCAAACCCCCCCCCCCCCAGTTTTGGGGGGCTCTATTGACCCCCCCCCCCCCCCGCAAGTGAAAACCCGACATGCCAAACGGGACAAGAGGGGACGTGCACTGTGGCCCATGTGCATCCAGCCCCAGCTCACCGCAGCCCCATACCTCGTGGAGGCGATGTGGTGGTCAAGGTGCGTAAAGTGCGTGGGGCTGACGGGATGCAGGCTGGAGGTTGGCTGCCGCGCGGGGCTTCGGCGTCTGAAACACACGCAACAGGGCGGATGGGAACAGGAGGCAGACGGGCTGTGTGTGTGTGTGTGTGTGTGTGTGTGGGCGTGTGGGTGAAATGCATCTCATGTGTGAGTGGGGGGGGGCGTGTGTGTGAAATGCATCTTATGTGTGGGCGCGGGGGGGGGTTCTCGGACAACATGAGTAAACGATGAAATCCCGGAACAAGATTTAAAAGGGGGGGGGGCTAGGGGGGGGGGGGCGTGTGTGTGAAATGGATCTTATGTGTGGGCAGGGGGGGGGCGTGTGTGTGAAATGCATCTTATGTGTGGGCGGGGGGGGGCGTGTGCGTGAAGTGCATCTTGTGTGTGGGCGGGGGGGGGGGGGTTCTCGGATAACATGAGTAAATGATGAAATCCCGGAATAAGATTTAAAAGGGGGGGGGGGCTGGGGGGGGGGGCGTGTGTGTGAAATGCATCTTGTGTGTGGGCGGGGGGGGGGGGGGGGTTCTCGGATAACATGAGTAAATGATGAAATCCCGGAACAAGATTCAAAAAGGGGGGGGGCTAGGGGGGGGGGCGTGTGTGTGAAATGCATCTTGTGTGTGGGCGGGGGGGGGCGTGTGCGTGAAGTGCATCTTGTGTGTGGGCGGGGGGGGGGGTTCTCGGATAACATGAGTAAATGATGAAATCCCGGAATAAGATTTAAAAGGGGGGGGGGCTAGGGGGGGGGCGTGTGTGTGAAATGCATCTTGTGTGTGGGCGGGGGGGGGGGGTTCTCGGATAACATGAGTAAATGATGAAATCCCGGAACAAGATTCAAAAAGGGGGGGGGGCTAAGGGGGGGCGTGTGTGTGAAATGCATCTTATGTGTGGGCGGGGGGGGGGGGGGGTTCTCGGATAACATGAGTAAATGATGAAATCCCGGAATAAGATTTAAAAGGGGGGGGGGCTAGGGGGGGGGCGTGTGTGTGAAATGCATCTTATGTGTGGGCGGGGGGGGGGTTCTCGGATAACATGAGTAAATGATGAAATCCCGGAACAAGATTCAAAAGGGGGGGGGGCTAGGGGGGGGGGGTTCACTGCGCCGGGGTATAATCGGGGCATTTGGGAACAAACCTGAACGGTGCCGCACGCTGCGTGAGGGCAGGGCAAATCCGACCCTTCCCAGCCTCAGGGCATGCCCCCTGGGGTTCGGAAAGGTCCCAATCAGAGATCAAAAGTTCTGTCACCGCCTTCCGTAGGGAAAGAAGCGGGTTTGCGCAGTAAAATGCCCTTGAAACCCCCACACGGTGCAGTGAAGAACAGGGGGAGGGGCATTGCAAAACCCCTCGTGATATCCGGGGTCTCAGGAACCCCCCCTCCCCCGTGTGCGTGGGTGTGGGTGTGTGGCAGGGATGGATATAATGGGGGGGGGGGGCTGCCCCCCCCCCCAGCCACCCCACCCCCTCAGATGACGAAATGACAATCACGAAATGCCGGCCAACCAAAGTACAGTGCAGACACAGCCGTGGGTCCCTCCCAGGCCTTTGCTTAGTGGGGGCGGGGGCTGGGGGTGACCCCCTGCCCTGGTGAGGGGATCTCAGTAGGATCCAGCCCCACATGCCAGTCAGCTCAGTAGGAAGGAGCCCCTCCCTATGCACAACTGAGTAGGACCGACTCATCCAGCTCTGAGGACGAGGCTCAAATGGAACGCATTCCGGGAAAATGCGTCAAAAAGAACGTGTAAGACACTGTTCACATTGTTTTTTTGGGTTGCAGCAATGACCTACGTCCGGTGCTTTGTCTTGTGTCTCAGAGAGGAGGGACCAGGCCTTGGCTTAGAGGGGGGGGGGGGGGGCAGGGCGGGCTCCTGGTGAGGAGCCCTGTTGATGGCGCTGGGTCACTTGACGAACTGGAGGAGCAAAAAGCAGTGGAAAACTGACCGCCCCGACCCGTTTTGCAGACCCCTCCCCCCGCCCTCGGCATGACAGCCTCGCTCTGGGCCCCCTCCCTGAGCCTCTCCTGTGGAGGGGGGCTCCGAGTGTAGGCCCCCTCCAGCCGCCCAGCGCCGGCCCGTCACTCGACCACAGCCATGAACCACCCAGGGAGGTAATCCCTCCAGGGCGCCCAGCCTATGCCCAGCCACTGTCCCCCTGACGCCAAGTGCCAGCCTCAACGGCATTTGTAACCGACAGTAACCGCCGCCAACCGCTTTGGCAACCTCCTCGAACCGCCTGTCCAACCGCCTCTGAGGTCCCTACTGCATCCCAGCCACACCCCCTCGCCCCCGCCCCCCCGTCTGCTGCCCCCCCCTTCCCGAGCGGCCGGTCCCCCCGTCCCCATCTGCCGCCTTCTGCACTTGCAGTCGCCTGACCGCCGATCGCGGTCCGTGGCCATCCACCGCCTCCAGGAACCCGCCCCCCCGCCGTCGATCGGTCAGGCATCTCCGCCGCCCCGTCGTGCCCGTGCGCCGGGGGGAGCGATGGGACGGGGTGGCCGCACGGCACCGGGGCACGAGGCATACGTCATTGGGGACCGCCGCGTGCGGTCGCTGCTGCCCGGGGGCCCACTGCTGGCGTGGGCGGAGAGGGGCCGCGGGGGGCTGGCGGCCTTGCGGGCCACCTCGTGCCCCCGGTAGCCCTCGCGCGTGTCTTTGGGGGAGGTCCTGAGGGGAACGCGGAGGCGGCGGGGGCTTGAGGCGCACAATGGCCCACAGGAGCCCAAAACCTCAGCGACGGGAGGGGGGGGGGGGGGCAATGATTCAGGGGCCACGGCCCACTGCCCTTTGAGCCTCTCTCCCAGACCCGTATGGTGACGTGTGAGCTGTCACATGTGTGTTGTTGGTCCCAGAGCCCCCCCCCCCCCCTCTAATGAGGCCCCAAGGGCCGGGCCCCCCACCAGCACCGCACGACGTCCGAAATCACTGAAACACATGACTTTACACATGAATTTTGCACATCCAGTTCACCACCCGTTTTTTTGGCCCTGGGGACACATAAGGCCCGGCGCCTCAAACCTGTTTTCCGGACCCCCCCCTCCCCTAATTCACACCGCCTCGAAGGCCCCCCTCCCCCCGGAGTTGCACTGGACCGCAGGGCGGGCCCAAAAGTGGGCAGAAGTGCTACGTCACCCCTGCATTCACGGGGGTCCCCAACAAAGGGGAACAAAATCAGAATTGGCTGCCTCAACCATGCCTTCTCAGGGGCCCAAAAGTGGGCGCAAGTGCTATGTCACCCCTGCATTCTCGGGGGTGCCCAACAAAGGGGAGCAAAATCAGAATTGGCTGCCTCAACGGTCTAAGATCCTCAGCGTGAGGGTACCCTCAGCGTGAGCCGTCCAGATGCTCCAAACAAGCGCGCGCTTGGTCACTGTAGCCCTGGCCCACTCAGCCCCGGCCCCCACAATCAGAAAAGGAAAATAGAACTTATTAAAGGGACGAAGGACGCCAACGGTGTTTTGGCCTCTGACCCCACCCCCCCCACGCTCGCCTCCCGGGCAGCGGGTCCGCCACACGGAGCACCAGCATGGCCCAGGAGTACTCACGGGGTCGGGGGGAGGGGGGGGGGGGGGCTCTGAAACAGCACCCAACTGGGAAAACAACGGGCGGAAACAAACGCACAGACTGCGGTGTTCCCCGGCCCTGCCAGGGGGTGTGCTGGGACGGGGGGGGGGGTCGGGTGCCGTGTAGCACCCGGCGTAGAGCGCCACGTGTGTTGTGTGATCCCCCTTTGTTGATGGGAGGGCAGGTCTGGGGCGGGGGGGGTTGTGGGGATGGGGGGGGGGGGGGCACACGTGAAAGTGTAAGCCAAGGACCAACGAACAAAGCGTGCCGGTGCCGGTGCTGTGCCGGTGCCGTGCTGGTGCCGTGCTGTGCCAGTGCCGGTGCTGGTGCTGGTGCCGTGCTGTGCTGGTGCCGGTGCTGGTGCTGGTGCCGTGCTGTGCTGGTGCCGGTGCCGGCGCCGTGCTGTGCTGTGCTGTGCTGGTGCCGGTGCTGGTGCCGGTGCTGTGCAGTGCCGGTGCGGGTGCCGGTGCCGCGTGGTGCCGGTGCCGGTGCCGGTGCCGGTGCCGTGCTGTGCCGTGCTGGTGCCGCGCTGTGCCGGTGCCGGTGCCGGTGCTGGCGCCGTGCTGTGCTGTGCTGTGCCGGTGCCGGTGCTGGTGCCGTGCGGTGCCGGTACCGGTGCCGTTGCCGGTGCCGGTGCCGTGCAGTGCCAGTGCCGGTGCCGGTGCCGGTGCCGGTGCCGTGCGGTGCCAGTGTCGGTGCCGGTCCGGTGCCGGTGCGGTGCCGGTGCCGGTGCCGTGCTGTGCCAGTGCCGGCGCTGGTGCTGGTGCCGTGCTGTGCCAGTGCCGGTGCTGGTGCTGGTGCCGTGCTGTGCTGGTGCCGGTGCTGGTGCTGGTGCCGTGCTGTGCCGGTGCCGGTGCCGGCGCCGTGCTGTGCTGTGCTGGTGCCGGTGCTGGTGCCGGTGCTGTGCTGTGCCGGTGCGGGTGCCGGTGCCGCGTGGTGCCGGTGCCGGTGCCGGTGCCGGTGCCGTGCTGGTGCCGCGCTGTGCCGGTGCCGGTGCCGGTGCCGGCGCCGTGCTGTGCTGTGCTGTGCCGGTGCCGGTGCTGGTGCCGTGCGGTGCCGGTACCGGTGCCGTTGCCGGTGCCGGTGCCGTGCAGTGCCAGTGCCGGTGCCGGTGCCGGTGCCGTGCGGTGCCAGTGTCGGTGCCGGTGCGGTGCCGGTGCGGTGCCGGTGCCGGTGCCGGTGCCGGTGCCGGTGCCGGTGCCGGTGCCGGTGCCGGTGCCGGTGCGGTGCCGGTGCCGGTGCCGGTGCCGGTGCCGTGCGGTGCTGTGCCGGTGCCGGTGCTGGTGCTGTGCCGGTGCCGGTGCTGGTGCCGTGCGGTGCTGGTGTCGGTGTCAGTGTCGGTGCCGGTGCCGGTGCCGTGCTGGTGCCGGTGCTGGTGCCGATGCTGTGCGTTGCTGCGCTGCACAGCGGTCCAACAGATGACCGTGCTCTCCCTGGCCCCTTCCACCTCCTGCTTTAGAGCGGCACGGTCGACCGGCAGGGGCCTCGAACACTGCACGGCGCACGGGGGTGGCGGGTCCAGACATGTGGACGACATGTCCAGACATGTGACCAAACCGCAGACCGTACCAGAGGGAGGGGGGGGCGCGTGGACTTTTGTTTTCCTGCAAAATCAAACAACAAAACAAGTTCGGTTGGTTCGGCAGGTTCGGTACCCCTGGGGCCTCAACATTGCACCGGATGGTCACGACCGGCGGTCGGTTGCCCGCCAACCGTCGGTTGACCATCGACCGCCGTCGGGTCACCCCCAACGGCTGTCGGTTAAGCGCACCCCTGCCGCTCGATACCTTGGGTTGGCTTCGGTGGGGGGGGGGGGGATAAAGATATATCTCATTCATAAAATAAAAAAAAAGAGCCCTGATACTCATGGGCACAACACTTAAGTGTCCCATCTATCAGCTGAACAATTCCCGCAAATAACATGTCTTTTCTGGTGTTCAATCCAGCAACCCACTGAATCGGGCTAAGAAATTGAGGTGAATCGGGGAAGTTGGGGCCCAATTCCGGGGGGGGGGGGGGGTTGCATTTTCATTACTTTGTTTTTACTCGGGCCGAGAGCGGGTGGGGAAATCAGGGAATGGGGGCGGGATGAATCCACAAGGGCAGAAATCGAGGCTGCTTGACACGTGCGGCAGGAGTACAAATGCACTTTTCAGAAGAGGGGGGGGGGGAGTACTCCACGCGGCTTCAATGAGCGGAGCGCACCAAAATGGACAATGGTGGTGGTTTGGGTGGGGAGATGGGCAACACCCTCCCACACAAGCGTCCCTGAGCCACACGCCATCCCCCACGTCCGAACGTGACGTGCAGAACAACACGCAACGCACAGTCCACCGGAACTTATGATTCGCCGCCGAGGGTTCAGCAACGGACGGATGGGGCCCGGGCTTGGCAGGTTTGGATCGGGCGACAACAGGTTTTCGGTGCTTCAGAGTCACACCGCCGGTCGTTTGGAGCCGATATGCCCCAGCCCACCCCTTGTCCAGTCCCCCAGTGGCTGTGCCTTTCCCACACAGCCCACCGCACGTGCGTCGGGCACGCGGCAGACCGGCGTACATGGCCCACCGGCCCCGCCGTTGCCGGAAGGAGAGCCGCTTGGGGCCGCCGCTGTCGTAATGAAGTGCTGCTGCGACGACCCCTCCCTCGGGCCCAGGCCTCTTCGAGACCCCGGCCCAGCGATCCAACAACACGGGACGCAGGCACCCGAAGGGATCGCAGCGCGCGTCCAGCCCCCGCACGCGCGACGCGCGACGCGTCCTGCGCCGCATGCCGCCGATGAACGCAGGCCCAGGTCAGGTATCGACGCGTCGGGCAGGCAGACAGACAGTGCGGACGGGGCGTCCGCCGGGCTTTACAGGGCCGCCCACCGGGCACTGACCGCTGTCATGCAGGCACCTGGTTGTCTCAGGCGCCGCATGCGGTGCCTTCATCCAAGCGGAGGGCACAGGCAGAGTGCACGCATACAACATCCTGTGGTCCAGGACGTGTTTTAATGAGAACAAAGAAAGCTGGTGTGCCCAGTGGTCAGCCACATCTGCACAGCTCCAACCGATGGCACTTCAGGGGTAGCCGACGGCGGTTGGGGGGGTGATCGACGGCGGTTGGGGGGTAACCGACGGCGGTTGGAGGGCAACCGACGGCGGTTGGAGGGGAACCGACGGCGGTTGGAGGGCAACCGACGGCGGTTGGAGACAAAGTGCTACTAGGCCAAGACCACGTTTTTCAACTAAAAAAAAGATCTTGTCCACTAAAACATGACCTGCTGTGGTCTTCTTCAGGCAACGAGCCCAATGCCGTCCGCCATCGTAGACTCGCAGAGTGAGAGGAAGGCAGCTGAAGAACAGGAGACCATCTGGCCATCAGGGGCACACCTTCCAGGACCAGGCGCAGGCCCTTTATGGGTATGGGTAAAGTAGGAACTTAGGTAATTGGTGAGGTACCCGATGCGGCCGCTTTCGGCCATGCCTGAGCACTTCCTAAAAAGAAAACGGCCGCAGGGCATGCACCACAAGCTTGCGCAGCCCTTACTGTGCCCTTACTGTGTGGGGACAGATGCGCATGGCGCACGCGCACACACACACACTTCGGCGACAAACAGAGCACAGAAAAGACTGGTCTGGATGTACTAGATCTCGTCAGGTGCAAAGCAGAACAAAAACAGTAGCATGTCCCGCCTGCACTAGGCGCCTTTCTGTGTGAAGAGAAGCAGGGCCAGCAGCTCAACGGCAGCCTTGGGCAAGCCCGCGGTCACGCCTGCACACACACACACACACACACACACACACACACACACACACACACACACACACACACACACACACACACACACACACACACACACACACACTGTGAGAGAAACCAGAACAACCGAGGGCACCCAATGTGGACATACAGCGGAGCAGGGCCACCAAACACCTCCTCAGGCCCAAGAGCAATCAAAAGCGATCAAAACAACGATCATGACATGACATTAGGCGAGGCGCTTTTCTGGACGGGTGACAGGGGGGGCAGTGTGCAGCATTCATTGAAATTGTCACGGAGGAGTCATAACCGAGCATTGCCCCCTGTTCACGTATCACTGCAGGTACAACAACAACAACAACAACAACAACAACAACAACAACAACAACAACAACAACAGCAGCAGCAGCAGCAGCAGCAGCAGCAGCAGCAGCAGCAGCAGCAGCAGCAACAACAACAACAACAACAACAACAACAACAACAACAACAACGAATCCAGATTCCTTCCCTGGAGACAGGTGCAACCACCTGCTCACAGACACACCGGCTCAGTGTGTGTGGGTACGCGCACACGGGAGGGGAGCTGGGGTTGGCAATAGGTGGTGGGTGGGCCAAAGGGGGGGGAGGGGGGGGGGGCTATGGCTGTAGCACGCGACAACTGTGCTGTGCTAGACGAACAGCGGCCGCGTGCTGCTGCAGCGCTTTATTGGCAGCCTTTAAAGATCGCCGTAACACCACTGCGCTTGACAAGCTGAGAGGGCGCACCTCAGATCGCGCCAATGGTTGCATGTTGGGGGGGGGGGGGGATTTCGCCCGGCACTACCCTTGAAACCCCCAGAGCTCAACGTGCCATATGCCCAAATGACTGCAATAAAACACACAAACATGCACAAGAAAGAGAGTGCAGGGGGATGAAGGCCGGTAGGCCCAGTCAGCAGCAGCACCCTCAGCACGATGCATAGATGTGTGTGGATATCTCTGTGTGTGTATGTGTGTGCGTGTGTCCTGGGGGGGCGACTACAACAGGTCTTGATGCGACCCATCCCCGCGCTATCTGTCAAAACTGGGGGGGGGGGTATTGGCGGTTCGGCCGGGGGGGAGGTTGGCTAGAGGGTGGGGGGGGGGGGGGTTCCCAAGGTGGGGTGGGCCTGCGCGGGACCCACTACTACCACATGCATACCTCCAGGGGGGATGTGTGTCTGGGGTTTGGGGGTATGGAGGGATGTATGTGAAAGCACTGGGACTGCACTTGAGCAGGGGAAGAGCTCCGAATGCAGGATCTTCACTTTGCAACAAACGACATTTGTATAGCGCCCCGTCTCGCTAATCTTGCGCTCAAAGCATGGATGGTTTGATGAAAGGGAAGCATGCACAAAACAAATTTGGGTGCCGTTGACACCATGCCCCCAAGCCAACTATCTCTCAAAGCGGGGGGGGGGGGGGGGCAGGGGGGGGGGGTCGCATACAAGGACCCCCCCCCCAGGGTGTGTCTGTGTGTGTGTGTGTGTGTGTGTGTGTGGTGATGCCCAAGTATTTCAAATCACGCTCAAACTGCGCGGTTCAACATTCCTACATCCTACGTGCCATCAGCAAACAACTAGGTCACAGTTCAATCAGCCTCACTGGCAGATCCTTCCGCTCCCACACTGATGTGTGTGTGTGTGTGTGTGTGTGTGTGTGTGTGTGTGTGTATGCGTGTGTGCGGCTGTTGGGCCGGGGGATGTATATACTGGCAAACAAGCAAGTTAGTAATAGGAGGAATCCAACCCATCCGGTTTGGTACGATCTCGGGGATGTCATTCTTGCACCCGTTTCAAGGATAATCATCGCAGCGCAACCCAAGCCCCACACACCAACAAATTCAGTCATACACCAATGCACACATACACGACCCCTGACTACACGCCCACACACCCTCATCTAAGCGACCATGGGCAGGCACACACGCACAATGAACACCACAAACAGGGCACTGGTCAAGGCGGCCTGTGTGGACTGGGTCTCGTCAAGTGCAGTGTCAAAACAAAAGCATGTTCGAACATGGCACTAGGCGCCTTTGTGTGGTGAGGAGAAGGAGGGGCAGCAGCTCACGTGCAGTCCTGGGGCATGCCCGAGGTTGCCACCTGCAGAGCAAACACAGCATGCTGCTCAGGGTTTTTCTTCACCAAGGGGGGGTGGGTGGTGACTTGAGGGACCCACCCACCACAGATATTTGGCAAACCCCCCACAAATATCCCAACCCCGGGGGCTATTGGACACCCACCCACCCACCCAACTACCATAAGCAAAATGCCTTACCACAGGCAAAATGCCTTGATCAGCGCCTTTGGCGCTGACCCAAAGTCCCCCACAATGGCCCACCCGACAGGGGTGGAGGGGGGGGGGGGGGGTTGGACAACCACCCACCCACCCGGGAATTCTGACAAGCCCCCCCACCCACCCCCACTCCCTGCAGGGTGGGACACACACAAAGGAAAACCCTGCCCTGATCATGCGTACCCGGTGGGTTCAGTCGTGCCCGCTGTCCCGCTCCACCAGGAACCCGGACGATGGATCGGCATGTGGCACAAACTCACACACACACTTGTAGTATACTGCACATGACCGTACAAACGGTGAGTGTACACTTGGGGCATTGCTATCAGGGCTGTCTTCGGGTCCTCCAGCGCGAACTGCAGCGCAGACCAGGACCAGACACCAACACACAGCAACACACAGGCAGGACACATGCAGCGACTGGTGCTCAGGGCTCACTACAACTTGGTCTCAGCCAAGCCATCCCTCTCCATCAGTGATCACCTTCGGTGTGACGTCTCACTGACATCGCTAACTTCTTGGAGGGGTAAGCCGCTGCACCAAGGGTCCAGTCGCTCAGTACACGCAGCACAGAGGTACAATCAGCACTGTGGACATAGCACGCCTGTCGCACACTGTACACACACACACACACACACACACACACACACACACACACACACACACACACACACACACACACACTCCGTGCGGGAAACTAGGAAACACCAAACGCGGTCGCACAACGTCAATGAAGGCGAAACAAGTGCGATGGCAAGAGCACTGGTCACCCAAACAAATTCATCAGGCCATAACACAAAAAGGTTGGCAAGGTCCTTTCTGCGCCCTACCTAGCCATACACACACACACACACACACACTATTGCAAAGCAAAACGGGCACACACACACATGCACACACACACACACACGCACACACGCACGCACACACCGATCAAGGGCATACCCCCCGCTGCTGTCTGACATCCGGGCCTCCGACGGCTCGGAGCTTCGGGCAGTATTCCGATTCATGTCCCAGTGATCATCGGCCGCGCCCATGGTGCTGGAGCCCGTCGGCCGCTGCCGGGTGGTGCCGTGACCCCTACAGAGGAAGGCACACATCACCAGCGCGACTCCGATGTTTGACAGCCGGGCAATACGGCTCGTCTGGGCACCCCCAACACTGGGCCTCGGGGGGCGGGATGATGAACATGATTCACGAATTCGTGTTTTACTGATTGAATTGTAATGTCTAGTCTGATCCGATAAGTTCCATGTGTCCAGAGGTGACGAATTCTTGCATGTCTCTGCCCTTCACTGCGCCGTGTTGTGGTGGACCAACCAGCGGTGCCAGGAGTGTCCGTGCGCACCATGACCTCGTCTGCCCCCCTCCCCCCTCCTTTGCTTCTCCTCCGCACCACAAACATGTTCTGTGTTTTTCGGCCGGGGTCGGCATTCAGGGCGTGGGGTGGGGATGATTGGAGAACAGGGGGAAGGGGAGGCTGAGACCCAAAGGTTTGTGGTCCAAGAATGCCCTGCATAGAGGTTGTCCTTTCAGAGCATTTGCCCGCAAGCCCCCCCCTCTTGGGAGGCCCTGCACAGTTCACTCACACCGCACACTTCCCCGGGAAATTTCAGCAGCTTTGGGAACTTTGGGGGGGTTTGTCTGCCAACGTTTTGGCCCTTGGCGTCGTGACGTGCCCCCTCAATGTGCGGACTGACCGTGTCACCACCGCAACCATCGGGGCATTGGGTGTCCAAAGCAGTGCAACACACCGGCCACATGACCCCTGCGGCATCAAGTTCCCCCAAGTGTCAAGGAAAACAAGCAAGTGTGTAGAAGTGCGCAGGCCCTTGTTGAAGGCAGTGCTCTTGTTCTCCTGCAGTTGATCCTGCCACTGCAGCTGCAACTTGTCTTCACTTTCCTCCAGTACAATGAAACTCCATCAAGTTTCTCTGATGATGATGATGAACATCATCTCCAAAAGCAAGAAACTATGGAAATGAGTGAGCATATCCCATATTCCCCAAGGGTCGAACCACTTAAAGCTGCTCCTAGCAAAACAACAGCAATGCCCCCACTGCCATGAAATATGCTTCATATGGTGCTTTACGAAAGCGTCCACAGGTAAATGGGACCCACACAAGGGGACCCCCCCTTAAGGGGGCGGGAAGGGTGTCCTTGGAAAAAAAAGTTGTTCTTATTTGACATGTAGCCATTCTTTGCCTCCCCACTTTGGGGACCATGTCAACGAGGAATTGGCGTGCAGGCTCAAGCTTGTTCAATGCTTGTTGCGCAAAGAATGTGTCCGGATAGGAAAACTACTCCACTGCCGCCTTTAGGCTAACTATTATATTCCTCAGAGGAGGAGACCTTCCGATGCTAACATTTATATCAACGATGATGATTCTTATAACTAATGGATGTCTCGCACCTCTAACACTACGGCAGGGATGTATTAGAAGGGGGGGACGGGGAGGGTGGGGGGTCTGAAGGGGGGGGGGGGGGGTGTTGGCTGGGACCCCCCCCTTCTCTCAGGGTCCCCTTTGTGGTCCTTGCCGAAGGCGGGCCAAAATTTTTGAAGCTTAAATCCTCTTAACACCGAAGGCGCCGAAGCAAAAGTTTGCCTGTCAGCCTCAAACATTGGAAGCGGAGGACGGGGGGGAGGGGGGTCCAGGGGGGGGGGGGACCCCCCTTCCTCCTACGGTGTACGGCCCCCACTAAAGATGTGCGCCGCGGGAGAAGCGTCCTGCGGCAACTCCGCATCGCGCGCGCCTGTCGGCACCCGGCTTTGTGGCGCTCCTGGGCGCGGGTCTCTGGCAGCGCCCCAACCACCGGGGGCCAGTCGTTTGTGAGCTCGCGGACGCGCGCGCGACCACGGACCTGCAGCGCGTCAACTCCGCCCTCCGGCGAGCCGCGGTGTTTGCGACCGCGGCGACCCGCAAGGCCGTCTGCGTGCAGCTCGTCGCCGCGCTCACGCACCTCCACAAAATCGCACGCGCTGTGTATCGCGACATCAAGCCCGCCAACATCCTGTGCGACCTCCCGGCCACGGAGCCCGGGGCCGGGGGTACGCGGGACGGCGGTGCTGTGCCGGAGGTCCGGGTCCGGCCGGCAGATTTGGCGCGTCGCGGAGCGTGGGGGCGCATGCGCCGCGCCGCGGCGGCACCCGGTAAAGGCCCATGCGGTGTCTATATGAGGTCAATGATTGCACGTGTTGTGGGGGGCTGTTGGCGACTGTAGGTGTTGTGGAGGGTGACTCAGGGTGTTGCGGATTGGGTAATGTGTAAAGCATTGTTGAGGGTGGCAGAGGGCTGTTCAGGGCTGGCGAAGGTGATAAATCAATCTGCCACTCTCTTTCACAAAGGGCGCGAGAGAAACATGACAGTGTAAAGCAGCGGGCAGCAGGCAGAATCTGCCATTTTCCCACACAATACCGCATCGCAACCGCCAACAACCATTTCCTGACTGTTGGTTGGTGTCAAGTGTCGGTTGTTGCCGGCGGTTTAGCGTCGGTTGTTGCCGGCGGTTTAGCGTCGGTTGTTGTCGGCGGTTTAGCGTCGGTTGTTGTCGGCGGTTAAGCGTCGTTTGTTGTCGGCGGTTAAGCGTCGGTTGTTGTCGGCGGTTTAGCGTCGGTTGTTGTCCGCGGTTTAGCGTCGGTTGTTGTCGGCGGTTAAGCGTCGGTTGTTGTTGGCGGTTTAGCGTCAGTTGTTGCCGGCGGTTCAGCGTCGTTTGTTGTCGGCGGTTTAGCGTCGCTTGTTGTTGGCGGTTTAGCGTCGGTTGTTGTCGGCGGTTTAGCGTCGGTTGGTGTTGGCGGTTTAGCGTCGGTTGTTGTCGGCGGTTAAGCGTCGGTTGTTGTCGGCGGTTTAGCGTCGGTTGTTGTCGGCGGTTTAGCGTCGTTTGTTGGTGGCGGTTTAGCGTCGGTTGTTGTCGGCGGTTTAGCGTCGGTTGTCGTCCGCGGTTAAGCGTCGTTTGTTGTTGGCGGTTTAGCGTCGGTTGTTGTCGGCGGTCAAGCGTCGGTTGTTGTCCGCGGTTTAGCGTCGGTTGTTGTCGGCGGTTTAGCGTCGGTTGTTGTCGGCGGTTAGGCGTCGGTTGTTGTCGGCGGTTTAGCGTCGGTTGTCGTCCGCGGTTAAGCGTCTGTTGTTGTTGGCGGTTTAGCGTCGGTTGTTGTCGGCGGTCAAGCGTCGGTTGTTGTCCGCGGTTAAGCGTCCGTTCTTGTCGGCGCTTTAGCGTCGGTTGTTGTCGGCGCTTTAGCGTCGGTTGTTGTCGGCGGTTTAGCGTCGGTTGTTGTTGGCGGTTTAGCGTCGGTTGTTGCCGGCGGTTCAGCGTCGTTTGTTGTCGGCGGTTCAGCGTCGCTTGTTGTCGGCGGTTAAGCGTCGGTTGTTGTCGGCGGTTCAGCGTCGGTTGTTGTCGGCGGTTCAGCGTCGGTTGTTGTCGGCGGTTTAGCGTCGGTTGTTGTCGGTGGTTCAGTGTCGGTTGTTGTCGGCGGTTTAGCGTCGGTTGTTGTCGGCGGTTTAGCGTCGCTTGTTGTCGGCGGTTAAGCGTCGGTTGTTGTCGGCGGTTTAGCGTCGGTTGTTGTCAGCGGTTCAGCGTCGGTTGTTGTCGGCGGTTTAGCGTCGGTTGTTGTCGGCGGTTTAGCGTCGGTTGTTGTCGGCGGTTTAGCGTCGGTTGTTGTCCGCGGTTTAGCGTCGGTTGTTGTCGGCGGTTAGGCGTCGGTTGTTGTCGGCGGTTCAGCGTCGGTTGTTGTCGGCGGTCAAGCGTCGGTTGTTGTCGGCGGTTAAGCGTCGGTTGTTGTCGGCGGTTAAGCGTCGGTTGTTGTCGGCGGTTCAGCGTCGGTTGTTGTCGGCGGTTAAGCGTCGGTTGTTGTCGGCGGTTAGGCGTCGGTTGTTGTCGGCGGTTCAGCGTCGGTTGTTGTCGGCGGTTAAGCGTCGGTTGTTGTCGGCGGTTCAGCGTCGGTTGTTGTCGGCGGTTAAGCGTCGGTTGTTGTCGGCGGTTAGGCGTCGGTTGTTGTCGGCGGTTCAGCGTCGGTTGTTGTCGGCGGTTAAGCGTCGGTTGTTGTCGGCGGTTCAGCGTCGGTTGTTGTCGGCGGTTAAGCGTCGGTTGTTGTCGGCGGTTAGGCGTCGGTTGTTGTCGGCGGTTCAGCGTCGGTTGTTGTCGGCGGTTTAGCGTCGGTTGTTGTCCGCGGTTTAGCGTCGGTTGTTGTCGGCGGTTCAGCGTCGGTTGTTGTCGGCGGTTGAGCATTGGCAGTTCAGGGCTAACCCCCGGCAGTCGGCAGTTTGCCGCCGGCAGTTTGGGACTTTCCCGCACAAGAAACCAGCCGTCCCTGGGGGCGCGCCCGGTCCCTGACATGCCTTTCCTCGGGCCGAATGGCCCATTTCTTGGGGCCGCGGTCACTTCGGGGGGACTTCATCTCTAGAGGCACAAACACCTCCGCCGCGCTGTCCTTCCGAATGATGCCGCGGGGCGACGACTTGCCACTGCACAGCCAACGCAAGTGGGAGGAAGGGGGGGGGGTCTAGGGGGGGGGGGGGTTACCCCCCCACCTCCTGCGCTGTACGGCCATTCCAATACATCACTGCCCTACGGTGCACTTCTGAACCCATCCCTAACCCCATACCCACCTCAAGAACCTTCTATGAGGTTCGTGGTAACCAACAAATGCCCCAGCCAAGGCTGCCCTACCCTTTGTGTCGTTCGGGCCTGGGGGTCAGCAGCAGGGGCACAACCGCTACGGTAGAGGTATGGACAACAGATGTGGAGCGTTAAGGAAATGGGGCACTCATGGCGGGGGAAGTCGGACTTTCAGTTGGGGGGGGGGGGTCACGGGAGCCCCCCAAAACGGGGGAGGGGGGCTTGGAAAGGGGCTCCCATGACAGGGGCCATTATTTTCCATTGGCTCCAAGGGCGGCCAAAGGAACATTTTGTCAACGCTAGTCTACGTAAAACGGGTGATGCATGCATGCCCACCAAATGTTGTTAGAATGATACAACGCATGGTTCTCACCAGGGTATATGCACCAAGGAGCAGGTATGCAGTTACCCTTATTACCTCAGGAGCCTTAGGGTTCCGGTCACGGAGATGGTGGGGCCTGCTAGGTTTTATCACCGTCTTTGGTGTCTAGGGTGGACCTATTAGGTTTGGCAAGCAACAAGCAAGCAGCAGCACCAGCGGCAAGCACGCGTGAAATGCGAAAAAATGTGAACTCTGTCAATCACCATAAACAACACAAAATTTTTGGTGCTGCGGCATGCTGCAGCATGCTTCAAAACCCCCATGTGCGGCTCCAAAAACGGGTGTTGCGGCATGCTGCGGCATGCTGTGGCTGCACATGCTTACTAATGATGAAGGGGAGCACTTGCAAGCTATTTCCGTGGTGTCAACACCCTTCAATGCCCTATTGGCACCACCAGTGTGCAGGGCGCACATGCTGGGGTAGGGTTCCGGGGTATAATGTGGGTCCAAAAGTGGTCAAAAATGATTTTTTCCAAAATTGTTCCAAGACCACTTGGCATGCTCAAAGAAGTGGTTTGGGGATATTTTGAGCCAAATTTCACCCACCTGAGCCAGCAGGTGCCACGCGTGCGGCTCTAGGGAGTGGTGCACGTGGACAGCGGCTGGAAGCAGCGCACGTGGGCAGCAACGGGGAGCGGCACAAGCGAGCTGCTGCAGGGAGCTGCACACATGGGGTGTAGCAGGGTGCTGTGGAGGGAGGGAGGGAGGGAGGGAGGGAAGGGGGGAGGGAGGGAGGGGAGGGAGGGAGAGAAGGGGCGAGGGAGGGAGGATTTCGATTCGGGTTTGGTGGCCGATCTTAAGGCTCACAGGACGCCTGGGGAGTGCTCGAGGGCATCCCTGACAACGCTGCATATCGGCTGCCCATGCCATATGAGATGCACTCCCTGGGCCCTCGGCGGCCCCTCCCCTGCTCACGCCTCGGCGCCCCCAGGGCCGTTGGCAGCGTCACGCTCTGCTCGGCCCACGGAGCACTCCCGGTCCCTGGCCCCCACCCCAGCACCCGCTCCAAGGGCACCGGCCCTGCCACTCCCTGATCCACCTGCTGCCTGCCTCGCTGGTGTGGGGGCAGAGGGGGGGGGGGGTCACGGGGCATGACCGGGTCCACCAGACTTTTCCTTAGGGGGGGGGGTCCAAAGGGGCGGGGGGGGGCTGTGGGGGGGACCCCCCCCCTCAGGAGACCCTGAGTTGTTTGAGGCGCCAAAGGCGCTGAAGAAATTTTTGGCCTAAACCGACTTGCGCCGAAGGCGCCAGAGAAAATTGTTTGATTGGCTGAAGACCCGGAGAAAAATTTGCCCAATCACTTAAGAGGGGGGGGGGGGGTGGGGGGTGTCAGACCCCCCCCAGGAGATGCTGAGTTGTTAAGCAAAACTCTGGGGTCCACGGCTGCAACGCCTTGCCCGAACATCCCTCCGAGGTGCTGAGGAGGCAGGGGGACCCCCCCCCCCCCCCGTGTGCACACCAGATCAGCCACAGAGGCGGACGCCCCACCCCTGCGCAAAGGGACTAGTGCACATAAGGGGCAGTCGAGGGCCGCACAAGCGGGTAGCAGCAGGGGGCCACGCTCGGCAGCAGCCGCAGGGGGGCTGCGCACACCAGCAGCAGCAAGTGCCACCCGTGTCCGCACCGCCCGCGTGCACAGCCCCCTCGTGCTGCCCCGCGTGTGCAGCTCCCTGCTGCTGCCCACGTGCACAGTACGCGGCTGCTACCCGCACAGGCCCATGGAGCTGCCCGCGTGCGCGGCCGTCACCCCTTCCCTCCTTCCCTCCCTCCCCCCGCCCCTCCTTCCCTCCCTCCCTCCCGCACTCCAACCCCCAAGCTCCCCCCCAACTCCCTCCTTGATTGGCTTGAGACCCAGAGAAAAGTTTGCCCAATCACTTACTGAGGACGGGGGGGGTGGGGGGGGGGGGGTCCGAGGGGGGGTGGAGGGGTGGTGTCAGACCCCCCCCATCCCCCCCCCCCCTGGGAGATGCTGAGTTGTGAAGCAACACGCTGCCCCCCTTCCCCTCCCTGAAGGGGGGCCTCCGAGCAGCCCCAGGACCTGGTGTCATGATGGAGTGCGGCCCTGGAATTGCTCATCGACCGCCGCCCCTTCGTGCCGGGGCCGCCGTTGGACAGGCGCTCCTGCGAGTTGGCCCGCGAGCCCGGGCCCGGGCGGCGCTTCTTCTTCTTCGCCCCTTTGGTGGCACTGCCCAAATCCGAGTCTGCCGGGGCTTGGGTCGACACGCTTGGGTTTGTGGGGGAGTTGAGGGATGGCGCACGCGGGGTCCTGCGGCAGCGGGGGGGGGGGGGGTGGGGGGTGGCGGCGATCGGGAGGAGGCCGGTTCACCACCGCAGCACATGTCGCAAGCAGAGGGGGCGATCCAGGGGCTGTCCTTAAGGAGGGGGGGGGGGAGCCTTCGTAACGCCAACATGAACGAACCCTCACGGGGACGCCATCTGCCTCACGGTTGGCGGTTGGTGGTTGGTGGTGGTTGGTGGTTGGCGGTTGGTGGCGGTTGGCAGTTGGCGGTTGGTGGCGGTTGGCAGTTGGCGGTTGGTGGTTGGTGGTGGTTGGTGGTTGGTGGTTGGCGGTTGGTGGTGATTGGTGGTGGTTGGCGGTTGATGGCGGTTGGCAGTTGGCGGTTGGCAGTCTCCGCAGGCTGTCCTGAATGGCTGCCTTGAACAAAAAAAAAATGGGGGGGCTCTTGAGGACAGCTCTGGGCCGACTCAGTGCAGCGAGTGTGTGGGCCGGCCCTCGTCAGGAGGCAGACGACCAGTGCACAACAGAAATTCTTCCCCAGAACTGCACTGGCCCCGGCCGTTAAGGGACGGTGGTTGGCTGGTCGGCGGTACCGCCAGAATGTGGCCCAGGCCTGTGCTTGACCGGGGGGTAGGGCACCCAAGGGCCTGCGTACAAAAACATTGTCATGTTCTAAAATCCGATTTGTACTCCGAGAACTTTGTTGTCGGACCCGGGGGGAGGGTGGGGGCTGGCGGGTGTGCGACAAAGGCTGAGCAAGAGGTTGGGTGGTTAGGGGGTTTCTCCAGGCGAGCACACGATTCCAGCACAGGTCTCATGGATCATGTGGTCTGCGAACGCCTGCAACACAACATCACAGACACGTACATGCCAGGGCTGTCCGCGAAGGGAGGGGGGGGGATCGCAAAGAACCCTCGGTCACACTTTTTTTTTGACAAGATAGACTGCCAACGGTTACCATCCAAGCGCCATCGGCCTGCCAACCGCCAGACTGCCGGTTACTCCCCAATGGGGCGCCGTCCATCGGCAAAGACAACATCTACATCCCTGCAGATCAGCCTGTTACATGTTTGTGCCAACCAAATACCAGAAGGATGCTTTGGCCTCAAAGCAATTTCGGCGGCTGTTGCACGATTCGCGGAACACGCACAACAAAAAAAAAAAACTGCACCGGGGTCACCCAGTCAAGGGCTGCTGAAACAGGGGGTTCTATAAAGGCTGGTTGGTTGCGCAACCCCCTTGTCCCAGCAGATTTACATTTGTATGTAGCACAAAAAACATATGAGTATGGGCGGCAGTCTGGTCGCCAACAATGTAATCTGAGGCATCACTTGCATCGGTGGTATTGCTTGATTGGGTACCCCGATTTCAAAGACATTCTCTTGGCCATTGGTGAGTTTTGGTCGTTTGAATCTATTATCCACGTTCGCGTTTGTTAAATTTGGGGAAGCAATAATGCCCCACTTGCGAAATTAGGGTAGAGGGTGAGGGGCCATAAAATATTGCAGCCGGTAGGGCATGGAGTGAAGCTGAGCGGAGTGAAGAGGAGGGGGGTGGAGTGGAGTGGAGTGGAGTGGAGTGGAGTGGAGTGGAGTGGAGTGGAGTGGAGTGGAGTGGAGTGGAGTGGAGTGGAGTGGGGTGGAGTGGGGTGGAGTGGAGTGGAGTGGAGTGGAGTGGAGTGGAGTGGAGTGGAGTGGAGTGGAGTGGAGTGGAGTGGAGTGGAGTGGAGTGGAGTGGAGTGGAGTGGAGTGGAGTGGAGTGGAGTGGAGTGGAGTGGAGTGGAGTGGAGTGGAGTGGAGTGGAGTGGGGTGGGGTGGGGTGGAGTGGGGTGGGGTGGGGTGGGGTGGGGTGGGGTGGGGTGGGGTGGGGTGGGGTGGGGTGGAGTGGAGTGGAGTGGAGTGGAGTGGAGTGGAGTGGAGTGGAGTGGAGTGGAGTGGAGTGGAGTGGAGTGGAGTGGAGTGGAGTGTGGTAGGGTAGGGTGGAGATGTGTGGAGTAGAGTTGAGTTGAGTGGAGTGGGGTGGTGTTGAGTGGAATGGAGTGGAGCTGAGTGGAGGAGTGGAGTGGAGTGGAGTGGAGTGGAGTGGAGTGGGGTCACGTGGTGTAGTGTGGTGTGATATGGTGTGGTATGGTGTGGTACAGTAGAGTGTGGCGTGAGACAGTGCAGCATGGCACTGCGTGAAGTGGTGGGGCGTGGTGCGGTGTGGGGATGACACACACCCGTCCAACGAGAAACTCGGGTCGGAGGCAGTAGCTGAAGGCAAGCTGGGCTCCTCCGGACAAGCCAGATCCTTTGGATACTCCTCTCCGCTGGTGTACCCCAGGATTTGGACGTCCATGCTCTTGTGCTGCAGGGCACTCGTCACCAGGTCTCGCCGCACCTCACGGGAGCAGGCCGCGTTGGCACTTGGGTCCTGCACACGCAGCAGGGGTTGACGCTATCCCCGGACAGCCGGCTTGGAATGCCCTGCTCCTCCTTTGGGGAGGGGGGGGGGCTGCACAGAGCTCAGCGGATTAAACCGGACATGGTGCTCGGCGGACATACCGGCTCTCGGTGGACAAGCGGCCCGGCTGACTGTCCAGCCGGACAGTCGGCCGGCGGCCCACATGGCCGGCTGTTTGGGCGGACGGTCGGCCGGGTGTCCGGCCGGACAGTCGGCCAGCTGACTCTTGTCCGCCGAGCCGGTATGTCCGCCGAGCCGGTATGTCCGCCGAGCCGGTATGTCCGCCGAGCCGGTATGTCCGCCGAACCGGTATGTCCACCGAGCTGGTATGTCCGCCGAGCCGGTATGTCCGCCGAGCCGGTATGTCCGCCGAACCCGTATGTCCGCCGAGCCGGTACGTCCGCCGAACCGGTACGTCCGCCGAGCCGGTATGTCCACCGAGCCGGTATGTCCGCCGAGCCGGTATGTCCGCCGAGCCAGTATGTCCGCCGAGCCGGTACGTCCGCCGAACCGGTATGTCCGCCGAGCCAGTATATCCGCCGAGCCGGCATGTCCGCCGAGCCGGTATGTCCGCCTAACCCATGTCCGGTTTAATCCATCAAGCCGCTGCACAGTGGTCCAGACACGCTGTTAACACCAGCCGGGGCAGGTGTCGGCAGGTGTCATGAAAATTTTCAGCAGGCTTAGCCGGCGGATTGGTGGTGGATACACGGAGACCCACACGCACATGCAGACACATAGACCCCATACATGCAACCCACACACATTAACTCAGGTGCATAGATGTGCAAAAGTAACCTGGACCACATTGTGTAAGAGAACAGAAATGGCTCTCGGGCTGATGGGCCGCACATCGTGATGTACAGCCCGGGCCATATTGTAGCTTCACAAGTTATGGAGCATGACCACAATTCCACTCCTGCCCAAAACAGCGTTGCAGTGGGATGCGGGGTATCTTCAAGAAAAGCTGGGGACTCCAGCAAAGGGATTTCACAGTAAAGATGGAGCCGCTGCATGGCCTGCCCAAAGTCCAAGGCCCACAAGAGTAAACACCACAAATTTGGTGGTGGATCCACAATCGCGAAGTTGCCTGAACCTGAAGTCGCAAAGTTGAAGTGTCCAGTGCCAAGTTGGGACAAACAAATACGTGGGGCTCCTCCGCTACCGTGCCCACCATGCGACCACCACATCCGCGCTGCTAACGCTTGCTGGACTGTTTTGAGACACTCGCTGATACCTGCCAAAAACTGTCTTGACACCTGCCGACACCTGCTCAAAAATGTTTCCTGCCACGCGTGGGTGCCTGCTGGGGTGTGCTGGGGTGTGCATGCAGCAGTATGTGGGACCCAGACGGCATCGCTGAACGTGTGATTCCTCGGGAAGAGATGGAAGGGATGTGTGAACCAGAGGCAGACAAGCCTGAATCTGGATCACGCCCCAAAGCGGTTGACCTTCTGAGGCTGCTCATTCCCAATCACCCGCAGTTGAAGAGCTATGAGACGGCACTCAAACGAAATGGGGTTGACAGCCCAGAAGCAATGTGATTCCTGTCAGCGGCCGATCTGTCCGAAACGAAGGTGGTCCCTGGACTGGACAAGGGGTGAGCTGGGCACCGCTCGCATATCGGCTCCAAACGACCGGCGGTGTGACTCTGAAGCACCGAAAACCTGTTGTCGCCCGATCCAAACCTGCCAAGCCCGGGCCCCATCCGTCCGTTGCTGAACCCTCGGCGGCGAATCACAAGTTCCGGTGGACTGTGCGTTGCGTGTTGTTCTGCACGACACGTTCGGACGTGGGGGATGGCATGTGGCTCAGGGACGCTTGTGTGGGAGGGTGTTGCCCATCCCCCCACCCAAACCACCGCCATTGTTCAGTGATCCGGCGGTTTTGGGATGCTCCGCTCATTGAAGCTGCGTGGAGTACCCCCCCCCCCTTCTACTACCAATCCCCTCTCCTTGAAGGCTTTGCTTCCCCCCTGCATGCGGTGCAGAGGCTCGGCAGCCGCCATGAATAGAGAGGGGTCCCAGGCCTACAGACCCACGCCGGCCCCTTCCGAGATCCGGTATGCCACAAAGTACGCCATGACAGCCTTTCCCACACAGCCCACCGCACGTGCGTCGGGCACGCGGCAGACCGGCGTACATGGCCCACCGGCCCCGCCGTTGCCGGAAGGAGAGCCGCTTGGGGCCGCTGCTGTCGTAATGAAGTGCTGCTGCGACGACCCCTCCCTCGGGCCCAGGCCTCTTCAAGACCCCGGCCCAGCGATCCAACAACACGGGACGCAGGCACCCGAAGGGATCGCGGCGCGCGTCCAGCCCCCGCACGCGCGACGCGCAACGCGTTGTGCGCCGATGAACGCGGACCCAATCAGTACAGACCCGTTGGGTCAAACACCGTTTTGCATGTTCAATTTGTCTGTTCCAAACCGAAAACGGTTGAAACAACCAGCAACAGACCGGCCGGACAAGCGCAGACATCGGGTGGATCACCCAATGTCTGCGCCCCGATCATCACCGTCCCAGTGCCCTTCCGTCGTTCGCACACGCGTTGCGGTCCAGTCGCGCGCACACTCCGTGTGGAGCGGCGCCGTATCCCGACCTCGTGTGCAACGGCTCGTTTGCCAAGGACGAGGCACCCGTGAGCCGTTGGCTCTGGCAGAGACCTGGGGACTGATCATGACGCTGTGCGGCTCCCCTTTGTCCTTCGTGATGATCTCCACAACGTAGGGCACCTTCATGATCTTCTCCACCTCCACGATCTTGGGGACCTGCAGCACGCCATCCGGCAGTCAGGCACGGGGCACGCACCCAGAGTTCTCCTTCAGGGGGGGGGGGGGTCCTGCAACCCAGAATTCCAAAAGTTTGTGGACCAAAAACAGCCCAAATCAATGTTTCCTTTTGTAAAAGTTCATTTTTCCCACAATGAAATCCGGGTCTGAGGGGGGGAGGTTTGGCACAAGGCCTTGGTCTGAAGGGGGGGGGGGGGTGTTAGCCCCCCCCCCCTCAGCAGCAGCAAAAACCGTCAAACGACCCCGGCAACAACCAGCACATCCTCAATACGCCAACTACTGGGCGCCGCTGACGCGCAAACGGCACACCATGCCACATCCAGCACAGCCCCAACACACCAACCACTGGGCTCCGCGAACGCGGAAACGACACCACCGGGAGCACCGGCCGCAGCGGCCGACAGAACGCAGCGACCCGACGTAACATGCGGAGGGAAGAACGGGTGACTGTCCAGGGCCCCGTAAAGAAACACCAACCCGACAGAATGTCACATAGTGGGTTTAGCACACCCCCCCCCAGGAGACGCTGAGTTGTTAAGCAAACGGCTGCACGCACCGCGGAGATGGGGGCACAAGCACAGAGCCCCTGGCGACGGAATGCCAGCGTCCCACCCCTGACCATCCGCTGCCCGTACTGCACACGACCGTGCGACAGTCACTACGTTGCGTGCCGCACGGGCACTTCCGGTCAATACCGGGCTGACCTCAGCAATGCGAACCATCTCATTGATTTTGGCCACGGGAGTGTAGCACTAAGCGGCAGTCACCCAACAGCGCGTGGCGCTGTGTCAACGGCACTTCGTTGGTCACCGCCGGCAGTTGCTGCTGCGGTCACAGCGGTGGGCAACCAACCGCCAGCGATTGGTGGTTCGCCGACGAAAATGCTGGCAACCACCAGCGATGGTGAACCGCCGGCGGTTGGCGGGTAACCGCCGGCCGGGGCCGTCCCTAGTGAGAAACACAGCCCCCCACTGAGTGAGGGCAGACCTGTTCGAGTCATATTCAGCCGTCGTTTTGTGTGGGCGTTGTAGTGCCATGGGACGTCCACATGTTCGTGATCTTGCAACCAACGCTTTGGGGGGGGGGGGGGCGTTCAGTCAGGTCCGTACCCCAACCCCCCCCCCGCGGCGTGGGCAGGGGGGGGTCCGAGGGGGGGGGGGGGGGGCGAAGGCGCCGAAGCAGAACGTTGGCTGTCAGCCTCAAACATTGGAATGGGACGAGGGGGGGGGGGTCTAGGGGGGGTACCCCCCCTCCTCCTGCGGTGTACAGCCGTTCTAATACATCCAGTTGGGGGGGTCCGGAGGGGGGGGGGGGGTCAAACGTATTCTCGGGCTTTTGGGGGCATTCCCCGTCCCATTCTGCGCGCTTTTGACTGTACACAAGTCCGGGGGGTACCATCCCCCTTTTCCCATTTGCCAGAAATGGGGGGACATGGGGCGGGGGGATGGGAGGGGAATGGGGGGGGGAGAGGGAAGTGCTGTGCCCCGGTCCACCGAGGCCACACACATGACCCGGGCGCCGCTGCAGCCCAAGTCGGGTGTTCCACATTGCTCACCATCCGTGTCCCTGTGGGGGGGGGCTGTCCCCAGCCCCACACGTAAGCCCCACGGGCCTGGGCACACGGGTCGGTGTTCCGGATGGTCCCTTTTGCCGTCGGGACCCCCCCCCCATGTGCGTGCGGCACGGCGACGAGAGGCCCCGGGGCAGAGGGGGGGGGGGGGGGGCGGTCGATACCCCTACACACACCCCCTTATTGCTCACCATCTGTGTCCCTGTGGGGGGGGGGGGTCCAGGGACCGGGGGAGGGGGGGGGCGGAGGGGGTGCTGCCCGGCCCGACACGGAACAATCCCCCGCGCCTGCGATTCTCATCACTCCACCCCCTTGAGCGGGTCCGGAGAGCCCGAAGGACAGGTCACAGCGCGCCATTGAGAATTCCTCTAGGCCAATGAGGATGCGACTTCTGTCGTAGAGTACCTCCAGACAACCGCCAACGGCCACCAACTCATCGTCGGTTGACCATCAACTGCCGGCGTTTCACAGTTAATCATCGGCGGGTGGGGGGTAAGCGGTTAGCAGTTGGCAAATGAGCAGCCGCCGGCCGGCGATCCCGGACTTTCCGTTCGTGAAGACAAGGAAGACGACCCCCGTCCATTCCGGACCCCCTCGCGACCCCCAAGCCCCTCCGCACACCTCAACCACTTCAATCAACTTGCCTAGTACAGGGTCCATCATCGTACACTCCTCCTCGATCTGCATGAACTGCGAAGCAGAAGCGAAATGGCGCGCCGGCCGTGTGCGCTCCGCAGGGCCGTCGCGACCGCAGAGGGCACGGCTGACGGGGTCCGGGCACGGCTGAACTTGCCATCGCAAAACGGCCACAACCGAGACCCTTGGCTCCCATCCACCAACACTCCCTTGGGAGGTCTTCAGAAGAGGGGAGAGGGGGGGGGGGGGTTGGCACAAGGCCTCAGTAGGGGGGGGGGGGGGGGTGAAAGGCTGTTGCTGGACTCCAGGTGTCCTCCGAGGGAGCACACCAGACACACCGCCACAGGCGGGGGGGCACCAGAAAGCAAAGCCTCGGGCCCCGGGGTGGGGCTACGCTCCGGCAAATCCGGGGGCCGGCGGATGCGAGGCCAACTCCATTGCCGGGGCCGCCGGCTGCGATCCCTCCCGCCGCCGGAGGCCGCCGGATGCGGTTGTTGTGGGACTTGCGGATGTGCAGTGGTTGCCAGGCGCTCTCCCGGGGCTTGACAAACGGTACCCTTGCCAAAGGAGGCGGGTGGTCGCAAGTTCCCCACCCCGCGGCCCTCCCGAACACGGCTACTTATGCGTCTGGAAGGGTGGGGTTTACCCTGCTAAAGGCTGCCAGATACAAGGGCAACTCCCCGGCGGAGGCTGCGGGATGCGACCCATGTCTCTGACGGAGGCTGCCAGATACAAGGGCAACTCCCCGGCGGAGGCTGCGGGATGCAAACAAAACCTGTGCCGGAGTCTAGCCTCAACTCTGGTCGGGCCTCCTTGAATACGTCCCACCCGGGAAGGGATGTTTAGCGTGGGGAGGACCCTGCCCTTGTCCTGCATCGGCCCATCCCCCCGGTCTCTCACCTCCGGCCGTCACAACAGAGCAAAGCGGGGTCGAAGGCAAATGCAATTTATTGGGGAGGCTCGGTGACTCCCGGCGCCCCGCGGACACCCGCCCTAACCAGGAAATTTATCACACACACTGAGGAGGGGTGCTAGGCTTAAGTTGATGGGGTTACACTTGGGTTTGCCCGGTGTGCGCCCTGCACGCCGTGTTCGGCACATTTATCCGGAAACCGCCCCCCAAATGGATGTTCCTCAACAACAATAGCCCACGCGAAACACAATGCGTGCACAGGCTTGCACATGTCGGCCCATGGGACGGTGATCGCCCACGACTGTCCACACACGGAACTGCATTGAACACCCCCCCTCCCTGGCTCGGCCACACTGTTCCTCGCACAATGAGGGGTGGCACATAGCCCCCTCGGCAATCAATCCTGTACACCGCCTCACGCTGTACCTCAGATCTAGGCCAACCCTCTTCCAACGATCGGTGGAAATTGGCTACGTCTCCCCTGGCCGTACTGGGCCCTGCCGATCGGGGAACATAGGACTGGGAGGAGTCAAACAAGAGAACATGAGGTGCCAAAGACTACAGGGGGGGGGGGGGGGTGGCACAAGGCCTCGGTATCAGATTGTTTGCCTTTGGCGGCGCCTATTGGCCTCTCGCCACTGCACATTCTGACCCTCTGTGGGCCCGAACGTGTTTCGGTTGTGTCAACGGAGCCCCCGGATGACTTGTCCTGTTTGACTACTCCGGGGGGTCAGCTGTCCCGGGGCTGTTGCCCGTGCCCGTGCCGTTGACCAGGTGCATCCAGATGCACACTCCGAGTTCATGCGGGGGGTTTGCCGACGGGGTGTGCATTTGCAGGATAATTTTCCTGACAAGGGCTTCTAACCAGGGAGGAGAGGGGGGGGGATTTTGCGCCAAGTCAAATTCGCGGAGGTAAATTTCGCTGTGGGAATTTTCGCGGAGCCCCTGGATTTTGAGTGGTACCCCCCGCCAGAGTCCACAGTGTGTGGCGCTGGTGTGCGAGAAATTCGCGGAGGACCCGGAATTTCGCGTGGGAAATTGCGCGGTCAATTTGAAACGTGAAATTTCCCACACGACATTAAAGTGCCACGAAATTTGCCCCCCCTGTACCATGCGGTGAGGAGGCCTTGCATGCCGTGCTCTCAACCATCCTTGCCAGAACCCTCCCCCAGTTCCTGGAACAGGGGAAATGGGGTCCTGGCAGGCGCGCGTTGGAGCAACGGGAGAGGGGGGGGGGGGTCTCTGAGACCCAAAAGAATATGTACAAAAAACAGCATAACCCAAAATAGTGGCAACTTGATTGTCCAATCGGGGTTTTTCTGTTGGATGTGACCTCCAAAGGGGGGGGGAGGGGGGAGACTCCTCCTTAGAAATACGGACTTGTTTGTCTGCTGACGACTTCACCAACTGTTCTGCGCCATGAATGCAGCTGCCTGGAGCTGTCGACCTCCGTCCGAATAGCCGCCCCCAGGGATGGATTGGAAGTGGGGGAGGGGGGGGGGGGGGTCTGAAGTGGGGGGGGGGGGTTTGGCTGGGACCCCCCTCCTCCCAGGGTCCCCCTGTGGTCCGGGCCAGAAAATTTGAAGCTTCAATCCTCTTGGTACTGAAGGCGCCAAAGCAACATGTTGGCTGTCAGCCTCAAACATTGGAAGGGGAGGGAGGGGGGGGAAGGGGGGTCTGGGGGGGGGAGGGTCCAGGGGGGGGTAAGCCCCCTCCTCCTGCGGTGAACAGAGTAGGGGGCTCAAGCAAACCTCCCGGAGGGCCATGGCAAAGCTATTTCTAGAAGTGAAAAATTCAAAGAAGTGCGATGCCATACTGCGTGTCACATCAGTTACTGAGCTAGACCCACGGCAGCCCCAAAGTTTTACTCCTGGACCCCAGGGTTGGTGGGTAGGGGCCCGACTTGCCACGAACGTCTGCCGGCTCAGACATCACCACTTTCGTGGGAGGGGTGACTAGGCATGGCCCTGGGGGACCCTCACCCGTACATCAAAGGGTCACCGTCCGGACACCAGGCCATCACCTGGGAATCTAACAGGCCGAACCAAAATTCGGAATTCCAGATATCTAGAACGCATTCTCAAAATGACACTTCACAATCCCCCTGCATTGGATTGACTTCCATGCCATCGGGCCCCCTGCCACCCAAATACCAAACCCATCACGTACGGCCGTTCCAATACATCTCTGGCCGCCCCCCTCACCGCCATGCGGTGCTCCCTGCCAACGCAGACGGGGGGGAAGCGGCTGCCAACTCCCGTGGGCCCAGGCATTCCAATGACCCCAGGGGCTGCGGCTACAGAGTGGCGAGGCACAGCAACAGCACCACCTCCGTATTCGCGTCCCGGGAAACGTCTTTGGAGCTCGGCGACGCATGTACCCCGTCCCTCAGAAAAGGGACCGAGTTGTCGCGCGGGAGGTATCTCGGGACCTCCACGACCTTCTCTACCACCTTCTCCACCACCTTCTCCACCACCTTCTCCACAACCTTCACCACCTCCTTCTCCACAACCTTCTCCTCAACGATCTCCACAACCTTCTCCACAGGCTTCTCCACAATCTTCTCGATATACATGGGCACCTCAACAGTCTGACAAAGAAATCAATACCAAAGGAGTCTGGGGACCCACTTCCACAGGGCGAAATGGTTGGAATGGGGTCCAGCAGGGATGCATTAGAAGGAAAGGGATCTCAGGGGAGGCCGGGTTTTCGTTTCCCGGGGGGGGGGGGGGGCGGTAGAGCCCTCCGGCTGGAGCCCCCCCCCCCCCCCAAAAAAAGGGCTCAATTGACAGGACCCGCAAAATCCTACCGAGACTGACCCCCGGGCCTCGGAGGTGACCCAGACCCAAAAATCGGGGAAAAAAGAAAATGGAATTTTTGGAATCAGCGCGTCGAGGGGGTTCAGAAAAGTCATCATTTGCCATATATTTGGTGAAAAAAAATTGACCAATTTTAATGCTCAAAAAATTTTTCGGCGCCTCTGGCGCCAACTTCATAATGACTGATTAATGGAGACTGTCAATTGAGGCCTTTTCCTAACCCCCCCCCCCCAGTTTTTGGGGGCTCTGTTGACCCCCCCCCCCAAACCCCCGGAAGTGAAAACCCGACATGCCCAGAGCCGGAGCCACGGGCGGTACGATAGGCGGTTGGAGGAGGTTGCCAAAGCGGTTGGGGGCAGTTACCGTCGGTTACAAATGCCACTGAAACTGGCATTTGGCGTCAGATAGACAGTGGCTGGGCGTAGGCTGGGCGGCCTCGAGGGGGGGGGGGGGGAGGCTTGCAATATCCCTGGGGTCCAGAGCCAAGCTCAGGTCTGCAAGGTTGCATCGTAAAGTGGGACCGCTGGGGTTGCAGCCATCGCCCTCCCATCTGCCAGCCTCATGCGGGGGCATATCGCACTTGCTTCGCACACACCAGCGTCAACATCCATCGCCTGATGCAAGACGTCCAGCGTGCCACAATAGACCCGCACCCAATGGGGAGCGCTTCAGTGCCGTGTTGGGACCGAAAACCGCCGCGTGAAGATGGGGTTTGGGGGGCGCAGGGGGGCAATCAGTTTGTTACGGGTTTGGCTTTCCATGTTTGCGTCCCTCAATTCTGTGCATTTCAACTACACCTGAAGTGGAGGCAGACAACTGTTGATCACTCACCACAACGGGAAAAAGAAAAGGTGTGTGGGCGAAAAAAGGGGCTGCTCCCCCGTGGGTGTAGGTTTGGGGGTCTGCAGGGGGGGGGGGGGTTGGCACAGGGCCTCGGTATGAGGCTGTTTGCCTTTGGCGGTGCCTATTGGCCTCTCGCCACAGCTCATTCTGACCCTCTGTGGGTCCGAACGTGTTTTGGTTGTATCAACGGGGGTGGGGCTCTGCCAGTGCCCACTTCCGTACGGTTGGCCTCCGCAGCGCCCAAGTTGACCTGCGTTGTGTAAGGGGGACCCAAAAAGCTGTGCACCAAAAAATCGCCCAAAAAGTTCCTCGAGAAGAAACTTGATTGCTCCGCTGCGGGTTTTGCTGACGTACCCCCTCCCCATCGGATCGGGGGTGGGGGGGTTCGGTTCCCACTTCAGCGCCCCCAGTGTGCGGCTCCCTCTTGCTGCCGGATGACATCCAGCGTGCCACAACAACCTCCACCCCCGCGCTCCAGACCCACATGCCCAGTGGCGTGGGTGTATGGTGCTGCGGCAGAAGCGATGGCATGGGCCATGGCATGCTGCCATTGGAACAACCATCACACGCGCTTGTAGTATACCATACAGTACTGTACAAACAGTGAGTGTACACTTGGAGCATAGCTATCAGAGCCAGGGCAGTCCTTAAGAGAAAGGGAAAAAAAAGCGTTCTGAAACGGCAGTTTTGCAAAAGACCGCATGTAGCTCACAGGTGGCAATTGGCGGTTGGCGGTTGGCGGTTGGCGGTTGGCGGTTGGCGGTTGGTGGTAGTTGGCAGCGGTTGGTGGTTGGTGATTGGTGGTTGGTGGCAGTTGGCAGCGATTGGCGGTTGGTGGTTGGCGGTTGGTGGTCCCTGGGGGTGATCCTTAGCAAAAAAGAAAATTGGGTCCGTTAACGACCGCCCTGATCAGAGCTGTCTTCAGGTCAGGGCTACAGACACACAGCCACACACTTGTGCACGGGTTGTTGAAGTTCTGGAGACAGACCAGCCGGCCGCAACAGACTGGGGTCAGGCAGCAGCAGAAACAGAGCCTCCGGCAGGCGGACCCTGTTCCACGGAGCCATCCACCAGGCGCTGACTGGAATCAACCGCACAGCAGGTGTTCCCAGACATCTCTGGGCAATACCTGGGCACCAGCCCCCCATTGCACACCGCATTTGGCACATGCGTGCGACTGCCCAGGGCCTTGCCTCCACTAATGGGCCCCGCGTTCTGTCCTCCGCTTTGCACTAGACCCGCATGTCGGTGAATGCACCCGGCGATACTGACCCACTCGGTGACACTGAACCCACCCACCCACCCACCCACCCATCCGCCCACGCCCGCCCGCACGCCCGCCCGGGCACCCAACGAAGCCCGGAGTATACCCGGGACGAGGGCACAACGGGACACAAAAGCCGGCACTCACACGCGCGTGGACACGCGCCCGATGAAGGCGGCCTGCGTGGACTGGGTCTCGTCGGGTGCAGTGTCAAAACAAACGCATGTTCAAACACGGCACTGGGCGCCTTTCGGTGCGAAGAGGAACAGGGGCATAAACAGCGGACACCCACACACACTCTCTTGTAGTATACAATACAGTACAATACAAACAGTGGGTGTACACTTGGAGTATTTGCCAGAGCAATCTTCAGATCCTGCAGCGCAAACTGCAGCGCGGACCAGGACCAGACACTGACACACGCAACACACAGCCACACACAGACAGGACACATTCAGCGACTGGTGTTCGGGGCTCACTGCAACACACACACAGGGCTCAGAAGTACCCGGCTCCGGTGGCGGGTACTGTACCCACAAACGTACCCACAATGTACCCATGGCAAGGAAAAATGGGGGAAAATGGGGGGGAAATGGGGAAAAATGGGGGAAAATAAGGAAACTTGGGTGGTGCAACTGGTCCCCTTTCCCCCCATTTCCTCCCCATTTCCTCCCCATTTTCCCCCATTTTACCCCATTTTCCCCCATTTTTCCCCATTTTTCCTCGGGAGCTTTCCCCATTTTTCCCCATTTTTCCTCGGGGGCTTTCACCACTACGCCCCCCCCACAGCCTTGTTGCCAACCTAAACCTTGATTTTTGGCCTTTTCAGCCCCTAAATTTCCCATTTTTCCACCAAGCAATCTGAATTTCCCTCATTTACCCCCATTTTCCCCCATTTTTCCTACTTTGGCCCATTTCCCGGATAGTGTTCCGCTAAACGTACCCAAACTGGGTACTTCTGAGCCCTGCACACACGAACGCACGCACGCACTCACACGATTGGCGCGCCGAATGCCGCGACCCACCGGCGGACTGCCCCACTCCCGGGCGAAACACCGGGGGGTCAAGAGGCGACCAAACAGCGAGAAAGGCGGTGTCTGCGAGGGCACAGCATGGATGCGTTAGAAGGGCAGGGACCGCAGAACCGGCCCCAGAGGCGGTTGAAGAGGCGGTTGGAGGGGGTTCTCAAAGCGGTTACTGTCGGTTACCAATGCCATTGAAACCGGCACCTGCCGTCAGGGGAACAGTGGCTGGGCATAGGCTGGGCGCCCTGGAGGGGGGGGGGGTACCTCCCCCCTTCCAATGCATCTTTGGGGGTTGGGTGATGACAATCACTCCATCTCCGGTTACACTCACGTGGCACGATGGAAAAGGGGGGGCCTGGGACACTTCACGCGTCAGCCCCAGGGTCACGCGGAAACACGCGGAGCAAAACACAAATCAAGCGGCGAAGCGGTAGCACGAGCAAATCACTGGCGGAGCTGAGACCGCCCGAGGGGCGCGCACACACACACCGCGCACCACCGGCATACGGTCACACGCACACACCACAGCACACGCCCATACAAAAGCCACGGCACACCACCCCATCACTTGTGGTGTGGGAGACCCGGGGACAGGCACTAAGCTTGTAGAGGCTGCGCGGACACGCGTCATTGCCTTCTAGAACCGGGGCCAACAACACCGCCACTTGTCAGACGTTGCCGTCAACAGCTCGAATGGCCAACGTCATCACACGCCGCAACGACTGAACCGCAGCAGGAATGGCCGGGGCTGTGCTGAAAGGGGGTGTTGGCGGGGGGGGGGGGGGGGGTCTGGGGCCCAGAAGTGTGTGTACCAAAAATGGCCCTAACGGATTTTCCCAGCGGTAAATTTCGTCACTTTGGTCTGTGCCCCCCCCCCCCCCCCCAAATTGGTTTTCAACTATTGCAAACACGCCCTGGGGAGGGGGTCTGGGACCCAAAAGTTTGTGTACCAAATGGCCCCACCAGATTTCCTCTTTTGTACATTTCGTGTTTTCCCACGATGGTCACTATGGTCGGGGGGGGGGGGGGCACAAGGCCTCGGTATCTGATTGTTTGTCTTTGGCCGCGCCCATTGGCCTCTCGCCACTGCTCATTCTGACGCTCTGTGGGTCCGAACGTGTTTTGGTTGTGTCAACGGAGCCCCCGGATGACTTGTCCTGTTTGACTACTCCGGGGGTCAGCCGTCCCGGAGACGGGGCTGTTGCCCGTGCCGTTGACCAGGGGCATCCAGATGCACACTCCACGCTGGGTCGGGGGGGGGGGGGGGGCGACTCTTGCCAAAAAAATTTTGAAGCACGGGCCTGGGTATGGGATACACAAACCTTCTCCACGATGCGGTCGATGAGGACAGGGATTTTGACCTCCTTCTCGACGACCGTCATGATCGCGCGCTCCGGCTGCTGCAGCCCCATCTCCAGAATCTGCGGCCCACATCACAAGGGGATGGGGCTGGGGGGGATGGGGAGAGGATCAGTGTTGTGTGGAGGGGGGGCGGGGATGGCATCACCGCACACACGAGTGCCCCCGGGGCTTCATGGCGGGACCTCAGAGGCGGCCCCACAAGCGGTTAGACAGGCGGTTGGAGGAGGTTGCCAAAGCGGTTACTGTCGGTTACGAATGCCATTGAAGCTGGCACTTGCCGTCAGGGGGAAAGTGGCTGGGCGTTGGCTGGACGCCCTGGAGGGGGGGGGGGGGTCCCCTCCTCACCTTCCAATGCATCCCTGCCCCGGGCCGTAGACGCGGCCCCCGGCCTCTGCAGCGGCAGGACCAGAACTCGCGGCAGAGGCGCCGGCAGCCGCCGCAGAATAGGACGTCTCTTTACTCACATCAAAACAGCCGGGCGGTCCCGGAGCCGGCGCATCCCAACGCGCGCAATGGGACGGCGCTTGGCGTGCAACCACCGGCGGTTGGAGGGTAACCGACGGCGGTTACACAGTAACCGACGGCGGCTGGAGGTCGACGTTTGTCCACAAACAAAACCCGGTCCGTGACAAACCCCCTGCAGCAGCTGCAGCACCCGCATCAAAGCCATCATCAGGCCCCCAGCGGACCCCAAGTCCCAGTCCGATACTGCCACTTGTGCCGCGTGCGGTGTGCACTGCTCGCAAACCCGCGATGGCACTGCCTGAGTTGGGCCGTGTCGATCTACTGCGGGGGCCGGTGTTGAGGATGGCGCTGCTGCTGGTACTTCGGCGGCTGCGGGCACCGGCCGCCGCCGCTGCACCATCCCCTTGGTCGGCGCCAACACCGGCAGCGCTCGGCGACACTCCCCGGGCTACTTCACTGGAGCACACCCCCCGACGGGGCGCGGCACCGGGGCCACCCACGGCGTACACAACCGCGTCCCATCACAACACCGGCGGCCCGGCACCGCAGACGCACCGACAGATCAACGCATTGCCAACCGGTTATCGCATCGTGGCCTGATATCATGCGCACCGCTGTTTTGGATTCGCAGACAAAAGCTGATGAATGAGATGCTTTGAGACCTTTGTTCTCTTTGTACCGCAGGTCGTGGGGTAAATTTTCGGTTTTCAAATTGGTGCTGAAATTCTCCCTGCGAAGATTTTTGCGTGATTTGGGGTTCCAGGGGAGTCGCACGCGCGCCTCAACCACATCTCTGCAGCCTGACACGCGACCAGGTGCGCGGGGGGGGCCTGCGCCCACCCGTCGCCGGCGCGCGCCCCCCTCGCGCGCGCCGGGCCCCGCCCCCGCACACGCCCCTCGGCGGCATACGTGTAACGCGTCCTCCAAGCTCAGCCGGCGCATCTCATCCGCTCGCACCATCCCCAAGACGACGTGGGAGAGCCACGGGGGACAGCCTGGCGGCACCGGAGGCAGATCCTACATGAAGAAGGGGGGCTGCATCGGGACCGCGGAGGGGGGGAGCAGTGTGGCAGAGACCCGCCAAAAGGCGGTACCCAAAACCCCATGTCGTTCCCCGTACGTAACCGGAGGCCTTTTGAGGGCGTTGTCGCACAGCGCCAATTCTTACGGCGTTCACCCCGGGAACACCCCTGAACACCACTGCAGAGGCGTGCTTTATCCATTCAACACAGCCTCGGGGGTGCGGAATGCAGGACCCTGGGACCCATGGCTACCGTGGGTGGACAGCCGGCTTTGCGCACAGCGCGGGCACAGCGCACGGTGCGCCCCCGTTTGTGCAGCCCTTCGGTCAAAAAGTGAAAATTTCCAAGACTTTGGGAACCCTCGGTCTCTGGACGCCCACCGCCTCGTGGAATGGTCCGTTTGGTCTGATTCATTCCCAAAAAACTGTTTTTTTTTTGCAACCGTCACTGGGGCAATGGCTGAGCCTTTGTGTAGCACGGCCTGCTGCCTTTTGGGGGGGGCTTGGCCATGAAGGCGGCAGGGCCCTGGGGGGGGGGGGGGTCAAACTTTATCTCGGGCTTTGGGGGCCTTCCCCGTCCCATTCTGCGCGCTTTTGACTGTACACAAGTCCGGGGGGTACCATCCCCCTTTTCCCATTTGCCAGAAACGGGGGGACATGGGGCGGGGGGATGGGGGGAATGGGGGAGGGAGAGGGAAGTGCTGTGCCCCGGTCCACCGAGGCCACACGCATGACCCGGGCGCCGCTGCAGCCCAAGTCGGGTGTTCCGCATTGCTCACCATCCGTGTCCCTGTGGGGGGGGGGGGAGGTCCCCAGCCCCACACGTAAGCCCCACGGGCCTGGGCACACGGGTCAGTGTTCCGGATGGTCCCTTTTGCCGTCGGGACCCCCCCCCCATGTGCGTGCGGCACGGCGACGAGAGGCCCCGGGGCACTGCTCATTCTGACCCTCTGTGGGCCCGAACGTGTTTTGGTCGTGTCATCAGAGCCCCCGGATGACTTGTCCTGTTTGACTACTCCGGGGGTCGGCCGTCCCTGAGACGGGGCTGTTGCCCGTGCCGTTGACCAGGTACATCCGGATGGAGGGGGGGGGGGGGGGGGGCTGGTCCCCCCACTCTTAACAGGAGCCCTGGATGGGGGGTCGAGGGGGGGGGGTCGAGGCGCCGCCAAAGGCACACAAAACTAACATCATGGCCTCATGCCAAACCCCACCCCCACCCCCCCCTCTGCACTCCCCTCCCCTCCTCCCCTATCTCTGCCCCCCACCGCCCTCATAAACCCACAACCCATGCCCCCCCCACAGCCCCCCCCGCGCCCCTCTGCACTCCCCTCCCCTCCTCCCCTATCTCAGCACCCCACCGCCCTCATAAACCCACAACCCACCCCCCCACACCCCCCCTCCCCTCCTCCCCTATCTCTGCCCCCCACCGCCCTCATACAGGCCCAGGAAGTATCCATATCCGGAGTATCCCAGTATCCAGCAGGCCACGGAAAAATGGGAAAAATGGGGGAAATGAGGAAAAATGAGGGAAAATGGGGGAAAATGGGGGAAAATGGGGGAAAATGGGGGAAAATGGGGAAAAATGGGGGGAAATGGAGGAAAATGGGGGAAAATGGGAAGTTGTTACAAATACATCATGGAAAATGTATGAAACTGTTCCAACAAGAAAGAAAAATGGAGGAAAATGGTGTAGAAATGGGGGGCAAATGGGTGAAAAATGGGACACGGGCAGGTCCCATTTTTCCCATTTTTCCTAAAGGCAACCTGCTTCCCCACAGGGCCGTTAATAAAAAACCTAGTATCCAAGTATCCGGATGGGAAAATGGGGAAAATGGAGGTATCCGGAGGTATCCGGAAAACTGGATACTTCCTAGGCTTGCTCATAAACCCACAACCCATGCCCCCCCCCCACCCCCTGCCCCCCCTCTGCACTCCCCTCCCCTCCTCCCCCATCTCTGCCCCCCACCGCCCTCATAAACCCATGGGACATGGCAGTGCAGCGGCCCATCCCACAACCCCCGCAGACGCGGTGCAGGGCACAGGGGTGAGGGCAGGCCACACCTCTTGCCCATATCTGTGGTCTTTGGTATGGGGCATGCGATCAAACAAAGGGCCGCTCTGAGGGCACAGCAGCTGATACATGCACCGCCCGATGGTCCAGACCTGAGCCACACACGCGATCGAAGCGAGACGAACAGGCGTGACAAACAGAGCACTGCACTGGTCGCCAACGAATCTTGTCAGGCGAAATGGATCAGTAGAAGAAGGAGTGGAAAAGCGTGTCGGCTAGGCCCCTTTCTGTAGTACAACAGGTACATCACCAGGAAGCACCAATGGGTGGGGTGCACCTCTATCAACAGACCGAAAGACGTCTAGGGGTGCCCTGCGGCCCCTGAGGAGTTTTCTTTCACCGCTTTTCTTGCTCTGTTCTTGTTTGCGGTTCTCATCGTGTGTGTGTGTGTGTGTGTGTATGTGTGTGTGTGTGTGTGTGTGGCGGACGGACGGCACACAGGGGCTGTTTCTGTTTGTTTCCAGCCTACAGGGGTGGACACAACAGGACCGGCACCCCTGCGATACACCACCACTGGCCAGAAAATGGAGCCCACGCACACATTTGCAGGTTCGAAAAACGAATATCCAGAAGAGAGTCGCTTGCCAGCATCGTATCAACGTTGCGGACAGCCAAACCATCAATGGGCACTGCGGCACCATGTCAAAAGTCGCTTCTGCCAAAAACAAAAAGCGAAAGTATTTTCGGAGCTTTTGGGAGCGGGGGACTCAATCTGGAAAATGTGCAGTTCCAGACAGTGGGCGCGGCGTGATACAGACATTCCCCTGTGCCCTCACCTGCACCACTAATCAGTTCAGCACTAATCAACAGACCAATATAAATCCATGGAGGAGTTCGTATTCATGACTGCCCACAAAACGACATCTGTGTTGGGTGCAACCACCTAACCGCAAACATACACAAACACACACACACACATACACTGCGTGAGGAGAGATCAAGCGCACAGCGACAGCAAGCACTGATCGTAAAAAAAACAAAAAAAAACAGCTCGTCAGGCCAACATCAATGTCTACAAAAAGTCATGGAGGCTAGGCGCCTTTCGACAAAAAAATGGACACTCAGAAACACACACACACACGTTGGGAACCGCGAGACAAGAACGAAGCAAGAAAAGCGGTTGAAAGAAAACTCCTCAGGAACAGCAGAGCACACACACACACACACACACACATACACACACAGACACACAAGAGAGGCAGCAAGCCCCTCTTTGGAAAGGGCATGATGTGGACAGTGGGCGGCTTGAGGCAGGAGGGAGGGAACAATGAACTCACGAACGATGTACGGCACCAGGGGGGCGTGGAAGGGCAATTGTCTATTCCCTTCCTAGGCACGCACTGCACAACAGCACAGTGCAGTGCAGTGCAGTCCGGCAAAACAAACGTGCAAACCCCACCGCTGTGCGGTGCGGTGCGGTGGGGTGCCGGCAGTGCTGTGCTATGTCTGCCGTGCCGTGCTGCCCTGTGCTGTCCTATGCTCACACCACAGTACAGTACAGCATAACACGGGGTGGCAGCAGCCCCTTGGCAATGCCACAGCCAAGCGTCTACTACAAAGAGGGCCTTCGAATGGGACACGAGACCAACTGTTGCCAAACATCAACTCCACCCAACCGCAGCACCTCATTCGAACAGATAAAAAATCGATCCTGAAATTGCCGCAACGCCTGACACACCGACAGACGACGCACCACAAAATCTCGCACCAAACTTCGCCGTTCAAAAACGTACTCCGCCCGCCCGCGACCGTCCGCGCATTGGCCTTGGGCGTGCCCGCAACGCCCTGCCCGTGCACCCGCGACGGTGCCCACCCGCGACGCCCGCCCATCCGCCCGACGGCCATGCCTCCCCTGACTTGGGACCCGCGCCGTTGGCTGCAGTGGGCGTGATACATCGGCTCCTCCGATGCCGTGGACCTCCCACCGCCCCCCCCCCCCCAACACTCGGGAAGCCCACCTCCCATCGACCCCGGCCGATCTCCCGCGGACTCCTCCCCTGGGGCCCCTGCCCGCGTACGGGGGCACGGCGACGGGGGACCCGCCCGGGCACGAGTCCACGTCCCACGACAACGCGGGACCCGGGGCACCGCACGTCCTGCGGCGTGTGCCAGTCCCCCACACCACCCATCCCCCGGGTGCTGCCGGACCCCCCGCACCCCCCGTGTCCCACACGGTCCCACACCGCCGCACAGACCCCCCCCCCCGCAGTCAAGGGACACGCGAAGTCCACGTCCGCGTGTGGGGGAGAGGGAGGGAGGGAAGCAAAGGAACGCTGGTTCGAAGCCCCCGTCGGGTCGTGCGCTTCGGGGCGCGCGCGCGGCAGTCGCAGCCCCCCCCCCCCTTCTCCCGCAGAGACAAATGTGGCTCGTCAGGGCAGCACGGCAGAATCAGCCAATCCCCCCCCCCCCCCGTTGTGTGACATTCCGTCGTGTTGTTGTTTCTTTACGGGGCCCTGGACGGTCACCCGGTCTTCCCTTCGCATGTTGCGTCGGGTCGCTACTTTCTGTCGGCCGCTGCGGCCGGTGCTCTTGCTGGTGTCGTTTCCGCGTTCGCGGAGCCCAGTAGTTGGTGTGCCGGGACTGTGCTGAATGTGGCATGGTGTGCCGTTTGCGCGTTAGCGGCGCCCAATAATTGGCGTATTGAGGATGTGCTGGTTGTTGCCGGGGTTGTTTGACTGTTTTTGCCGTCCACACACCTCCGTCCACAGGCCGTCCGTAGCCTGCCTCGCTGTGTTTCTGTGTTTCTGTGAGGCCCAGGTGCCCTGTTCCTCTATGCGCTGTCCGGGCCGTCCACCATATGTCCTTTTCCCCCTCACGGCTGGTCTGCCCCTGATGGGCTCCCGCTCCTGTTGCGCAAACAGCCCATCTGGGCTGCGGGAGACACCTCCCCCCCTCTCCGCCGCCGTCGGTAACTCCGCCCCATTTACGCAGTGCGACGGTGCCGCCCTGTGCCTCTGCGACTTCGCAGGGGCGCGCGCATTGGGCCATAGCCCCGGGCCCCAGGGCGCCGGGGGTCACGGGTCCTGCCCCCCGCGCACTGTGCACCCGCTCCCCATCGGCCCCCCCGAAAGAGCCCATGTCCGCCCCCCGCCCCCCCCGCCCCGATGTTCGCGGGGACGGGGGCTCACTCGCCCCCATCCCCGACTGCGCCAAAGCGGCGCACGCCTCCGTATCGCTATGAGGCACGGGGGTCAAAACCCGAGGGACGGGGGGCAGAGGAAGGCTCAAGCGCCGGCACAGACAACCCCTTGAACAAGCGCACACCTCGGCCTTGCAGAACGACTCCGCCGGAACGACCGCCGATCGGGCCCGCAACTGCGCTTGCGCTGCAGCAGAGAGAGAGGGAGGGAGGGAGGGAGGGAGGGAGGGAGGGAGGGAGGGAGGGAAGGAGGGAGGGAGGGAGAGAGGGAGGGAGGGAGGGAGGGAGGGAGGGAGGGAGGGAGGGAGGGAGGGAGGGAGAGAGAGCTCTGGGCTCAAGGGATGGGGTGCCGTGCCCATGGGGTCCACAAGCGTTGGTGTGATGATCTCGTCTGCAGCTGGCGGCGCCTACTGGCCGATCGCCATTCGCTGCCCTTCCCTTGGACCCTTTCCCTCCATAGGCGGTGGTGCCCATCGGCTTCTCAACACCCTTTGACCTCCCTCTTCCTCCCTGCGCTAACCTTCCCTCTCCCCTCCCCTTTCCCTTCCCTTGGCCTTTCCCTCCGTAGGCCGCAGTGCCCATCGGCCTCACCACACTCCTTCCCTTCCCATTCCCTTGGTCGGTTGTGCCAACGGAGCCCCCTGACTTGCCCTGTTTCACTTCTCTGCGTCGAGTCCATGCAGAGGAAGGCAAATGCCTTCGCCGTTGGTCAGGTGCGTCCAAGCGGCCATCCCAAGCCGGCGGTGAGGGGGGGGGGGGGGGGCGTAGAGACAAAACAGCCCAGTGGACATGCAGCGATGCCTTCCAGTCCACTCCGCATGCGCAGGCGCCGGGAAGGACTTCCCGAATGTCGCAGTCTCTCGCTCTCACCGGCCGTCCCGTGTCGTGCCGGAGTCACACCCATTCTCCGTGTCGAAGCCGCCGCCCCATGTGCGGCAGACGGTCGCGGGAGTCGCTTCGCAGTCGCGAGCTCGCGTGGCGTAGTGGCGGGGTCTCAGCGCCCGCGCCCAGTCGCGCGCGCACGAACGCGGAGACTACAATGGCTCGGCCTCCTCCCGACGCCCCACCGGAGGATCGATCGCGGGGCGTCTCGGTTGGGGGTGGTGCGCGGTGCCGGCTGGACCACGGGCAGTCTCTGCCGCGGGGCGGGATGGGCAGGGGTGCGTTGGTTGGGGGGCAGCGGCCGAGAGAAAGCAGCGACCCGACGCAACATGCGAAGGGAAGAACGGGTGACTGTCCAGGGCCTCGTAAAGGAGCAACAACCAGACGGAATGTCACACAGGAGCCCCCCCCCCCCCCCCCTTCCAGGGCGCCCAGCCTGTGCCCAGCCACTGTCCCCCTGACGCCAAATGCTAGCCTCAATGGCATTTGTAACCGACAGTAACCGCCCCCAAACGCTTTGGCAACCTCCTCCAACCGCCTGCCTAACCGCTTCTGGGGCCGCCTCTGAGGCCCCTTCCCTTCTGATGCATCCCTGGGGATGGGGCCCGAAATGCCCAATCCCCCCCCCCCCCCTGTGCCCCCAGACCAACACCCACGCACGACAGCGGCAACGGAATGAGTCCCCGCAATACGGACACGACCGCGCCCCACAACTGGACGGCCCCGCACGCGCATGGCACGGGGTGCCCGACCCCCACAAGCCCACACCTCGATGCACCTCGGGGGCCTGGTAGGACCCCTCGCCCCCCACGGGGAGGTCGTCCGTGTCCTCGGGGGAGGCCCACCGCACCATCTGCCCGGACATCACCCCAAACCAGGAGTTGTGGAAGCCGGACAGGTAGACCTTGGGCTCCACGGCGGACAGCGTTGCTTCCTGCAGACGGGCCCCACGTGAGGACATCGGGGGAGAGGCAGAAGGGCGTGGCGTTGGGGGGGGATCGTGTGTTGTGTGTGTGGGGGGGGGGGCGCTTGTTCCTACTTTACGGACGCCCGAAAAGGGCTCCCGTGATCCGGGCCCTTGCTGACCCGTCGACAGGCCAGGGGGGGGGGGGGTACCACAACGGGTGTAAGTACAACCAGGGCGGTCCCTAACGAAGGGGGACAAAAAAGTGTTCCTAAACGGCAGTTTTGGTGGTTGGCGGTTGGTGGCGGTTGGCGGTTGGTAGCGGTTGGTGGTTGGCGGTTGGTGGTCCCTTGGGGCGGTCCTTAAGGGCCGTCCTTAACAAGGAAAAAAAAAATTCTCGGTCCCAAAGGACCGCCCTGGGTACAACACACTCCCCCACGGCACGCTGATCATTTGTAACCGACAGTAACCGCCCCCAGCCGCTTCGGCAACCTCCTCCAACCGCCTGTCTAACCGCCTCTGGGGCCGCGTCTGAGGGCCCTTCCCTTCTGATGCATCCGTGGGGGGGGTACCCCAACGGGTATATGACTCAACCCAGTCACCCACGGCGCGCTGATCATTTGGAGGTGCGCGTCATGGGACAGGGGCCTGTTTCCCACCGTTTCGTACCTCCGATGTCCAGCGGGCGTTCGGAGTCAACACATGCCCTCGGCCACGGCAGTCCCTTCGCCAACGCCCCCCGCCCCCCGCCCCACGTCGTTCGCCCCCCCCGCCCCCCTCCCAAAGCACAATTTTCCGGCCGCACAGGGGCCTCCCCTGTGGTCGCTGAGGGGCTGAACCGCCGTGTGACCGCACACCGGTCCGGCCCCCGGGCCCACACCCGCACTTTCCCCAATGGAACCACAAAAAAAAACAGATGCCGCCCCGATTCCTTGCGGTCTAACAGTGGGGCCGCTGCCTTGAAATGGGCCCGAAAGGCCCGAAAACAAAAGCTTCGTACAAAGCCCGGGACCACCGCGGGCGCTTAAGCGCCAACCGCTGCGGGTACCTGCCGACTGCTGGCGATAAATCCCCAACCGCCGACGGGTAACCGCCGACCGCTGACGGTTGATCGTTCCTGAACCACCAGGTGACGGTGGTTGGCAGTTGTCTCCCGGTATTCTACGATGCGAGCGGGTGTTGTCCGCCCACCCGGCATCCCGTCCGTCTGGGCAGCACCCGGGGACGCATACCGAGAGCAGGAAATTGTCCAAGTTGCAGCCCCCGTGAAACACATTTTTCTGTTGCAGGATCTGCAAGCACTGCATCATGCCCAGGAGGAGCTGCCCATGCCACCTGCGGAGACACGGGGCGAGGAGGGTCCACTGCCAACGTGCCTGGTGCCCCGGCGCGGGGCGCCATCGGTCGCTGGAGTCATGCACACAGAGGCACGTCTACGGGGAGAACTGGTGGCACTTGCGCGGTGCCAAACGTGGCAACAACGGAACACTGACTTGAGACGGGGGGAGCGTAGCGGTGGCAGTAGCCTGCCACGAGCTTCACAGGAACCCGCGACACCCAGAGCCCTCAAACGGGGGGCATCGGGCGACCAGGGGGCTGAACACGCGGGAACAACACGTGCATTGCACGTGGCGGCCCCGGCCGGTCCCGTTCGCTGGCGCACGCGCAGACCCCCAATGCGCCCACTCTGGGCTCCTGCGATTGCTCCGGACATGACCTCATTAGAAAAGCACCCATGCAACTGTTCAATGATGTGTTGTAGGTCGCCAGTGTGACTGATGATTGCGCCTCCCCCTGCCCCCCTGCCCCCTTGTCCCAACACGGGCTGGAGGGCTGGCGGCCAGAGCGCAACTTGTTATTGTTAGCCCACCGCACTGAGAGCCGAAGGAGTGCTTGATTACAGACACAGTGGGTAATAGGACAGACCGTGCAGCAGCATGCAGGCAGCACATTGCTGCAGCCCTATTCATTATCTCGACAGCTCAGTATCGTGAAATTGTAGATATGAAATCGATTTGTGACGGATGAATGCTGAGCGGTTCATTCTGATTGGGCAGGGGGGGGGGGGGGGCGTCAATAGATCATTTCCAATCACCTACGGGGGAAAAACAACTGAAACTTGCAGTCCGCGGTGCTTCCCGCAGTGGACAACGGCGATGATGTGTCCCGAAGCATCCGCCCAAGCGGTCACCTTCAGGACGCATCTCTGTGAGAGCCGCCGGGGGAACACACGCAAGGCAGAGGGGGAATCAGGACACATGCCGAGAGCGGATCGAGCCCTGAGGAGCATCGCCCAGTACACAGCCACACGTGCGCGCAGACCCGGGGGTTGGGGGATGCGACGCCCCTTCGTGACGGTCTCCAATGCAAAGTTGGAGCAGCCATCGGACAGATCCTCCGCTTATGATTAGCGGATGGCGACAATGCCCATGGACCGTGCCACTTCGGGAATTGGCCCCCCGCCACATGCCCCGCCCCACCGTACGGGCTGCCGTGGGGTCGGGATCCCCTCGGGGGTGGAACTGCGTGCCGTCCCGAACGTGTCTGCCGGCCCTCAACGGCCGCCAACCGTTTTGCAACGGCCAGAGCGTGACCCCCTACCCCCTTTTCCAATCACCAGCAACCGCTTTCGCGGCCCCTTGTAAAGCGTTCCTCGCCCCTGCAGCCCCGCGCCCTCCAGATGAGCCCCGCGCCCTCCAGATGAGCCCCGCGCCCTCCAAATGACCCCAACCGCCTGGGGATCACCGATCAGGGCACAACCGGCACGCACTGGCGACCACTGCCGATAGGCAGGCCACAAACCCCCGAAGAGGACCGCGAATTCCAGTTCCGACAGAGCGGTGGTGGGGTGGGGTGGGGGGGGGGGGGATCATGCAACGCCGAACATCCACCACCGCGCGAGGGCGGACCGGCGGTCATAGGGGCGGGGGGGGGGGGGGGGGCTCTGGGCTCTGACGTCAGTTGAACCCGCGGAATTTTATTTCCACGTGTGCGAATCTTTGGACATCTGTGGCCAGCGTTTTGGGCCACAAAGATGGCCCAGTCTTGGTCGAGGGCTGTTTCCAACGGCGCAGATGTCGCAGAAATTGCGGTTTTCGGCCTTTTGGGAGGGGGGGGGGGGTCGTATCTCGGACATACACTGTTTCTTGGTGCGCCGGTCCGCTGTTCGGTTGCAATGTTCTGGGCAAAGAGGAGAAACAAAGCAGCAGTCCCCTGGGCGGGGAGTAGCAGTCTCCCCGGCGGGGCATCCAACCCCGGTCTCCCGGGCATACCGCGGGGATGCTCACCACTATACTACCGGGGGCTGCTGATCCTCAGTCAGTACACAGCCGTCACGCTATGAGCTCTATGCAGAGACGATGGGTTCCTGACCCGGCCTCAGGCACGCGTTGCCTCAGCACGAGCAAACCGCGCGGGACCCAGTGCACACCTCCAACTGAGTCCATAAGGAGTACTTTGTTGTGTGGCGCCGTATCGGGTGAGGAACTTTGAAACGCTCAACCCTAGACACAACACGTGAAGGGAAACTGTGCACGCGCCGCGCAAGCACTGCGCAAGCACCCGGCATGCACTGCTCTATCTGTGTACTCGCTGGCTCGTCACCGCAATTGTTGTCGTAGTTCGCCCATGCCCCAGTGGCCGGACCATGCACGCACTATTCTGCACACGGCAGGAGTGCAACTGCCTTCGGCAGTAGTGCAACTGCCTTCGGCGACGTGGCGGTCGGATGGCGTCGGATGGCTGTCTGTCCCCCGACGTTGGAAGCGACGGATTTTGCATTCATACCGACAACCCCACGTGGGGGGAGGTCAGATTGATGAGACCCCTTGTGGTCGCTACATCAGTCTCACTTCATATATTCAACCACCTATTCCCGTTCAAAGTGAAAGAGAATAAACGATGGCTCACCAGAACGGCATGACAAAAGAAAGACGGGTCGCACAGCAGGTTAGCACAAACGCTTGAAACTGCTTGCGGCCTCTCGCAATTTGCGGGCGCCCCCCTTTCTGAATTGTAGAACAGATTGGTGCCATAGGGCCGTCCAAATGACAACGATGATGCCGACGGCATCATCAAACATCAGCGCAATCTCATCAAATGTATTCATTTCCCTTTTTGTCCATGTTTCCAAACAGTGTGCGCTGGGGTCGATGTACGCCTTTCTCAATATCAAACAGTCGAACATATGAAATGAGCCTTTGTTATCAACGACGAATTTGCACTGAACTCATTTCCCCCGCTTTAGCCCCGTTTTCCGAGAGAAACGGGTTTAAAATCGGGTGTGCAAGAATCGTCAAAGGGTGTCCCGATTGTGCAGATCACCCTGGTTCGTCGTGTTCTACGCTATTTTCGTGAGCATAGATCCGCACAAGGAACAACAAACGGGGATCTTACGGTGTCCGGCCCGTCACGGTATTTTGGATGTGGGGCAAAATTTTTTTTCGAGTCCCACCAACCCAATTACAAAGCAACAAAACACCTGCATGGTTCGGTGGCCTTATCTCCGGCTTTTTCCAAAGAAGCGGGCACCAAAGTGATCGTAAGCCGCAACACCCCTTACAAATAAATTACGTAACCAACGTTCGGGAATCCAAAATCGTAAGTTCAACACCCATGGTAGTTTGAAAGCTAGGAGCGTCAAATCTCGGCTCGCCGGCGTACCATGGTTAGAAGTGTCTGCATGGGTGCGCCCTTCCTACGCAGTCGCGCAATTAGGGCAAGCACGCAAAGGTTGCTGCCCGCGTAGTGAATGTGAAAGATGCCCGACCAACTTACAGTGCCATTCCATAGAAGTGGCCAAACGCCTTGATGGCAAGATATCGTCGTGCATGGTTGTACAACGTCAACACGACCATTATTGGACTGCTCAGGAAGGCAGCGTTGAGACAGGTCATCGGCAAATTCCATTAAGCCACAATCCAGTTTATTTCCCTCTTTCTCGGGGGGCTTTTAAGACGGACGCCGTTAGAAAACTTTCGTCAACATTCCGACCAAGCGAAAAAAATCCACCTAGCAAGTAGATGGGAATGAAGACGGTCAAGCGCACGCCAAAATTATGAGCATGGGGATGTTGGCCAAAGTAGATTGTCGTACTTGGGGCTTGTGGTTTTGGCTCGTTTTAGATTTTGGAACCATGTTTTTTGTTTTCCTCCCCCCACTTGCAAGCCATAAAGCCATAGCCACACGTTTCAGGGCCATAGAATGGTTTTTGAACGGACTTGCAGGAGCTCACTGCGCACCCACACGTGCGGATGTGCGTTGATGGGGGGAGCGTTTAATCCACCTCAGTCCACAAGCAAGCTCGATGTATTGCCGAGGAAACCCGGCCCTTCTATGACCAAGCGATCGAAGGGCGCCATGAAGCAAGCAAACCCCAACCCAAACCCCATACCTCCAACAGGGTGCACAAGAAATAAACATTGTGCAGGTTCCCCGGCGGATTGCGTTTGATCGAGAATGGGCTCTTCTGCATAGTAGCTATGTAGTACGGGCAACATGCGCTCGTGCTCACCAAGGCAATCTAAGACTTGCCAACCTAGAAGACAAATAGAAGCAGAACATGTTAACAGTGAGCAAGGAAACGCATGAAGGCGTAGACGTTTGTTTAAAATACCATTCGTAGAAAAATCGTGAAATACACGTGCAAGCCGATTGCATCAAGAAGAGAGAGGCGCAAGCAACGCACACATGGTGCAACGCCGTTCCAGCAAGTGGAAAGGACACTCCGTGAGACCAACACACCACACCTGAGAATTGCCTCCGCCTTGATAAGGGTTGGGCTCGCAAGTCGTAAACTTCGCCTTGCCTCCATATGCGGAACAACTTGGAGCATGCCGCAGGCGAACTTGTGGAGTAGCCAGCGGGCAACACTTCAAGCACCTCGAAATCTTGCCCCGGCTTCCATACTTCACCCGGCGGTGCGATGCGCGCGGGCATCCGCCCTACTCCTCAAACGAACGAACCGCTGAAGGATAGCGGGTTCGCGGAAAGCCAACACATAACTATGCAAAGAAGAGGAGCATGAACGACATCCGAGATGGCGGCACTACAAATGGCCTGCACTTGCGACCGCGTCCCTATACGAAAAGGGGGGGAAATCGTTCGCTTACAAACATCTTGCTTTGTCGTTAACTGGTTGTTCGTCAACAACACGTAATGTCGTCGTTCGTGGAGGATGGTGTTCGCGCATTCACCGCATCTCAAATAGCCCTTGGTACCACGAAAGCTTGGTGCCTCCCATGAACAGGCTGTTTCTTGTTGCATTTGGTCAAACACATGAGCTCCATTGTTCATTTGGCATGATCAACTGCTTCATTCTACCCATGGAAAACAACTTGTGGCTTCGTGAACTTATTCGTGAAAGCATCATTTACCTTCGTCGATGCCAAACGCAACATGGCAAACAGCTAACTAGAAGGCCGAGGCCGAGTGTTCATGGTATGTTTGAGCATCCAAGTTTCAAGCATTCATACCAAACGATTTTTGGAATGAGCATCAAATGGTTCCCCAAAATGTTTACAAGGTGCACTGAAGTTTGTGATTTCTTGGCTTTGCGTGTGTGCTATGCTTGACACGCGGCAAGAGTGGCACAATAGTGAGCGCTTGGATCACGGGGAGACATACAGTTTTGTGGTATCTAACGAGTTAAAAGATGAAGGGAGGCATCGCCGTTTACTCACGCGTCGTACTGCTAGCCCGTCAGAGAGAGAAAGGGGTGCAAGTAATCGCACCACTCCCGCACCAATGGGGATCTAATCGTTGGCTTGAAAACATATGGTCTCGTGGAAAAATGTCATGTTGGGTTCACCAACAGTTTCATGCATGTTTCCACCGCCAACACATAGCTCCAGGCACGGTGCCCGCTTGCGTTCTGTACTTTCCCCGTTGTGCTCTTGATTGTTTCTCCTGTTTGTACGCATCATTTGTGCACGCCTTCGCCTCCATGGCGGTCTTAGGCACTTCCTTGGTATCGGCGGATCATTTACATGGACGATTTCTTGGCCTAGCGGGTGTCGGCAGGTGACACCAAAACGTGTCACTTTACCCGACTTATCGGTGAGGAACATAGTCAGGAACATTTGTCGGAATTTCCAAAGTATGCGTACTCAGCTAGGAAAGTTCCACACAACGTGTCTTTGCTTCTAATTGCACCTGTTTCTCTCAACAGCTACCAAGATCCCAAATGTTAGAGGCGCCGGAAATACAATATTCGATTCATCAATCACAATGATTCAGCAACATGCCCTGAAATTTCGCATCAAAATCCTTACAATTTCAGAAGTGTTTCTTGAAACTCAAAACTCACTCACCACCTACACTCACTCACTGGCTCTCAAATTCAAGTCAAAATATGCCGGCCGCCTGCACTATATCAGCAGTCGCGCGAGGGCTGATTTTCCAAGGCGCAAGTAACGCAAGTAACTCTGCTTGCTCGGTGTAGAGTCGGTGTAACAGTCGGAAATTCTAAAACACCAGGATGACGGAACCTCCTGAGGACAAGTTAAACTTTGGCAACTTTCTGATGTGGTTTTCCCCAACATGAAGGGAACGGTTGAAGAGTGAACAATGTTAGCCACCAATAGTAATGTTGATAATGTTGATAGATGAAAAAACAATTAGTTACATTGTCAATAAGCATTCTATTCCACAATCCTTCTCTTACTTCATTCCATTTCACAAGACTAAAGAAATCAAGTAATGTGTGCTTATGCTTTTGTCAAACGTGTAGCATGTTGTTACGGGTTGCAAGTATAACATAAACAGTGTGCCTACCATGGGCAACAGGCAAGGGGGGGTGGTACTTTTTAGGTCCGTGTTGGGCCTGTGTTAACACAACACATGAGGGGGTGGGGGGGTACTTTTCACCGCGTGTGTTGGGACCGTGTTAACACGTCCAATAGGTGGTGTGTTGTGGTACGTGTTGTTCTGTTGTGTTGTGTTGTGTTGTGTTGTTTTCCTTTTGTGTTATGTTGTGTTATGTTGTGCTATGTTGTGTTGTGTTGTGTTGTGTTGTGTCATTCCTTGTTTTGTTTTGGTTTTTTTTCTTGTGTCATTTTGTGCAGTGTCCTCCTTTTTTATTTTGTTGTGTTTTTGTGTTGTGTTGTGTTGTGTTGTGTTGTGTTGTGTTGTGTTGTGTTGCGTTGCGTTGCGTTGCGTTGCGTTGTGTTGGGTTGGGTTGGGTTGGGTTGGGTTGGGTTGGGTTGGGTTGGGTTGGGTTGGGTTGGGTTGTGTTGTGTTGTGTTGTGTTGTGTTGTGTTGTGTTGGGTTGGGTTGTGTTGTGTTGTGTTGTTTTCCTTTTGTGGTTATGTTGTGTTGTGTTGTGTTGTTTTCCTTTTGTGTTGTGTTGTGTTGTGTTCAGTTGTTTTGTGTTGTGTTGTGTGTGTTATTCCTTGCTTGGTTTGATCGTGGGTTGATTTGCGTTATGCCGCTGGGTTCATGTTTGTTCATGTTCCTATTTGGTGGTGACAAAAAAATTGTATGACCAAGTGTTGGAGTATTCTGACAATCTGTAGGTTTGTAGGTTCCTGTGTCATGTTGCATGAGCACTCTCGGGTTGCTACGGATGACCGAACCCGCTGTCTTTGGGTACAATATGTCATACGTGCATGAGTGGTCCAGCAATTGTTGCACTACCTTTGCATGTCTCCATTGCACACACAACACAACCCAACCCAACCCAACCCAACACAACACAACACAACCCAACCCAACCCAACACAACACAACACAACATAACACAACACAACACAAAATCTTCGGCTTCTTGTGTTGCCATCCGGTGGACAAAGGGGGGGGGGTACTTTTCAGGTCCGTGTTGGGCCTGTGTTAACACAACACAGGAGGGGTGGGGGGGTACTTTCTACCTCTGTGTTGGCCGGCCGTGTTAACACGCCTAATCTCCCATCTTTGTCCACGAGTAAATGTCCACGAGAACAAGAGCATGCATGCATACACATGTGCATACACATGGACACCGAAAACCCAATAACAAGGATCATGCTCGTGTTACACTCAGCTTTCTGGAATGAATTGATCCACTGTTGAGCATTGCCTGTGTTGTTCGTGTCAAGAATCATCCTCTAATTACCTCCATGGATTGGACACACACATCGTGGGCGCGAGCCATTCTGTTTTGTTGCATCGTTGCTTGCCTCATGAGTGTGTGCCATCTTTGTCTACCTTCTAGTAGTGCGGTCACACACACGAAGCTAAAGTTTCCATGGCGAAATGGTTGATTGGCAAAGACTCGTACCACATGTGTTCATCAATTTTTCAAAACAATATCATCAATTTTTCAAAACTTTCCCACCCGGAGCAAGGAATGTTTATCCAATGTAAGCCTCCACGTGCCCTCGCTATACTTGTTGTACGTGCTCAACCATCCCAGCAAGCACTTGAAACTACACAATGGAGGCCTAAAGAAATATTTGAAACACACCATTGTGACCACGAAACGAAGTGGTAGTAGAAACAAATGCCTTTCGCAATCCTCGACTCATTTGTGGCCGAAAAGCACATCCGCAAGTCGCCCAAAGCATTTTCACGGACTATGGATGACCATAGTGTATGACAATACCACCCGCAATGGGTGATTGCCTACTACCGCCGCATATCTAGTTTTTACAAGCGGAGATTTGGGTTTCCTTTAACTTTTAAGACGTTTGCGAAATCCTGGAGCACGCGTTGTGCTATTTAGGTCGCAAGAGTATTGTTGATTGTCACCATACTCAACATCCCCTTCCTCACGATCCCTTGTTGGTTTCCGTGCGCTCTTTTTCTTGCACCGTTTCGCTTTGTGGTGTGCTTGTGTGGCATTTTGTCACGATTTTGGCACCCACTTCGTGCATCCATTGAGGCTTAAGTTTTTGCTCGTTTTACCAATTTGCAGGGACGGATGGATTCTACGTCCAATGGTTCGGGGTCAATGTCGGGATCAATGTCGGCGGATGAGGATGTAGCATTGATCACAAAGAACGATGCCGGGAGTATGTTGTTCTTCTTCGCGGATTTGGCATTCCACAAAATGCAAACCTACATGCCTTGGGAGCCCCCTTCCCCATGTCAACGTGAACGGCATTGCCCCCGAGTGTCCCAATCAACCCCATGCTGTCGTGATTCCTCCCTCTGCCCCCATCCGTATTGTACCCCTTTGTTGCCCGAATACTCTCAAAACTTGTAGATTTGTCACAACACTTCGGAGTTTGCACACTCAGGCGTGAAACAGTGTAAAGAAGGGCGTAATTTAACAATTTTGCTGCACTTCACAAATTTGGATGACAATATCGTCAGACAATTTGACGATTTTTCAGAGAGTATACTCGGGCAAGAATATGGCTGGGTACATCGCAAACGATGCATGAATTCTTGGACACATTTGTCGACGACAAAAATGCATCCATTGACTAAGAAATGTTCATGAATCCTAGAGGACTCCACCTTCAATTGTTTTATTATGAAAAGATCGAATAGCAAGCGCGCGCAAAAAACAGGTGGCAACATTTTCGATTATTGTTCTCTACGAGCGCTCGAAAGCAAAGGCATGTGCTTTTCAAGGAAGCACACCGCAAAACGGCACAGCTTGAGGTGCTACCAGGGGATTATTGCATGTGCAAGCCTCCGGCAGAGTCATGGCCCCGATTAATTGTGTGAATCGTGGGGTGTTTGAAGCACCTCAAGAACCAACAAATCATAGGGCCGACAACATTTCACTGTACCATTGTCACAGCAAGCGGGCTATGACACAACAACACAGTGATGCTCGTCGGGCAAAACAAGCGAAAGGTGCCCGTTGGGTGTTGACAAGCGCACATCGGTAGCGTGGGGTACGTGCAAGAGAAATCAACCTTGGGGGGCGTTCTGGGCCTCCGATCCACGGTCCACACCGATCCTTGAGGAGTGTGGGGGGGGAGGTTCACGACCTCCGATCCACGATCCGGGGTACGATTCTCCACGGTCCGATCCACTACCATGGAAGGTAAAATGAGGAGACAACGTCAATGATTCTACTTGCAACTTGGTACAAACATTTGAAAAAAAAATTGCAATCAAGAAGCATTTGTAGTGAAAGAAAGCGCACCCGGTGTTGAGCTATGACATGAGCCATTCACTGAGTGTTTTGACAAAAATTTAGTCAAAGCGGACCCGGTGTCGTGGTGTGACACGCAGGCACGAGGCAAAAGACGATCCACACTTGCTTCTTGAGGAAAATTTTTCGAAGCGCACCCGGTGCTGTGGTGTGACATGAAAGCACGTGACATGAAAAAACGATCCGAGCATGCTTCTCGAAGAAAAATTTTTTCCGTGCATGTGACATGGAAGAACAAAGCAAAAAACAATCCCCAAATGCTTCTTAAAAAAATTGTTCAAAGTCCATCCTTGTGGTGTGGCAAGCAAGCACAAAGTAAAGAAAGATCCATGTTTGATAGATATGAGTGTATTGTGGGAACCTATTTTTTCTTCTTGCCACTAGCTGGGTTTTGTGAGGTTACCCCAATTTGTGGTCGTCTTCGTCTTTCACGTTTTGGGGGGGTTTGGCGGTTTTCGAAATTTTCGGTCCGCGCACCAAGCTGGGGGGAGGGGGGGGTTTTCTTCGGACCGTGATCCACGATGCGGGCCGATCCCAAGGGGGTTGGGGGGGGGGGTTCCGGGACCTGCCTGGTCCCCTATTTCAAAGGGTGTAACATAATGAGTGACATGTGAATAATGATTGGCCTCCGGTTGTGATAAACTGACGCTTTATATGCCGTGTGGCTCTGCGGACGCACTTGTGGAACCCCCACGAGCTTAAAGGGTAAGGTTTCATGTGCCTTGCCTTGCCGTGATGCGGGGGAAAAAGTGGCAGTCGGCGTTTAACACATTGCTTTTGTCGGCCCAGGTTTTAGTCGACGGAAAGCTGTGTCTAGCCGACCAATAGATGAGACGGCCGCAACCAAATTCAAGCCGAGGTGCGATGCTTGCTGATACTTCTCCGTTGTGGCTTATGAAGTTGTCATTGCGATAGTTCGCGCCGTGCAAATTGTATTGAATGAATTCCCTATGTGTGTCCCTAGAATTATTGCCAAGAGTGAGGATGAATTGAAGTCTTTGAATGCATTTCTTGAGGACAATTGTTTATTCGTCCATTTGGATGAGGAAGACCTCAAGTCCATTGCGTTGGCCATGGAGAAGTGCACGTACAAAGCAGGCGAAGTAATCTTGGAGCAAGGCGGCAAGGGGGACAATTTCTACGTCGTGGGCAGCGGGCAAGTTGGAGTAGTCATCAACGAGGATAGAGTGAGCCGGATTCGCGAAGGGGGGACTTTTGGCGAGTTGGAGCTCATGTACGATTCTCCGTGCGCTGCGTCGATCGTGGCCGAATCGGACAAGGTTGCTCTCACGTGTTGACGTCTTTTCCACATGACGTGTCGAACAGGTTGGTGCAATGAGACATTTGTGTCGTGCAAGAAACCAACTCAACGAAGCTCAATTTTTCTAGCGCGCGGAATTTCTTCCTCTTTCGATGCAATTGGTCCTTTTTTTGTGTCATTTTTTTTTTCGCTTTTGATGTATCAGCGATTAGCTTTTGTGGTGTTGATTGTGCTCATGCAAGCCATTTTATTTCTTTTTGTGCCATTCTTTGTCACGCGCATGACCCCCTCATGAGTGTACAAGTCATGGGGAATTTTTTGAATCCCTTTCATTTTTCATGTTTGCAAGCATTTTGTAGGGTGGTTACTGTTCCAATCCATTACACCATTGTGTGAGCAAGGGGCTGCGAAGCCAACGAGAAAATCTCTTGCATCTCGGGATGCAGGTCGTCGTTTGGGCCATCGACCAGCAGACCTACAAGCTTATGGTGATGTCCGTGTCCATCGCCAAGCAAAAAGTCTACGAGAAGCTGCTCGAGCGGACACCAATCTTCAAGAATTTGACTTCTAACGAGCGGTTGGTGTTGGTTGACGCGTTGTGCCCCGCCATGTACAAGGACGGCGAGTATTTGCTGCGCTACGGCGATGAAGGCGAATGGCTGTACGTCATTTTGGAGGGAGTTGTGGAGGTTTTTGGTATGTTCCCCCTGTGAGGGTCGGGCGGACGAGAACGTTTGCTAACAATTTCCATGGACACTCTTTGGGTCGAACGACCTCCGTGGAAGCTGTTTTGTTCGCGTCGAACAACCTCCATGGTTGTCCGACGATCTCGATGGAGGTTGTTTGGCTTGTGACAACAATCCCTCACCTTCGTGGAGGTTGCTTGGCCGTTCCATGAGGGTTGTTTGGCTACAACAACGTCCATGCGGGTTGCTAGGCCACAAAAATCTCCATGGAGATTGTTTGGCTACGACAATGTCAATGGAGGTGTGCAGCCTCATGATCATTTGTTAAGTCTCCTCTGGGTACACGCTTGCTAAGCTTCATCGTTGGCTGGCTACACCAGTCTCCATTGAGATTGTTGGGCCTCAATAGCCTCCATTGGGATTGTTTGGCATCGACAGCCTCCACGGAGGGGGTTGATCTTGAACAACCACAAGCATGATGTGGGATTCTCCTTTCCGTCGACGGGTCAAGACACTAACGTCGCCCAACACAGCTCTGTGCTCATGCCGCATCTATCCGTCGCATTTTGCTTTTTGCGTTTCGCGTCGAGTGGAGAGCGCGATGTTTGAGCATCAATTAGTAGTCTTCTTTTTTGTATGCACAGTGCCCCAGAGCGTGACATCGTACTTTTAGCTTGATTTGGCTTGAACAACCTCCATGGTTGGTTCGCTACAACAACCTCCGTGGAGGTCGTTTGGTCACAATGATCTCCGTAACGTCGTTTCGCTCTTACAACCTGTGTGGAGGTTGTTGGGCTACAACGATCTCCATGGACGTTGTTTGGCTACAGCGATCTCCGTGGAGGTTATTTGACGACGATCACTGTGGAGGTTGTTTAGCTACGACGGTCTCCGTGGAGGTTGTTTGGTTCCAGCGATCTCCGTGGAGGTTGTTCGAACCGAAGAACCTCCGTAGAGGGGGATTGATAGAGGAGGAGGAGGAGGGGGGGGGGGGGGGGGGACCCGGTCCCTTGATGCCACACCCAAGCCTCAACCAGGCCGGCCCCAAACAGAGGGAAACAGACGCGGGGCGGTTGAGGGGAAGTGTTGCCATGGGTGTACAGGTCAAGTCACTGACAGTGGCGAGAAGGTCAAGGTGTGCGAGTTTTCGGAGGGGCACCATTTCGGAGATTTGGAGTTCATCAACAACCACACGACCGTTACCGACGTGGTGGCTGCCGGCAGTGTGAGCTGCGTCAAGCTGAACCGCTACCACATCGAGCTGTGCATGGTGTGCCCTGCCCTAACCTCTCTGCCACACGCGCGGTGTTCGCCCTTCGTGCGCCCCCTGGGCCCCCACAGCCCACTGGGCTGTGGGGGCCACTGGTGGTTACCAGCATTTTCGTCGGCGAACCACCAACCACCGGCGGTTGATTGCTGTGACCGCAGCAGCAACTGCCGGCGGTGACCAGCGAAGTGTCACCGCCGACCCACGCGCTGTTGGGTGACTGCCGCTTAGTGCTACACCCCCGTGGCCAATCAACGACGCGACGCGCACGGACGTGTGCATGTCGTGGGCCCTGTGTGTTTTCCGTCCGGAGTAGGTAGTGCAGATCAAGGGCAACGTCCGCTGTCATGGAGAAGCTCCGCGCATCGGAGGGAAAGCTGCAGGGGCTGCCAGGGCCCCAGAAAAGCAAAGGCCTCAGCCTGGGGGCATTGCGAGGACATCGCTTCCCGGAGCTTGCGGACGACGCGTGGTTCCACCGGCGGGGGCCGGGGCCGGGGCCCAAGCCCCGGGCACCGGAGGTCACGGCGTGCGCACGCGCCCGCGCACGTAAGCCCGGTGGCCTCGTGGGTTCACCTCAGGTTCATGATCGGTGTCACCAAGGGACCCCCTGTGCAGCCATTGTGCACCAGCAGACCTGGCACTAGTATCCGGCCTGCCATATTTTGGCACATGCATGCGAGCGCACGGCATTGCCGGATGCTGCCGCATGCAAGCCCCACCCCCAGGGAAGTCTTAGAAGGGGGGGAGGGGGGGGCACAACCCCCTTGCGCAACCCCTGGCGCGTGGTGGGTGGATAGGACATGCCGCGGACCGATGTCCGTGGCACGCCGATCACAGAGGGCGCACGCTTGGGTCCGGTCGCTGTGCATTGCACAGTGCCGTCGCGCCGCGCTGTTCGCCGTTGCGCTCCCGTGCGACACTGCGTGACACAGGGCCTGGACAGCAGGACCAACCCCCCGAAAGTGGTCCCAGTGGTGCGCTCACCCCAGTACTAACGGGTCCGCATGAAGCTCCACTTCTTAACAATGCACAGGGTCATGGACCCTCCCCGCGATGACCGCTGCAACCGTTTTTGAAAAAACCCCAACAATCCCCCGCCCGGCAGGCCGACCACCAGAAACCACCGGAGGAGAGGGGTTACGCCAGGACCCCTCCCCCCCCCTCCTCACCCATGGCCTTGTGTGACATTCACGTTGCTGGTTGTGGTGCGCACCTCCCAGCCTGGGGTCTTCGTGATGACCGCATACCGGGTACTGATCAGGCCGTCAGGGGAGGACGCCATGGGCAGAAGTTGCATTCTGGATTCCCACCCAGGAAGGTGGATGCCCGCGGCAGTGCGGATGCCCGCAGTAGTGCGGATGCCTGCTTGTCATTGCAGAAGGTTCAAAGGCGAGAGGCCAATAGGCGCCGCCACAGGCTAACAGAGCCAACCACCAAGGCCTTGTGCCAAACCCCCCCCCCCCTCCTCCTCTGATGCACCGCTGCACGGGGGTGAAGCTGCACCCCTGATTGTGCACCATCGGGGTACGCCAATGCGAGGGGTTTTCTCGGAGGCCGGGTGGTGCGTGCGCCGTACCCAAGACTGAAGGTCCGCAGAGCGGCACGCCCAGGGCATCCTGCAGGAGGCGCAGGATGGGCGCTGGCAGTGCTGGTTCCGTGGAGTTCAGGGACAGGACCCCGCAAAGGCCAAATTGCACTGGGAATCGTGTACACACACAAGTTGTGCGACAACGCAGGGCAACGCCAAGCAGCCTCTCCATTCAACAGTCGTTTGTTGCAGAAGTTTCTCAAGGTTTTTCCGGTCACCAACCCTCTTGATGCATCCCGCAGCGCGCCATGTCGTAGAGGGAGCGCAGGCAGCGGTCTGCACTACGCCCCCTCCCCCCACCCACCCCTTTGTCCAAACGGCGGCGTATCCAAACGGCACAGGGTGCTGGTTCCGCAAAATTTTAAATCCATGAAATGGGCATTTTCCCCCCTTTGACTGTCCAGGACCTTGTACAGAAACTACAACCCGACGGAATGTCACACACGGGGGCGGGGAGGGCTGCGTCTGGGGACAGACGACGTGGGCAATTTCCACCCCAAAACCCGAACAAGGGACACACCCGGAACTCCGAACTGGCACACTGAGTCAGCCTTCACAGGCAGATGCCGCCGGGTTTGAGTCAGAGGTGGTCAAACCCCACTTCACTTACCAAGAGGGACAGGACGAGGAAGGAAATGACACACGGAAGTGGAGGACCATCCACAACCCCCCCCCCCCCCCAAGGGATGTATTAGAACGGCCGTACACCGTAAGAGGGGGGGGGGGGTACCCCACCCCCTCCTCAGGCAGGTGGATGCCCGCGGCAGTACGGATGCCTGCTTGTCATAGCAGAAGGTTCAAAGGCGAGAGGCCAATAGGCGCCGCCACAGGCCAACAGAGCCAACCACCAAGGCCTTGTGCCAAACCCCCCCCCTCCTCCCCTTCCGATGTTTGAGGCTGACAGCCATATTTTTACTTCGGCCCCTTCGGTGCCAAGAGTACTGAAGCTCAAAGAGTTTTGGCCCGCCTTTGGCGGGGACCACAGGGGGACCCTGAGAGGAGGGGGGGGGGGGTCCCAGCCAAAAACCCCTTCAGACCCCCCCTCCCCCCCTTCTAAGACATCGCTGCCATGCCCCTTGTCTGAGTGCACCTGTTCCCCAGCCACGCCATTCCATCCCCACGAAAGGGGGAAGTGGGGGGCCGTGTTGCGCATGCCATGCGTCGTCCAGGGGACGCTGAAGGATTTCCTGCACGAGAACATCCAAGACCCCGTGCTCGAGTACTACCGTGAGAAGATGCTGGCGCGGACCGTCAAGTACATCGGGAGGGGGGGGCGGAGGCGGGCCCCCGTGAGCTCTGGTGTGTGTGTGCCCGCCGCCCGCGTCCGTGTGGTACGGGGGACGCGCTGCGCGGCCGGCCTCGGCGCGGCCGGGCAAAGGGTCGAGCGGCGAATGCGCGGGCCATGATGCCGCCCTGGGCTCGTGTTCGTGGGGGGAGTGCGGGGCGGACGTGACGTGCCCGGCGTCCTGTTTGGGATGCGGCAGAGGGCGACGGGCACCTGGAGGGACCCTTCCAACGGCCATCCTCTTCGCCGCTGCGTGCCCCCCCCCCCCCCCACCCCCACGCAGCGGCACAGGCCGCTTCGCGAGGCGATGGCGCTCGGCATCCCGGTGCTCCGACGTGCACTGGTCCATCGCACACGACAAGAGTCACTCGCTTGCACTCGCTTTTTAGGGGAGGTTACGAGATGGATACCCCGGGGGGGGGGGTGGGGGTCAAACGACCCCGGCAACAACCAGCACATCCTCAATACGCCAACTATTGGGCGCCGCTGACACGCAAACGGCACATCCCGCCACATCCAGCACAGCCCCGGCCGCAGCGCCAACTACACGACACGCCAACTACTGGGCTCCGCGAACACGGAAACGACACCAGCAAGAGCACCGGCCGCAGCGGCCGACAGAAAGTAGCGACCCGACGCAACATGCGAAGGGGAGAACGGGTGACTGTCCAGGGCCCCGTAAAGGACCAACAACGCGACGGAATGTTACACGGGGGGATTTTAGAATGGGACAAAATGGGCTGTGGACAAACTGCCCTGCCTCGTACCAAATGTGTCCTTCAATTGTGAGGATACGATGCGCCAAACGGTGTGCACGAGGCACGGGGTGCAGGAGGGGTGGGTGCACTGCGCGCTGCCTGCGTGTGTGAACGCGCGGCATAGCGATGAGACGCGGTGTCAACCGACGCGGTGTTCTCTTGGCCCTCAAGACCGCCGAGATGGACCATGCAGCACGCACCAGGAAGCAGCAGCGAGGGGCCTTATGCCAAAATTTCCTTTCGTTTCGAAGGACCAGTTCCAAACTTTTCCGCTCCTAATTTTAACTCTCCCAAAAAATAAATCCCCCCGTGGGGCAATGCCACCGAAGAGCTCTTTGGCCTGACGGTGTTGCTCTGCAGCCCTGTGCCCTGCGGCGTGCAGGTCAGCATTCAACATCCACAGCGGAGGCGGGGGGGGGGGGGCAGGGGGTAACGCCCCCCACTTTTGGGGGGTGACGGTCAGCCCTGCCAACCGCTTGTGTCCCCTGCCAACACCGTCCCTCAACTCGGTGTTCCCTTCCAGAATTCGCCCTCCCCCCCCCTCCGCGTTTCCAACCGTTGGTAACCGCCGGCGTGTGCAGCCCTCCTTGAGCCGCAGCCCCTCCCGCGCAGCCCTGCGCGCATCAACCCACAAGACCGGGATGAAGGCGAAAGCACAGCGCCCCACACGCACCCGTCGGCGGGCACGTTTTGAACGGCGGGTTCCATAGGAAACACGATTCTATTTTTTGGGGCGGGGAGTGCAAGAGTAAGCGGCGGTTGTTGGCGGTTGGCCGACGGTATTTGGGGAATAACCGACGGTGGCTGCCGGCTGGCGATCAACTGACGTTTGCAGATGGGCGGCTTCCGCAGTCGGTGTCCTCAGAGAACGCGATATCTTTGAAGTTCGGAGATTGATTTCGAATGCAGTACTCTGCCGCTGCGGTGCATGTGGCCCGCGGTCCAGTGCAACTCCGGGGGGAGGGGGGCCCTTCGAGGCGGTGTGAATTGGGGAGGGGGGCCCTTCGAGGCGGTGTGAATTGGGGAGGGGGGCCCTTCGAGGCGGTGTGAATTGGGGAGGGGGGCCCTTCGAGGCGGTGTGAATTGGGGAGGGGGGCCCTTCGAGGCGGTGTGAATTGGGGAGGGGGGCCCTTCGAGGCGGTGTGAATTGGGGAGGGCGGCCTTCGAGGCGGTGTGAATTAGGGGAGGGGGGGGGTCCCGGAAAACAGGCTCGAGGGGCCGGGCCTTATGTGTCCCCCGTGCCAACAAAAAAACGGGTGGTGAACCGGGATTTGCCAAATTCATGTGTAAAGTCACGTGTTTCAGTGATTTCAGACGTCCTGCGGTGCTGGTGGGGGGCCCGGCCCCTGGGGCCTCATTAGAGGGGGGGGTCTGGGAGAGAGGCTCGAAGGCCCCCCCCGCTCCCCCGGAGTTGCAGTGGGCCGTGGTCCGTTTCTCTGGCTCGGCCCAAGTCCCGAGCAGGAGCCGAGTGCCACAGCCCCCGGCGGCGGTGCGGGTGCCGAGGGGGACCGGGGGGTTTTGGGTGTCGGAGGCCCCTCCCCCCGCGATGCCCCCCCTCCCCCCCTCCCACAGAGACCTACGAGCCGTACGACGCGTCGCTGGTGGTGCCGAAGGTGGAGAAGACCGAGGCCGAGGCGGCGCTGCTCGCGGAGCAGCTGACGGCCAACCCCCTGTTCTGCACCTTCACCCCCGACGAGCTCCGCCGGGCGGTGGAGGTGATGGCCCGGCAGCACATCGCCGCGGACCAGATCGTGGCGCGGCAGGGCGAGGCCGAGGCCACGTTCTTCCTGCTGCAGAGCGGCAGCTGCTCCATGACGTATGCCCCCCCGCACCCCCCGGACGTGTCGGTCCGTGCCTGTCGCTTGGTGTGCCGGGCATTTGGGACCCGCGATTCGGTGTGGGCGCCGGGGCTGTGCCAGGGACACCGGGAAGGGGGGCGGGGTGCCGTAGGGGGCGCGCCGTGCGCTGCGCGCGCGCTGTGCGGACGGTAGGATATTCCCGACCCGTTTCCCCGGATGGCCGAGGCGACGCGGTCACTGCCGTGTTCCCACCCGCAGGACGGCTCGGATTCTTACGCAGTCCATGAACTCAGACAATGAGTTCAAGGAGCGTTTGTTTCGCACTGCAAATGCCCGATTGCTGTCTGACTCCGCTGGGTTTGCCCTGTGGTCGGGTGCTCCCCCGGTGGTGGGGGGTGTTCCGGGTGGCCACGGGGTAGCGAAGTGGCGATCGGGCGCCGTGCAGACGCGCCCCCCTACGTCGCATTGCGGCGATGCGGCACTGTGGGGGTTGCGACCTCGGGGGCGTGGGCCCCCCGGGACGGAACGACAGGTTTGGTGTAGGTTTGGTACGACCGAGTGTCGCGAGGCGTTGGAGCGCTGCATATGAGTGCCGAAACCCCCGTAGACCCTGCACAAAGGGTCTGAATCTCACCCCTTTTTGAGAGCCATCCAAGGGCCCAATGGTGGTGTCAAACAAAAGCAATAGAAGCGACCGGGAGAAGGGGGGAAGATGAAGCAAACCCAAGCCACAAGGAACGGATTATTTCCGGGATTTCTTTTTCTGACTCTGGAATGCGAAACCAACTTGAGGCCAAATTGGCGTCATTGCCACAGTGTTTTCATTGTAGAAAGGACGAAGTTCGACTTTTCTAGGCCTAGGAAAGTCGAAACCCCCGGAGAAAGTTCGAACGTTTCTGGCCTAGAAATGGAGGTTCCGTTCCATTTCTAAGAGCCAGAAAAGGTCGAATTTTCTACGGGGGGTTCGACTTGAGGCTCTTGGCGTAGAAAAAGGTTGGAACTCCGTCCTTTTCTCCCCCGAAAAAGTAACTCAGGGCCCGGAATGCTCGGCGGGCCCGGTTGCGCGACCGGAGGAATTTTCGGAGGAATTTTCAAGACTGCGAACAGTCGAGCATTTCGGGCCCTTACACAAGGCCGCGAAGTGGGACCGTGCATCGTGGGCAGTGCAGGCAGTGACCTGATGGCCCCGAAGGGCTGAGTGTGTCCGGGACGTCCCGGGGCAGGCGAGGGGCAACGCGTGGCACACCCTCGGCCGTCCCGCCCGCAGCCTCCACCCCCACTGTCGCGCGCGCCCCCCCACTGTCGCGCGTGCCCCCCCCCCACTGTCGCGCGCGCATCCCCCAGCGTGGACGATCACGAGGCCAAGCCGCTCGGGGAGGGCCAGGCGTTCGGGGAGATGGAGCTGATGTTCAACATGCCGTGCCGGGCCACGGTCAAGGCCGAGACCGCCGTCAACCTCTGGACCATCGGCCGCGAGGCCTACCGCCACGTGGTCATGCGGATGCAGACCCACAAGCGGCAGCAGGTGCCGGGGCTGGGGGCCAGGGGGCTCGGGGCCGGGGGCCGGTTCGGGTTGGTGGGCACTGCGACCGTGTGCCAGGGGCAGGGATGTAGTAGACCGGCCGTACACCGCAGGAGGAGGGGGGGTACCCCCCCCCTGGACCCCCCCCCCTCCTCCTTTTCCAAATGTTTGAGGCTGACAGCCAACATTTTGCTTCGGCGCCTTCGGATGCCAAGTGAAGAGACCACCGTGTTCTCTGTTTGTGTCGAGGAGAGGGCTGCCTACCGGACGGTCCCCAGGGATGTTTTACAACGGCCGCACACCGCAGGAGGATGGGGGCTACCCCCTCTCTGATCCCCCCCCCCCCTCCCCTTCTGATACCGAGGCTTTGTGCCAAACCCCCCCTCCTCCCCTTCTGATACCGAGGCTTTGTGCCAAACCCCCCCTCCTCCCCTTCTGATACCGAGGCTTTGTGCCAAACCCTCCCTCCTCCCCTTCTGATACCGAGGCTTTGTGCCAAACCCCCCCTTCTCCCCTTCTGATACCGAGGCCTTGTGCCAAACCCCCCCTTCTCCCCTTCTGATACCGAGGCTTTGTGCCAAACCCCCCCTCCTCCCCTTCTGATACCGAGGCTTTGTGCCAAACCCCCCCTCCTCCCCTTCTGATACCAAGGCTTTGTGCCAAACCCCCCCTTCTCCCCTTCCGATACCAAGGCTTTGTGCCAAACCCCCCCTCCTCCCCTTCTGATACCGAGGCTTTGTGCCAAACCCCCCCTTCTCCCCTTCTGATACCGAGGCTTTGTGCCAAACCCCCCCTTCTCCCCTTCTGATACCGAGGCTTTGTGCCAAACCCCCCCTCCTCCCCTTCTGATACCGAGGCTTTGTGCCAAACCCCCCCTCCTCCCCTTCTGATACCGAGGCTTTGTGCCAAACCCCCCCCCCTCCCCTTCTGATACCGAGGCTTTGTGCCAAACCCCCCCTCCTCCCCTTCTGATACCGAGGCTTTGTGCCAAACCCCCCCTTCTCCCCTTCTGATACCGAGGCTTTGTGCCAAACCCCCCCTTCTCCCCTTCTGATACCGAGGCTTTGTGCCAAACCCCCCCTTCTCCCCTTCTGATACCGAGGCTTTGTGCCAAACCCCCCCTCCTCCCCTTCTGATACCGAGGCTTTGTGCCAAACCCCCCCTTCTCCCCTTCTGATACCGAGGCCTTGTGCCAAACCCCCCCTCCTCCCCTTCTGATACCAAGGTCTTGTGCCAAACCCCCCCTTCTCCCCTTCTGATACCGAGGCTTTGTGCCAAACCCCCCCTTCTCCCCTTCTGATACCGAGGCTTTGTGCCAAACCCCCCCTTCTCCCCTTCTGATACCGAGGCTTTGTGCCAAACCCCCCCTCCTCCCCTTCTGATACCGAGGCTTTGTGCCAAACCCCCCCTTCTCCCCTTCTGATACCGAGGCTTTGTGCCAAACCCCCCCTCCTCCCCTTCTGATACCGAGGCTTTGTGCCAAACCCCCCCTCCTCCCCTTCTGATACCGAGTCTTTGTGCCAAACCCCCCCTTCTCCCCTTCTGATACCGAGGCTTTGTGCCAAACCCCCCCTCCTCCCCTTCTGATACCGAGGCTTTGTGCCAACCCCCCCCCTCCTCCCCTTCTGATACCGAGGCTTTGTGCCAAACCCCCCCTCCTCCCCTTCTGATACCGAGGCTTTGTGCCAAACCCCCCCTCCTCCCCTTCTGATACCGAGGCTTTGTGCCAAACCCCCCTTCCTCCCCTTCTGATACCGAGGCTTTGTGCCAAACCCCCCCTTCTCCCCTTCTGATACCGAGGCTTTGTGCCAAACCCCCCCTCCTCCCCTTCTGATACCAAGGCTTTGTGCCAAACCCCCCCTTCTCCCCTTCTGATACCAAGGCTTTGTGCCAAACCCCCCCTCCTCCCCTTCTGATACCGAGGCTTTGTGCCAAACCCCCCTTCCTCCCCTTCTGATACCGAGGCTTTGTGCCAAACCCCCCCTTCTCCCCTTCTGATACCGAGGCTTTGTGCCAAACCCCCCCTCCTCCCCTTCTGATACCGAGGCTTTGTGCCAAACCCCCCCTTCTCCCCTTCTGATACCGAGGCTTTGTGCCAAACCCTCCCTCCTCCCCTTCTGATACCAAGGTGTTGTGCCAAACCCCCCCTTCTCCCCTTCTGATACCGAGGCTTTGTGCCAAACCCCCCCTCCTCCCCTTCTGATACCGAGGCTTTGTGCCAAACCCCCCCTTCTCCCCTTCTGATACCGAGGCTTTGTGCCAAACCCCCCCTCCTCCCCTTCTGATACCGAGGCTTTGTGCCAAACCCTCCCTCCTCCCCTTCTGATACCAAGGCTTTGTGCCAAACCCCCCCTCCTCCCCTTCTGATACCGAGGCTTTGTGCCAAACCCCCCCTTCTCCCCTTCTGATACCGAGGCTTTGTGCCAAACCCCCCCTCCTCCCCTTCTGATACCGAGGCTTTGTGCCAAACCCCCCCTTCTCCCCTTCTGATACCGAGGCTTTGTGCCAAACCCCCCCTCCTCCCCTTCTGATACCGAGGCTTTGTGCCAAACCCCCCCTCCTCCCCTTCTGATACCGAGGCTTTGTGCCAAACCCCCCCTTCTCCCCTTCCGATACCGAGGCTTTGTGCCAAACCCCCCCTCCTCCCCTTCTGATACCGAGGCCTTGTGCCAAACCCCCCCTTCTCCCCTTCTGATACCGAGGCCTTGTGCCAAACCCCCCCTTCTCCCCTTCTGATACCAAGGCTTTGTGCCAAACCCCCCCTTCTCCCCTTCTGATACCGAGGCTTTGTGCCAAACCCCCCCTTCTCCCCTTTTGATACCGAGGCCTTGTGCCAAACCCCCCCTTCTCCCCTTCTGATACCGAGGCTTTGTGCCAAACCCCCCCTCCTCCCCTTCTGATACCAAGGCTTTGTGCCAAACCCCCCCTTCTCCCCTTCTGATACCGAGGCCTTGTGCCAAACCCCCCCTTCTCCCCTTCTGATACCGAGGCTTTGTGCCAAACCCCCCCTCCTCCCCTTCTGATACCGAGGCTTTGTGCCAAACCCCCCCTTCTCCCCTTCTGATACCGAGGCTTTGTGCCAAACCCTCCCTCCTCCCCCTCTGATACCGAGGCTTTGTGCCAAACCCCCCCTTCTCCCCTTCTGATACCGAGGCTTTGTGCCAAACCCCCCCTTCTCCCCTTCTGATACCGAGGCCTTGTGCCAAACCCCCCCTCCTCCCCTTCTGATACCGAGGCTTTGTGCCAAACCCCCCCTTCTCCCCTTCTGATACCGAGGCTTTGTGCCAAACCCTCCCTCCTCCCCTTCTGATACCGAGGCTTTGTGCCAAACCCCCCCTTCTCCCCTTCTGATACCGAGGCTTTGTGCCAAACCCCCCCTCCTCCCCTTCTGATACCGAGGCTTTGTGCCAAACCCCCCCTTCTCCCCTTCTGATACCGAGGCTTTGTGCCAAACCCCCCCTCCTCCCCTTCTGATACCGAGGCTTTGTGCCAAACCCCCCCTTCTCCCCTTCTGATACCGAGGCTTTGTGCCAAACCCCCCCTCCTCCCCTTCTGATACCGAGGCTTTGTGCCAAACCCCCCCTTCTCCCCTTCTGATACCGAGGCCTTGTGCCAAACCCCCCCTTCTCCCCTTCTGATACCGAGGCTTTGTGCCAAACCCCCCCTTCTCCCCTTCTGATACCGAGGCTTTGTGCCAAAACCCCCCTCCTCCCCTTCTGATACCGAGGCTTTGTGCCAAACCCCCCCTTCTCCCCTTCTGATACCGAGGCTTTGTGCCAAACCCCCCCTTCTCCCCTTCTGATACCGAGGCTTTGTGCCAAACCCCCCCTTCTCCCCTTCTGATACCGAGGCTTTGTGCCAAACCCCCCCTTCTCCCCTTCTGATACCGAGGCTTTGTGCCAAACCCCCCCTCCTCCCCTTCTGATACCGAGGCTTTGTGCCAAACCCCCCCTTCTCCCCTTCTGATACCGAGGCCTTGTGCCAAACCCCCCCTTCTCCCCTTCTGATACCGAGGCTTTGTGCCAAACCCCCCCTTCTCCCCTTCTGATACCGAGGCTTTGTGCCAAAACCCCCCTCCTCCCCTTCTGATACCGAGGCTTTGTGCCAAACCCCCCCTTCTCCCCTTCTGATACCGAGGCTTTGTGCCAAACCCCCCCTTCTCCCCTTCTGATACCGAGGCTTTGTGCCAAACCCTCCCTCCTCCCCTTCTGATACCGAGGCTTTGTGCCAAACCCCCCCTTCTCCCCTTCTGATACCGAGGCTTTGTGCCAAACCCCCCCTTCTCCCCTTCTGATACCGAGGCTTTGTGCCAAACCCCCCCTCCTCCCCTTCTGATACCGAGGCTTTGTGCCAAACCCCCCCTCCTCCCCTTCTGATACCGAGGCTTTGTGCCAAACCCCCCCTTCTCCCCTTCTGATACCGAGGCCTTGTGCCAAACCCCCCCTTCTCCCCTTCTGATACCGAGGCTTTGTGCCAAACCCCCCCTCCTCCCCTTCTGATACCGAGGCTTTGTGCCAAACCCCCCCTTCTCCCCTTCTGATACCGAGGCTTTGTGCCAAACCCCCCCTTCTCCCCTTCTGATACCGAGGCTTTGTGCCAAACCCCCCCTTCTCCCCTTCCGATACTGAGGCTTTGTGCCAAACCCCCCCTTCTCCCCTTGCAATGTTCGCGCTACAATTTTGCTTCGGTGCCAAAAGGATTGAAGCTTCAATGTTTTCGCCTTCGGCGGGGACCATAGGGGGACCCTGGGAGGAGGGGGGTCCTGGCCAAACCCCCCCTCTCACACATCCCTGACGGTCCCGATCATGTTCTTCAAGACGTCCTGCACGGAAAGCGGCACGGCACACGTGTTGAACGTGCTCAGAACCACCGCTTCGGGGTTGCCTCTACGCACCAGGTCCTCCACCGAAGGTCCCTCGCCGTTTCGTCCTGTCCAGGGCTGCTCTTCCCACAGGCATCATCCACCCTTCGCTCGCTGCCCAGATGCCCTTTGACGGCAGTCACCCTGTAACCGGCGGGGTAGGGATGGGTAGCGTTACGGACGCCCTTTTCTTTTGGTTTGTTGTTGTGGGTGGATGGGTGGGTGGGTGGGCGCACCGCGCTTATTTCCTGCTAAAATTTCAAGAATGTTGAGGCTAATTAATTGAGAGAGGATTGTACATCGAAATTTTAGTGAAACCAAAAGTTAGAAAATTGGGAAACATGGATTATTTGCGATTGCGATTGTCATCGTACAGGCGCGCAAACTACGAAATCATCGCACAAGTCAAGTGGTTTTTGCCGCCGCGCTCCGTGTGTGCGTTGCAACATGGCGAGTAATGTTCTTCCCCCGGTGCCTACGTCTGCTGCAGTGGTCTGTTCAATCAGGGTGCCATGCACCATTTGTTTCTTCCTCATCCCCCCCCCCCCCCCACCAAAACCGCAGTGCAACGGTACGCCGCGCAATCCGAACGCTTGGCGACAGAAGATGTGGGGGGGGGGGGGTCATGTGATGTTGTCTGCCAAGCACCCCCCAGAGCCACCCAGGCGGAGGAGAGTCCGCCCCAGGGGGTCAATGCACACGGAGGTCTTTCTTCGCTCTTTGCTGTCTGGCATCATCAACGAGGCGATGGACGGGCCCATGGGGCGCATCGGGCACCCCACGTCAGCGGAACTCAACTGCCATTGAGGGACGGCAGCGAAGAAGAAAAAGGGAAAGCAGACGCAACAAAAAAGGCAATATTTCTGGGCCAACAACAAGTTTTTTTGGCGCCGAGTTGCAAAATTGCAAAAAAGAACATTTTTTTGCCAAAATCTTTTTACCCAAAATCAAAAACTTTTACCAAAAAATCAAAATCAAAATCATCATTTTCACCATTTTGGGATTTTACGGAGGGCAAGTACGCAGCCCCTTTGATTTTGATTTTTGTAAAAGAATCAACATTTTGCGAGGGGCCTGCTCCGTATTCTTGCAATCTGAGCGGTATTGGGGGCCCCATCCGCTGTCTGCCCTCCGTGGGTTCCATGTGCCGTGTGGGCCCTATCCCGGCGTGCCGAGGCCCCGGGCCCCAGGCCACTGCACAGCGGTCGGTGTCCTCAGGCGAAGGAGATGCTGGAGCACATCAGCATGTTCCGGGCGTACAGCACGTACCAGTACCTCGTGCTGGCGGAGAGCATCCGGAGCGTGAAGGAGTACGCGGCGGGGGAGGTGGTCGTCAAGTCGGGCGACGCAGTGGACAATGTGCTGCTCATCCTGGACGGTGTGTGCGGGTCGGGTGTCGCCCCCGCGCGGCCCCAGGCCTGTGGGGTGCGTGGGACCCCAGGACTCGGGACTCGAAAGGGCGGCCTCCGGCAAGTGGATGTTGGATGAAGCGATCCAAATGCTCCCGGACTTGGCGCAAGCCTTGGCCCCCTGGGCCTTCATATTGTAGCTGGCACTTGGGGGTGGTGCGCCACCCGCACCATACCCCCACAGGCGTCCCGATCCCCGCACGGCCCGCCCCCCTACCGGGGGCACTCGGCTGTATCCGGTCGTTGGGGGGTTGTGTTGCACACGCACCAGAACCTCTCGGCAGTTGCCTGTCCGGTGCGGCCGGGGTGTATCCATCGATCGGGGGTTGTGTCACTCCGATTTGTGGACCCATTCCTGCATTTGTTCGAGTCGGTTTGGGTGTCCAAATGGTGTACTCTTTGCGGTCAAAAAAGGAGGAGCAGGGGTGTGGATGCAAATATGTTGGCGTATCACGGGGCCATCATGAGATCGAGAACTGGACTGGATGGCTAGAAATCTGCCAACAGGGGGTCCATCAACCAGGAACTTGGGAGCTAGGGGTAGCGGAAAAGGGTACACGGGGCGGAATCCACCATGCGAAGGGGTGCGCAGTCCCATTTTTGTGAGCATTGGGAGAAAAACGGTGTAGACATGTATGGCCTTGTATCTTTTTTGCAGCCAGGAACCGGTCGGCCCCCTCCCGTCATCATCCCCCGAAAACAGCGGTGACCTGTGGGAAGGTCGCAGGGGGGTGCAGTGCGCGTAAGAATTACCCCGGGTAAGAATTACAAGCGGTGCAAATTATCACGGTCTGAGGCCCCTCCCAGGATAATTTCACCCAAACCCACGTGTGCACACATGAAGGCGGTGTAGATTATTCACGCAACCGAAAGGCAGTCCACCAGTTGCTTAATTCCCAAAGCCTTGCACATTGTAATTCAACCTGCAATCTGGACAAAGAGTCTTACCGCAAATAGGACAGGTTTCTGGAGTATCAGGGTCATTGCAATCATTCCATTGGTCCACACAAGAGAAAAGATGCTTGCTCTTGCCACAACCCCCTGCAGCCAACTGAGAAAGTATCAAAGAGCGTTGGCGAGGGGGCGTAAAAATTTCACGGTTGGGGAAATATTACAAGCGGTACAAATTATCACGGTCTGGGAAGCTGTGGGATAATTTTCACTCGGGGTAATTTTTGCCCATGCTTTAGGACATGGACATACAAGATCGAACCTGCATGACTTGATGGATGGATTGCTGATCGATCGATCGATCGATCCATCCATCGATTGATGAGTCGATCGATCAATCGATTGATTCATCAATAGTGGTCGAATGGTACTGGGCATCGTGCCCCGTGGTAAGGCGGACGTGCATTGATAGTGTGCTGCATCGCAGGGGAGCCTCACAGGCTGTGCGACGACGCGGCATGTCCCTGTGCCTCCGCCCCGCATCCCCCACGCCCTCCCAGGGACACTGGACATTGACGAGGAGGACAGTGCAACCGGGAAAGTGACCCACGTGGGCCAGATCACCCCTCAGACGTACCCCCTCCTCGGCGACCAGGAGGTGTGGTACACCGTCCCCGGGTACTCCGTCACCGTCCGGGCCGCGGCCCCCAGCCGCGTGGCGCTCCTGCCGCCCGCCAAGCTGACGTACACCGTGAGCCCCCGCATGTGGGGCCCGGACGCGCCCTTCGCCGCCGACCCCATCCGGCAGCACTACGCCGCGGTGGCCGCGCAGTGGCCCCCCCGGAGGCAGCAGAAGCACTGGCAGCGACGGGGGACGGGGAGTGGGGTGTCGGGCCCGGGGCAGTGATGCATTAGACCGGCCGTACACTGCAGAAGGAGGGGGGGCACCCCCCTCCCCCCTGGACCCCCCCCCCTCCTCCCCTTCCAATGTTTGAGGCTGACAGCCAACATTTTGTTTCGGTGCCTTCGGTGCCGAGGGGGTTTAGACTTCAAAATTTCCGGCCTGCCTTTGGCGGAGGCCATAGGGGGACCCTGGGAGGAGGGGGGGGGGGGGCAGCCAACCCCCCCCCCCCTTTCTAATACATCCCTGCCCCGGGGGGTAGAGGAATGGAACCCGGGCTGGAGGAAGGGCGCTTGTTGCATGGAGTCGGGATGGGGCGCTGGACCAAAGGGCCCTGGGCTGTCCTTTGAGGAGGAGATGCTCCTTTTTCTCTACCCCTCCCCCCCCCCCCCCGGCCGCCACTGAGGGTAGCCTCAGATGTTTGGGTGGCAGGATTGCGGTTAACCGACGTCGGTGGGCGGTTGCCCGACGGCAACTGACTGGCGGTGGATGGCCAACCGACGATTGGAACGGAATGACAACCGCAGGAGGAGGGGGGCACCCCCCCCCCTTGACCCAGATTTCATGGTCGGACAAAAGGAACTTTACAAAAGGAATTATTGATTTGGGCCATTTTTGGGAAACACACTTTTGGGTCCCAGACCCCCCCCCCCCCGCACCCTCTGTTCTCATACATCCCTGACCAACGCCGGTTGGCCGGTAACCGACAGCGGTTTATGACCGGCCGACGCACTGCTGAGGTCCCGGTGTGCCGCGGAGGCCTGGCGGTGTTTTCTCTTTCCGTCGGCCTGAAGGATGGCCCTTCCAAGGGCCCAGGCGGGCCGGGGCTGCGGGTCCAGCCCGTCCACACCGCCCGGGGCCCCGCGTGGGGGCACCGCCCTGGGGCCCCGGCGATGGGACCACGGCATCGGGGGAGAGCCCGCAGGCGGCACGGCTGCCGGTGGCAGGGCAGCGTCACCGGGCGTTGCTAGCGAACCGGGACTGGGACCGGGACCGGGACCAGCACTGCAGACCGGACGGCGCAGCGTGGGACATGGCCTGGCCGGCGGTCCGGCAAGACCCCTGAGTGACCCCCCGTCAGTAGACGTACAGGGGGTGTGCTCCCCTGCTGGAACATGGAGCCCATTTGAGGGCATGTGGACACCTCAATCACCCTCTGTGTCCAGGGTTGGCCCCCGCCAAGGATCACCTGCGTCCCCCATCCTCCGCACCGCCCTCTCCCCTTGGCTTTGGGATTTCGGACACTGCAGCCAGGGAGGGAGACCGGGGAGTGTTGGTTGTCTTTGGGTTTGGGCGGGCGGCTTGTGCGGCGGGCGTCCTCCGTGTGCCTGTCCACGGCCCGGGCCCGGGAGGCCGGGGGACAGAAGTGGCCCGTGTGTCCTGCGGAGATGGAGATGGAGTGTTGCGGATGTGGTCCCACCGGTTGTGGGAGGGGGGGGGGTTGTAGTCTGCCCGAGTTCGGGGCGGTGCCATGGGCCGGTCAGTCGTCTTGTGTGTCGCATGTTGCGTTGGACCACCGCCCCGAGGGCCGAGCGGCAACAGCGTTGGCTCTCCGGCGTCGTGGCAGCCCCGGGGTACGGGGCGGCGGTCGTCGGCGCAGACCACCTGTTGTCCGGCGATGGAGCCTCCTCTGTGCAAGTCCAGTCCTTCCGCCGCGCCGCGACACACCGGGGGGCCAGGGGAGGGTTAGGGCAGGCCACAGGGCCACCCCTAACCCTCCCGTCGCAAGAGTGGCCAGGACATTAAAAATCTTCAATCCTCTGTGCAAGTCCAAACACCCCCGCCTCCCGCCTGTGCTCCATGGAGGCCCCCGTGTGGGTGGGGAGTGCTCCATCGCCACAGCGAAGGCCGCGCGCGGCGAGCGTGACGGATCACGCCCCCAGGGCACGCGCGCACGCTGCAACTCGCCCCCCCACAGCGATCCTCCACCCTTCGTCTGGACCCGGCAACACTGAGTTGCTGTGGAGGAACGGCCCTCCCGACTCCCCTTTGCTGTGTCTGCGGAGGGCTGATCGAATGGATTTTCGCACACCCGCCGCTTTATTGTATCCGAACGGTGTGAACCACCCCCATTTTACAGGTGTACACCCCCCGCCCCTTTCCCGCTCCAGCAGTGGGCTCCTGGTTGTATGGCTGAGGAGGGTGCGAACAATGCCTGCGAATGCAAAGCAGGGGTCACGTCCACATGCAAATCCGCCCCTTCTCAAATCGGGTTGCGGGAGTCTCTGGACTCCATTTCATATCCGCGGGGGTGTTTGTTTGCTTTTCTTTTACGGAAAACGCCACCCCTCAACGTCAAACCAACCGATGTTTTCTGCTCGGTCAACCGTTTTTTCGGTCCGGCCCACCAGTTTTTTCGACTGGAATTACCTTTCTGGCCCCTTGCGCCGGCTTTGAGCCGGGGACCGGACGGCCATGTTGCGTGAATCTGACCATCCGGCGATTGATCTGAGCCGGAAGGAGTCCTCGCGGGACGCGCAAGGGCGGACACGTGTGTGTTTGCTGCCACATGGATGGGGCCGTGCAAGTTGCTGTGGTCCCCCGAAGGGAGGGGTCCTCATTTGTGCCAGTCCTCACGGCCCTCTGCAGTCGCCCTGTTCCAGGGATGCAACCATGTGCGCGATGCAACTGGCCACGGCGACAGGCGCCTGTGGCCTTGCCGGGGATCGCGCGTTCGTTTTGGCCGTGGTGCTTCCCGCTGTCCTGCATGTGTGGGCCCAGGTCTTAGGAGATGGATTTGCTTCGTGCATCGGGGCTCGAGCTGTGAAGATGGCCCGGCACTCCGACCAGCTGTTCCCACCGGTCTCTGCTTCCTTGCAGCCCCCCAGTCCCAACAGCAGCTGCCCCTTCACGTATGCACATGTGGCATACATGCCGCCCCGTGCCATGCGTCAGTTTTTTGCCCTGCGCCTCCCAGTGATCTGGGAGGGGGCTCCCGTTCATGTGTTCATTGTTCAAGGTCAGAGGTTTGGACTGCCCCCAGCCATTGACATTCAACCTTTTTTTTTTTCTACCGGAGCATCCGACGGCAAGAGATCGGGCCATACACGCACGGTCGTCCATGCGCACATGGCTGGGAGCAGCTCAGTTCAGGTGAAACCCCCCCGTGCTCTCAGCCAGCGCATCCACTGGGCCGCTCACAGCCAGCCACTAACCAACCGACCTGACCTTGTCCTTCCACGTTGCGCAACTGTACCCTGCATGATGAAGCAGCTCGTTGTGTACCCCCAAAACTAAACGCACCCACTCGCACATCTCTGACAGAATTTGACTGACCTGCAGGGTGCTTTTCCCGGAGAAGGGGTTTGAAGCGACCGAGAAAGGTTGCTCACACCCCCCCGCCTCACTGATGCACCAAGGGGCGGCAGGCTCTTGCCGAACCAATCCCCCAACCCATGGCCACAGGCTACCAGTCCTGGTGCAAGACCCAACCTTGGTTTTTGAAGAGGAAATAGGTGGCTTGGATTTGCACGGGAAAGGGGGGGCTCGTTTTGATCGCCACGAAGCATCATCCATTTGCCAATCAAGTAGATTGAGTCGATTTTCATGGAGCTATTGCCGGGCAAGACGGGAGTGGGGGGCATGCTGCATGATCATATCTGCCCCGTTGCTTGGGGCACCAATTGCATCCCGTTTGCCTCTCTTTAAACCATTGTGGATGTTCTGTGGATGCATCACTGGCAGGTATCACGTCTGCCAGCCGTGGGAGTGCTGGGTGCATCAAGCTCTAGACAAATGACCCCCATCCCCTGTATGTGGAAGGTACACCAGGTCCAAGACTCCCCATAGGAATTGCATTTTTTTCGGCACCAATTTAGGGCCGCTATCAGTGGCCAAATGTTTGCTGGAATGTTCCAACTGGCTGCATGTAGACAGAGGGTTTGAATTTATTTGTGGTTGCCCTATTCCATAAACTATTGCATAAACATATTCTATTAACAATGTGATGACAGGGATCAAGCATCGCGACCAGCCTGGCATGCCTGATCCCCCTGACAGCCTGCTCCCTGCAGCCCAGTAATGGTGCCCCTCTCCCTGGCTCAGTGCAGCTGAGCGGCATGTCGCACTTCGCGTCACACATCAAAGGCACTGTGCACTCAAAGGCGTTTTGCCTGTGGTATCCTGTGCTCCCTGTGCCACAGGCCAGGATGTTCACAATGGTTCTGTGCCGGCTGAGGGTCCGTGGACCCGGGGGCCCAAGTGCAGAGCTGTGGATGGCCGGGGGCCCAAGGGGGAGGGGGAATGAAGGCCATCAGTTACCTGAGTTGAGGTACTGTGGAATTCCTTCGGCCTTGGGGCCACCTGCGCATTGTGTGATCGCTCGGCAATCGAGCGATCGAGTCATGCCAGAGAGCTTGCACAGCATTTCTTTTGCTATTCTCCAGATTCATTAGTGAAGCACCAAATAGACACTCCCTCCATGTCTAGGAAGGGGAGGATTTGTCCATTGTGGCAGGTTGTACACATCCTACATACCCGCAGGCACAAGAGCACTGAGCTGACAGCCAAATGATATCTGACGGGTTTACCCCTTTTGAAGAACACGGCTAAGCCATGGGTAGGAAATACAAGGCTGTGTGCGCACGAGTGCCCGCAGGGTGCTGGAACTTGGTGGCCGTGCTGTGTGGTGGGGTTCTTGTCTGGTAATGCGCTTGCAGTGTGCCTGCCAGAACCACCGCCCGACCCAGGATTACGAGGGCGCAGCCATGCTAACCCCAAGCAAAAGGGACACGGCCCGGGTATGATAGGACCCCACGCAACAGCGTCTTAGACCTCATAGGGCCTGTGCCCTCTTATGATGTTCCCCCCCTCCCTCCAAAAGGCACAGCTGATAGATACCCTGATGGAAAAAAGATCAAGCCTCTACTCTGAGCGGCACATAAACACAAGAGGCTGGCTGTAGGCATAACCAACCCCCACACACCCAACGTGAGGATAAATCCTCCAAGGCCTGTTTTTGGCCATTTGGTAACCCGTGGGTGGTGGGGGGGGGTATTCCCACTTGAGGGGAGGTTTATCCCCACTAACACATCAGCCCCAATTGCACTGAATGTAGTCATTATCTTTCAACAGGAATGGAATAAATTTACCGTCTTGTGTCTGCCTGTTCCAAGTCGTTTCCCTTTCTTGCATCATCACACTGCCTAGTGTGCAAGCATGGAAACTTGCACTCGCTGTTTTTTTTTTTTTTGCAGGAGGACGTGTGTCAGCAGGATAGTGTGGCATCAGATGTACCAGCTTCTCCCATGGGGTGTGGAATTTGCAGGAGCAAATGCTCTGCTGGGAATTGATTTAGGCTGACAGTTTGCAAGCCTGGCATCCTTGTTGAGAGCAACAATGTTGCTTCGAGGTGATGGTGACAAACAGCCTATAATGGTCAGCTAACAACCAGGTGTTTTCTGGTGGTCATGTTGCCTCAGATGCAATTCCATGATGGAGCCTAGGTCATCCCACCGGGGTGGATGATCTGGTGGCTCATCCACCCTGGTGTGACGGTGGGTATCTGACCTGATGCATGGGTGAATGCAGCCGCACATTTGGAAATCATGGATGACAGACACCAATCCGTGAATGCAACCCCACATCCCGCTGCTGTGGTCTACATCCCTGTCTTTTGGTACCTGGCATGCCTGCCTGGCACAGGGCACTGGGCCCTCATCTGCTTACCCAAAATCATCAGGAATTACTCTCAGGTTGCCGTGCTCCCACCTGTGTGGACACACTTCGTTATTTTCGGGACAATGGATCATTTGGGCAGGCTCAGGGGATGTAACATCAAGTGCCAAATGTAAGGCCTCCAGGTTTCTTTCGAGGACAGGTTAGGGCAGGATGGATGGTGGATTTGAACTTTGAGTCAATTGGAGTTACAACCATTTAGAGCTAGGGTGTTCAGCACTGGACAGCACTGGAATTTTGGAACAGGCCAACGCTGGTGATGGAAAGGTTTGTCATGTTGAATCTAGTATCTTGTGTGCTCTCTTCTTTGTGCTGTCTTTTTGCTTTTTTTGAAGTGCATGGGGATCTCTTGATGGGGTACATGCTCTTACAAAGGGGAGAAGCAGAGCGTAGGGGAACAATGGTTGCCCAATGGGGGTTCTATTGCAAATAGCTCACCCAGAAATTTTATGGGTCCATACCCTATCCTGGACTGTGTAACACCCAAAGAAAATGTCCAGCGTTGGGTTTGCTTAGCACAATCGTGAAATGCACCTCACGCTTGTTGTACGGCAAGTGCTCAACGGCAAGAAGCACTCACAACGAGAAACCAAGCCACCAAAATAGATCTGACAATGTTGTGTGAAGAGCCCAATCTATGGAGGAAAAAATTCTGAAATACACACAAGCAGTATCACCCCTGGGCAATCCCAAACGAAACAACCCATTCAGGCAGTTGAAAGGGCAGATTTGTGCAGATTTTCGCTGTCGGCCTGTGGATATAATCGTTGATGTGCACACGCTTTTTTCCAACATGGGTTGCATCTTTGGATTTGTGGCATCGTAAGTCACTGCCATGTCATCGGCTTCCTACCCCCCCTCCCCCTTGCGCAAGCACGGCCTTGTATAAGCACGGGATGGATGTTGAACTGCTGTTTTTAGGAATTTTTGGGACCACTGTTTTTGTGGTCCTAGATGTAACATGGGGTTTAAAAACAGTTTAGCACACATTGCCATCTGATGATGTTTGTTTTGACGCGATTCTTAGCCATTCCTGATATTTGCCTTCCACAGCAGTTTAGCACACATTGCCATCTAATGATGTTTGTTTTGACGCGATTCTTAGCCATTCCTGATATTTGCCTTCCACCGCCTATCACCATCTGCACCTGAGGGCTCTCCCAGATGTGGGCGGTCATGTGTGTTCGGCATCATGTGTGCCACACGCACGCACGGTCTTGTCTAAGCACAGGTTGGGCGTTGGACCATTGTTTTGCCTGTTTTTTTTTGGCTTGCGCAAGGGGGGGGGGGGGGGGGATACTAGGTGAGATTAGTAGGTTTTGACTAGGGGCTGTCACAAAATGAAGGCCCTTAGATCCCACACCATTCACCAATAACATAGATAGGGGCTGCACTTAGTGCAGTGCGCGCCGCGCGCAGTGTGCACACAGTGCAACTATTTGGGCGTCTGGCCATACTAGAGACCCATACTTTGTGATACAAGGGGCATCATTGTTGTTTGAGAGTAGCGCTTGATGCTTCTACATTGGGGATATGGCATTTTTGGATTTTCACGCAGTTTCACCCATTTCTACACCTTTTTGCACCTTTTTTTTTTGCTCATTTCTACCACATCCACTCTTTTCTAGATTGATTACTTCCCACCATGGGGACCTTGAGAAGGCGGGGGCCTTGAGAAGGCAGGGGTTCAATGGCACACATTGGTTTCTATGCCCTATGTTGTGTTTGTTTCGAGTGGCGAAGAAACATTTCGCCTCAGGAGGACAAGCACGCAAAGATTGCATTAGGAACTGGAAGCATTGAAGCAAGTCCCATTATTGGATACCAAGACGCCAATAAGGCTCGTGTGAGCACTATGTATGTCGGGGAAAGGGTGTTCATGGATCAGATAACTAAAGTTATGCAAAGATCTCTATTTTTGCCACAGGATGAGGGAAAGTGAACCGTGTGTACATTACAGAAGCGAAACAGCATAGTTATTAAGTCACTGTTACAAACTGCCATTTTTTATGTACAATTGATGACAGTTCTATCCCACTGAACTTCAATTGCCCGCATCACACCATTTCTTCACTGTACATAAGCCTCGACCTCGGCGGCCAGTCTCCCACTATACGGCGCCAACCAAATGCCATGGTGATAAGCGCAGCCATGCTGGTGGTTACACCTTGCTGACAATGAACTAGTGGTATGCATTTGCTGATTTTACTGATCCAATTTGGGGACCGTGTCTCGTGTAGGGTGATCAAGGTCTTGCAGGAGGGGGGGAGGGTCGGTCGACACCAGCAAAACATGGAAATCACCTCGAAGAGAGGTTGTTAGATCAAGCGCAGGTGCGGGCGTCATATACCCCCCCCTTTTTGGGGTCATTCGCGTAGCATACCCCAAGGTATGATATTGGATGTCCAACCCCTTGTAAAATCATTATTTTGCCCAATAAGACCATCCCCAATGGATTTTTTTGATTCCGAGGCCTCTATCCCCTAAAACTGGATATCATTTTTTTGAGGGGGGTGGCTGGGGGGGGGGGGTCAAAAGTTTTCGCTCAGGAGGCTCCAAGCAGTGGGGAAGCACTTTGCTGTTAGTCAGCCTCCGGTCGAATGGTAATGCAGCCGACACAAAAATTTTGGTCGGCGGTTCGAATCCTGGTCGGCCACCTGTTGGCGGCGGCGGCGCCGCCGTATCCACCCGACTGGGGTTCGAACCGCCGACCAAAAGACTCGGGCTAGTTGCATTACCATCGGGCCACTGCTTAGTCTAAGATCAACGGTCTCCCCACTGCTTGGACCCACATCTGCCACTAACAAAAAACCCAAACTGTGTGTTGCTGTCTGACTGACTGCTGACCTGGCTAAGGGACTGATCGGCTGATTGTCAACCTCTCTTTGAGGTGCACTGCCGAAGGCAATAGATTTTGCCCCATCTGAACCTCCATCATTATCAATGGTGCCAAAATGGTCCCAGTGTGCATGATGTCTCATGTGAAGGGAAGGTAGCTTGCGGCTATCTTGAGCTAGGGTAGTTTGGATCACCTAATTTTAAGGGTGTTTGGAAGGGGTGTGCCTAGGGGCTCTTCGTGGGGAATCCGGTCTGAAAGTAGCACACAATGCGCGTGAAGTGTGCACGCAGTGCGTGTGCAAGGACACCCATAGCCACTAGGGAAACAAAGTCATGGTACATGAACGCGGTCGGGGTCGTGGAGATGGCTTTTTGGTGTTTTGCATCTACGCATAGGATCTAAAGAGGGCCAATGAGGCCGCCCTGAGCCGTTCCTTCAGTCCTGGGATAGATAGCATTACAAAACTCTATGAACTCGAGACAAAGACATTCGCAATTTACTTGGGGTGCGGTGTGCGCATGCGTAGAGCCGTAAATGTGGAGGGCGCGGTTGCGAAAAGTGCCGTAAACACCATGGAGGTTTCCATTAAGTGTAGAGAATATCAAAAGGAGGACGGTAGGCAGTTTGCCATAGTTCTACCATAAATGTTTATGGCACCGTCGTTGTAAATCGGCAAGGGTATAGGAGGGGAAGCAGTCACGTAGTAGGGAGACACAACCCCCCCCCCCCCCTAGAGGAATAGAGATTTCACCACCTTTCCCTTCTTTTCTCCTCTCCACAGGCAAGGACAAGACATGATGCAACAAGACGGTAGTGTGGACAGTAGCAACCTGCCTCAGAGAGGCCAGCTCTTTTGTGGGGTCGGAGGTAGGGTAGACATGGCGATGCCTTCTGATACTACCATATAGGTTCTATACAGGGTGAAAAAATGGCCCGGAACCTGCTATCCCCAATTGTGGTAAGGGATGGTACACCAGTAGAGGACGTGGTAAGAGAGCCAAACAGCGTTTGCCCGATTACCGGCAAAGGAAGCTAGCTGTTTGCCACTTGTGTGACCCAACTCCTAACCCGCCTAGATGCAAAAATTGCACAGTTTCTTGCCTACAAGCAAAGGGGGCCCTGAGGCCGTGTCCTAAACCCAAACCCAAAACCAAGCCTGAACCCAAGCCAGAAGCGGCCCGTGTACCATTGCCTAAGAAACTTGAGGCAACTGTGCCTTCCGATCCTAGGCCATCACAAAACCTCCCATCAGTAGTACCAGGGTTGCCGACCTCCTCAATACCCGTAAAGAGATCCGCCTCCAATATCACAGATTTTCTGGAGATGAGGAGGAAGAGAATGCGTCGATAATTTATGGCAGTGGCGCTGTAGAAGGAACTGAAACCAAACAGAGCCACTGGGATTGTTGCCCCAAGGGTTTCCACCCTAGCGCCAACGCTGGTTTGTTTCCGTGTGTTAAAACCCCACGTTATATTTTACGGCGCTAGCGCGGTAACAAAACAGTGCATATATCACTGCAACCCCCAACCCGCTGCCCAGGGATAAGGTTTTATTTCTGGAGTGGACCGAGGTACCACTCGGCTAAGGAGCTGGCGTGGATTTCCAATGTAGCTCCGGGGCCAAATAAATTTTTAGGCAAACAAAGCCGAGCTGCTGGGTTTTGTTTACCCAAGGGCGTCCACCCCAACGCCAACCCTAGTTTGTTTCTGTGGGTTAGAACCCCATTACACATTTACGGCGCTAGCGCCGTAAAAAAAAAGTGCATAAAGCACTACAACCCCCTACCTGGTGAAGAGATTTTGTTGTAGGAGTGGACCAAGGTACCACTCACCAGAGGAGCTGTCGTGGATTTCCAATACAGCTCCAAGCAAGGGGGCGGGGTTTCTTAGAAATCCGATACCGTGAGGGGTTTCGGAACCCCCCCCCCCCTTCTTCAAAATGGTCCGTGGGGGGTTTTTAAGGGATTTTTTCAATGCAGCCACCCCAATTGTGGAATAATTTTTTTGGTGATGTCATTTTGGGCTGCATATCCATGAGTTTATCTTTGCCCCCAATGCAACCACATTTGATTGTGTCCCCTTTGCTAGGGACCCCTAGGAATGCAGGGGCGACGTAGCACTTCCGCCAAATTGTGGGCGTGATGTTTTATTGTTAAAACAGAGGTTTTGAGTGACTAACGTAATTGGTCTGCATTGTTTGCACTGCCTGTTTGAAGTGTACTATAGCCTATGTGCATTGGTGCATTACATGTTTTAGTGCATTTTTGATTTGCATCCATGGGTGATGGTACTCTTGCGATGGAAGTCCTGCTTGTTTTGCTAAGCAGGGATTTGATTTGTGGTCGGAGTATCTGGGGTCCAATATCCTAGAGCGGGCAGCCAACACCACGTGGAAACGTATGACCAACTTTGAGGGTGATGCTGGCAGAGTGACTGAAGCCCTGAATCAAATTTTCCCGGAGCAAATTGGAGACCACCAAAAATTGCGGAACCTGCTGACGGCATATGAACTCTGGTTTGGTCACATTTTGACGTCGCCGGCCTTGGTGTTTGTCCAGGATGGTTTAAGCTCTGTGCTGGAGCCGGGATGGGAGGTACAGCTGCAACAGTACCGAAATGGCTTTGTTGAGAAGGTCAGATCTGGGAGGGACCATCACACTGATGGTCAGACGGCGACTCAGATTGGGAAGTGTGGTTCTAGGCCGCCAGTGGATAGTTTTGCGACCGAGCCATCTCAGGCGGATGACGATCAGCATATGGCAGAACCGGAGAGAGGCCAGCTGAATTTGGAGGGGGCGGCAGAAGTGGTGAATCAGGCGAAGGTCCTCTCAAAGAAGAACATGAAGATGTTGCGCAAGAGGCCTGGGGCCCCCAAGTATGTTCGCCATTTTGTGAAATTGATAAGTGAACTCGCAGAGGAACATGATGGGTCAGCGCAATTTGGCCCAGTGGTAAAAATTTGGGAAGTGCTGCTGAAATGCGACGAGAAGGGGAAAAAGCATTTGAAAGATGAAGAGAAGATCCGGAGGTCCAGGGAAAAAGAGCGCAAAAAGAAAGAGAAGCGGCGGGCCAGGAAGAAGAGCGAGAAGGCGCGTAAGAGCAAGAAAAAGAAGTCGTCCAAGTCTGGGAAGTGGAGTGACTCGAGCACAGATAGCTCTTCGACGTCAGAATGGTCGTCAGGATCCAGCTCGGATGATAGTTCGGATACGGACAGCTTCAGTAGTGGGGATCGGAAAGAGAGGAGGGGCAGTGGTGCTGAACGCCGGTCACGACCCAGCCAGTTTGAGTTTCGCTGGATCAACGGCAAGAAACACTTCAGGATGCGGAATGGCCAGTGGCAGGACTGTTCGGGACCACCGAGTAAGGAATGCAGGTACTGTGGGAAGAGGCGGTGGGCGTTCCAGGCCCAGGAGTTCGGCTGCCGATGACATGCGGGATCAGGGGGGGGGGAGATCCGAAATGCGGAGGCGACGAGATTACGAAATGGGCTTGAAGAATTTGTGGCGACGGAAGGAGAACCATTCGAGTCGTCACATGCGTCAATTCTTTGGGGGAGATTGGAGCCAGGCACCAGACTGGGGTATGTGGCAGCGCTGCGGCAGTTCCTCAGGTACTCGCGCGTCCATGGGTGGTTATCCCCGAGAGAGGCCCTGGAGGGACGATTGCTGGAGATTGCAAGGGATGGGTACTTCGAAGGGCCGGTCAAAAAGGTCCTATCTAGACTCACGATGGCGGAGAAGGCAGGTGCCATTCAGTCCCTGGTGCGAGGATCGGATTGGATTTTCTCAAAGTCCCTGGAGAAGTTGCGAACGAAAATGAACAGCAGGCGAATACAATGGTCACCGTGAGGAAGTGTATGAGGTGGTTGCCGGAAAAGGGACGTTCACATGGCCGGAAATGGGCCAGCTCCGCAGTAAGGCAGTCACCATACCCTTCCTATTCTCCGTGCGTCTCCTCTTAATGTCAAAAATCTTCCCCACAAAATCGAGCACTCTAGTAGGCTCCAAACTGGACTTCGGGCTGACCACAAAACGGGCCCTCTGCAGCCTGCCCCTTAGCCTACGCACTGCCCTTTTCAGATCCCTGCGCGCCCCTGCCGCTAGAATATCATCAAGGTAAGTGAACGGGAGCACCTGCAGATCAAAAACAGAATTTTCCGCCAGGGCTCCCATCAAACGCTGGCAGATCACTGGCGAATATTTCCATCCATAAGGCAAGGAAGACCATGCATAACTCTGTCCTGAGGCTGACACCTAGAAAATATCCCTGCTACGCTTAGGCATCAGAATGCTCCAATAGCAATTTGAAACATCAAACTTAATCATATAAACCCTTTTGCGCTTCCGCAGCCACAAACAGTCACGCAATGCCTCCAGCTAGGGCAGCACAAACTTGGGGGGAGGGCGACAGTCAGAAGCATTTTGTTTCATGCAATTCATGATGAAGCTGCACTTTTCGCTATTCTTTGGAATGACACGGGCCTTGCCCGACGCACCCAGTGACGGTGACACCCGGTGCAAAGAACCGCCCTCCACCAGGCTCTCCAGCATCTCATCCACTCCCACCCCTTTGCTCTCCCCAACCCCCCCCCGTCTCCTTTAACCAATTGCGATATTTGTCCAACAAGTCGTCCGGCACAGCTCTCCTCCACAGCGATTCACTGAGCTGTACCCTTCCACACTCTCCAATGCATTTGCCCGCCAGGTCCGGGTTGACGTCCTCTTCTCCATCCTCATCAGAATAATAGCTCTCCTCATCTTCATCCTCCCATTCATTTCCTAGCATTGTGTCCAGAGCCTGCACCACAGATGCTAATGCCCCCACAGCCTGGGAGCCTGCCACCTCCATGACTCCCGACAACAGGACCAACAACCCTTCTTCCAGGTCATTCCTCAACGCCTTCGGGCTGGAATCCACCAATCTATGCAGCACCCCTCCAATCTCCAAATCACTGGTCTCCTGCATCTGCAATACCTTCTCCCTCATCAGCCGAATCTTCCACTGCCTCCGGGTCAAACCTGAACGCTCCAGGTCCTGCCGAGTTTGCCCTTATCCTCTTTCTGGCCACGTCAACGGTTCCCAGTGCCGCGCCATTCTCGGCCGAACCAAAGCCTGTGCGCCTCCACGTCGGTGCCCATGCCAGCGCAGTGACCTGTGGCTTGTCCCAGCGACCAATTCGACCCACTGGGCTTCCAATTCGCTCGGGGATGAGAAGTTGAACGCCACTGCACCATCCCCCCCCCTCCTGCGACGTTCCTCGTCGAGAAAGTGCAGCCACCTGTCGGCCCACGGTCCCACGTCTTGCACCTGGGCGGCTCTTTTCTCCTCGGAACACCAGTTGGCCCAGCCCGCTCCGGTGGGCCGACCATGCCTCTCCGATGCGTAACAGGTTGCACTCGATAATGTTGCCAATGCAATGCATTCTGAGGTTGGGGCTTGTGCGCAGAACGGGCTTCGAGAGTGTTTTGGGGAGGTTGGAGTGGGCTTTGCGACCGCAGGGAGGAACTGCCCCATTTTTGGCTGGCGCGTATGGGTGGAAGTTGTCTGGTGAAAAAAGAGTGCCGCTGAGTCTCGTGAGACCGTTGCTTACGGCAGTGGTGTTTGTTGTTTTGCCTCAGTGTTATGCAGGACAGCAATATGTGTGGCGAGGGCCACCTTGTTCTGAGTATGCCTGAGTGGCATTGACTGCCGTCTGCTTATCGGAAAGCACTGGATTCTGTCGTGCATGTTTGCAGCTTGTTTGGAGTTAGTGTAAAACCCCGAGAAGGCATGGCTGAGGCAGCCCATTCTGATTTTGCTCCCCTTTGTTGGGGACCCCCAGGAATGCAGGGGTGATGTAGCACTTCCGCCCACTTTTGGGCCCCCGAGAAGGCATGGCTGAGGCACCCAATTCTGATTTTGTTCCCCTTTGTTGGGGACCCCCAGGAATGCAATGGTGACGTAGCACTTCCGCCCACTTTTGGGCCCCCGAGAAGGCATGGTTGAGGCAGTCAATTCTGATTTTGCTCCCCTTTGTTGGGGACCCCCGAGAATGCAGGGGTGACGTAGCACTTCCGCCCACTTTTGGGCCCCCAAGAAGGTATGGCTGAGGCAGTCAATTGTGATTTTGCTCCCCTTTGTTGGGGACCCCCGAGAATGCAGGGCTGACGTAGCACTTCCGCCCACTTTTGGCCCCCTGAGAAGGCATGGCTGAGGCAGCCAATTCTGATTTTGCTCCCCTTTGTTGGGGACCCCCGAGAATGCAGGGGTGACATAGCACTTCTGCCCACTTTTGGGCCCCCGAGAAGGCATGGCTGAGGCAGCGAATTCTGATTTTGCTGCCCTTTGTTGGGGACCCCCGAGAATGCAGGGCTGACGTAGCACTTCCACCCGCTTTTGGGCCCCCGAGAAGGCATGGCTAAGGCAGCCAATTCTGATTTTGTTCCCCATTGTTTGGGACCCTCGAGAACGCCGGGGTGACGTAGCACTTCCGCCCACTTTTGGGCCCCCAGAGAAGGCATGGCTCAGGCAACCCATTCTGATTTTGCTCCCCTTTGTTGGGGCCCCCCAGGAATGCAGGGGTGATGTAGCACTTCCGCCCGCTTTTGGGCCCCCGAGAAGGCATGGTTGAGGCAGCGAATTCCGATTTTGCTCCCCTTTGTTGGGGACCCCTAAGAATGCAGGGGTGACGTAGCACTTCCGCCCACTTTTGGGCGCCCGAGAAGGCATGGCTGAGGCAGCGAATTCTGATTTTGCTCCCCTTTGTTGGGGACCCCCGAGAACACCGGGGTGACGTAGCACTTCCACCCGCTTTTGGGCCCCCGAGAAGGCATGGCTGAGGCAGCCAATTCTGATTTTGTTCCCCATTGTTTGGGACCCTCGAGAACGCCGGGGTGACGTAGCACTTCCGCCCACTTTTGGGCCCCCGAGAAGGCATGGCTGAGGCAGCCCGTTTTGATTTTGCTCCCCTTTGTTCGGGCCCCCCAGGAATGCAGGGGTGATGTAGCACTTCCGCCCACTTTTGGGCCCCCGAGAAGGCATGGTTGAGGCAGCGAATTCTCATTTTGCTCCCCTTTGTTGGGGACCCCCTAGAATGCAGGGGTGACGTAGCACTTCCGCCCATTTTTGGGCCCCCGAGAAGGCATGGCTGAGGCAGCCCATTCTGATTTTGCTCCCCTTTGTTGGGGACCCCCGAGAACACCGGGGTGACGTAGCACTTCCACCCGCTTTTGGGCCCCCGAGAAGGCATGGCTGAGGCAGCCAATTCTGATTTAGTTCCCCATTGTTTGGGACCCTCGAGAACGCCGGGGTGACGTAGCACTTCCGCCCACTTTTGGGCCCCCGAGAAGGCATGGCTGAGGCAGCCCATTCTGATTTTGCTCCCCTTTGTTGGGGCCCCCCATGAATGCAGGGGTGATGTAGCACTTCCGCCCACTTTTGGGCCCCCGAGAAGGCATGGTTGAGGCAGCGAATTCTCATTTTGCTCCCCTTTGTTGGGGACCCCCGAGAATGCAGGGGTGACGTAGCACTTCCGCCCACTTTTTAGCCCCCAAGAAGGCATGGCTGAGGCAGTCAATTGTGATTTTGCTCCCCTTTGTTGGGGACCCCCGAGAACACCGGTGTGACGTAGCACTTCCGCCCACCTTTGGGCCCCCGAGAAGGCATGGCTGAGGCAGCGAATTCTGATTTTGCTCCCCTTTGTTGGGGACCCCCGAGAATGCAGGGCTAACGTAGCACTTCCCCTTGCTTTTGGGCCCCCGAGAAGGCATGGCTGAGGCAGCGAATTCTGATTTTGCTCCCCTTTGTTGGGGACCCCCGAGAATGCAAGGCTGACGTAGCACTTCCGCCCACTTTTGGGCCCCCGAGAAGGCATGGTTGAGGCTCCGAATTCTGATTTTGCTCCCCTTTGTTGGGGACCCCCGAGAATGCAGGGCTGACGTAGCACTTCCGCCCGCTTTTGGGCCCCCGAGAAGGCATGGCTGAGGCAGTCAATTGTGATTTTGCTCCCCTTTGTTGGGGACCCCTGAGAACACCGGGGTGACGTAGCACTTCCGCCCACTTTTGGGCCCCCGAGAAGGCATGGTTGAGGCAGCGAATTCTGATTTTGCTCCCCTTTGTTGGGCACCCCTAAGAATGCAGGGGTGACGTAGCACTTCCGCCCACTTTTGGGCCCCCGAGAAGGCATGGCTGAGGCAGCGAATTCTGACTTTGTTCCCCTTTGTTGGGCACCCCTAAGAATGCAGGGGTGACGTAGCACTTCCGCCCACTTTTGGGCCCCCGAGAAGGCATGGTTGAGGCAGCGAATTCTGATTTTGCCCCCCTTTGTTGGGGACCCCCGAGAACACCGGGGTGACGTAGCACTTCCGCCCGCTTTTGGGCCCCCGAGAAGGCATGGCTGAGGCAGCGAATTCTGACTTTGTTCCCCATTGTTTGGGACCCTCCAGAACGCCGGGGTGACGTAGCACTTCCGCCCACTTTTGGGCCCCCGAGAAGGCATGGCTTAGGCAGCAGATTCTGACTTTGCTCCCCTTTGTTGGGGCCCCCCAGGAATGCAGGGGTGATGTAGCACTTCCGCCCACTTTTGGGCCCCCGAGAAGGCATGGTTGAGGCAGCGAATTCCGATTTTGCTCCCCTTTGTTGGGGACCCCCGAGAATGCAGGGGTGACGTAGCACTTCCGCCCACTTTTGGGCCCCCGAGAAGGCATGGCTGAGGCAGCCCATTCTGATTTTGCTCCCCTTTGTTGGGGACCCCCGAGAACACCGGTGTGACGTAGCACTTCCACCCGCTTTTGGGCCCCCGAGAAGGCATGGCTGAGGCAGCCAATTCTGATTTTGTTCCCCATTGTTTGGGACCCTCGAGAACGCCGGGGTGACGTAGCACTTCCGCCCACTTTTGGGCCCCCGAGAAGGCATGGCTGAGGCAGCCAATTCTGATTTTGCTCCCCTTTGTTGGGGACCCCCGAGAATGCTGGGCTGACGTAGCACTTCCACCCGGTTTTGGGCCCCCGAGAAGGCATGGCTGAGGCAGCCAATTCTGATTTAGTTCCCCATTGTTTGGGACCCTCGAGAACGCCGGGGTGACGTAACACTTCCGCCCACTTTTGGGCCCCCGAGAAGGCATGGCTGAGGCAGCCCATTCTGATTTTGCTCCCCTTTGTTGGGGCCCCCCATGAATGCAGGGGTGATGTAGCACTTCCGCCCACTTTTGGGCCCCCGAGAAGGCATGGTTGAGGCAGCGAATTCTGATTTTGCTCCCCTTTGTTGGGGACCCCCGAGAATGCAGGGGTGACGTAGCACTTCCGCCCACTTTTTAGCCCCCAAGAAGGCATGGTTGAGGCAGTCAATTGTGATTTTGCTCCCCTTTGTTGGGGACCCCCGAGTACCCCGGTGTGACGTAGCACTTCCGCCCACTTTTGGGCCCCCGAGAAGGCATGGCTGAGGCAGCCCATTCTGATTTTGCTCCCCTTTGTTGGGGACCCCCGAGAATGCTGGGCTGACGTAGCACTTCCGCCCACTTTTGGGCCCCCGAGAAGGCATGGCTGAGGCAGCGAATTCTGATTTTGCTCCCCTTTGTTGGGCACCCCTGAGAATGCAGGAGTGACGTAGCACTTCCGCCCACTTTTGGGCCCCCGAGAAGGCATGGCTGAGGCAGCGAATTCTGATTTTGCCCCCCTTTGTTGGGGACCCCCGAAAACACCGGGGTGACGTAGCACTTCCGCCCGCTTTTGGGCCCCCGAGAAGGCATGGCCGAGGCAGCCACCTCTGATTTTGTTCCCCATTGTTGGGGACCCTCGAGAACACCGGGGTGATGTAGCACTTCAGTCCACTTTTGGGCCCCCGAGAAGGCATGGCTGAGGCAGCGAATTCTGATTTTGCTCCCCTTTGTTGGGGACCCCCGAGAATGCAATGGTGACGTAGCACTTCCGCCCACTTTTGGGCCCCCGAGAAGGCATGGCTGAGGCAGTCAATTCTGATTTTGCTCCCCTTTGTTGGGGACCCCCGAGAACACCGGGGTGACGTAGCACTTCCGCCCACTTTTGGGCCCCCGAGAAGGCATGGTTGAGGCAGCGAATTCTGATTTTGTTCCCCATTGTTGGGGACCCCCGTGAATGCAGGGGTGATGTAGCACTTCAGCCCACTTTTGGGCCCCCGAGAAGGCATGGCTGAGGCAGCCAATTCTGATTTTGCCCCCCTTTGTTGGGGACCCCCGAGAACACCGGGGTGACGTAGCACTTCCGCCCACTTTAGGGCCCCGAGAAGGCATGGCTGAGGCAGCCAATTCTGATTTTGCTCCCCTTTGTTGGGGACCCTCGAGAACACCGGGGTGATGTAGCACTTCCGCCCACTTTTGGGCCCCCGAGAAGGCATGGTTGAGGCAGCGAATTCTGATTTTGCTCCCCTTTGTTGGGGACCCCCGAGAATGCAAGGCTGACGTAGCACTTCCGCCTGCTTTTGGGCCCCCGAGAAGGCATGGCTGAGGCAGTCAATTCTGATTTTGCCCCCCTTTGTTGGGCACCCCCGAGAATGCAGGGCTGACGTAGCACTTCCGCCCACTTTTGGGCCCCCGAGAAGGCATGGCTGAGGCAGCCAATTCTGATTTTGCTCCCCTTTGTTGGGGACCCCCGAGAATGCAAGGCTGACGTAGCACTTCCGCCTGCTTTTGGGCCCCCGAGAAGGCATGGTTGAGGCAGCGAATTCCGATTTTGCTCCCCTTTGTTGGGGACCCCCGAGAATGCAGGGGTGACGTAGCACTTCCGCCCACTTTTGGGCCCCCGAGAAGGCATGGCTGAGGCAGCGAATTCTGATTTTGCTCCCCTTTGTTGGGGACCCCCGAGAACACCGGTGTGACGTAGCACTTCCACCCGCTTTTGGGCCCCCGAGAAGGCATGGTTGAGGCAGCCAATTCTGATTTTGTTCCCCATTGTTTGGGACCCTCGAGAACGCCGGGGTGACGTAGCACTTCCGCCCACTTTTGGGCCCCCGAGAAGGCATGGCTGAGGCAGCCAATTCTGATTTTGCTCCCCTTTGTTGGGGACCCCCGAGAATGCTGGGCTGACGTAGCACTTCCACCCGGTTTTGGGCCCCCGAGAAGGCATGGCTGAGGCAGCCAATTCTGATTTAGTTCCCCATTGTTTGGGACCCTCGAGAACGCCGGGGTGACGTAACACTTCCGCCCACTTTTGGGCCCCCGAGAAGGCATGGCTGAGGCAGCCCATTCTGATTTTGCTCCCCTTTGTTGGGGCCCCCCATGAATGCAGGGGTGATGTAGCACTTCCGCCCACTTTTGGGCCCCCGAGAAGGCATGGTTGAGGCAGCGAATTCTGATTTTGCTCCCCTTTGTTGGGGACCCCCGAGAATGCAGGGGTGACGTAGCACTTCCGCCCACTTTTTAGCCCCCAAGAAGGCATGGTTGAGGCAGTCAATTGTGATTTTGCTCCCCTTTGTTGGGGACCCCCGAGTACCCCGGTGTGACGTAGCACTTCCGCCCACTTTTGGGCCCCCGAGAAGGCATGGCTGAGGCAGCCCATTCTGATTTTGCTCCCCTTTGTTGGGGACCCCTGAGAATGCAGGGCTGACGTAGCACTTCCGCCTGCTTTTGGGCCCCCGAGAAGGCATGGCTGAGGCAGCGAATTCTGATTTTGCTGCCCTTTGTTGGGGACCCCCGAGAATGCAGGGCTGACGTAGCACTTCCGCCCACTTTTGGGCCCCCGAGAAGGCATGGTTGAGGCAGCGAATTCTGATTTTGCTCCCCTTTGTTGGGGACCCCCGAGAATGCTGGGCTGACGTAGCACTTCCGCCTGCTTTTGGGCCCCCGAGAAGGCATGGCTGAGGCAGTCAATTGTGATTTTGCTCCCCTTTGTTGGGGACCCCTGAGAACACCGGTGTGACGTAGCACTTCCGCCCACTTTTGGGCCCCCGAGAAGGCATGGCTGAGGCAGCGAATTCTGATTTTGCTCCCCTTTGTTGGGCACCCCTGAGAATGCAGGAGTGACGTAGCACTTCCGCCCACTTTTGGGCCCCCGAGAAGGCATGGCTGAGGCAGCCAATTCTGATTTTGCCCCCCTTTGTTGGGGACCCCCGAAAACACCGGGGTGACGTAGCACTTCCGCCCGCTTTTGGGCCCCCGAGAAGGCATGGCCGAGGCAGCCACCTCTGATTTTGTTCCCCATTGTTGGGGACCCTCGAGAACACCGGGGTGATGTAGCACTTCCGTCCACTTTTGGGCCCCCGAGAAGGCATGGCTGAGGCAGCGAATTCTGATTTTGCTCCCCTTTGTTGGGGACCCCCGAGAATGCAATGGTGACGTAGCACTTCCGCCCACTTTTGGGCCCCCGAGAAGGCATGGCTGAGGCAGTCAATTCTGATTTTGCCCCCCTTTGTTGGGCACCCCCGAGAATGCAGGGCTGACGTAGCACTTCCGCCCACTTTTGGGCCCCCGAGAAGGCATGGCTGAGGCAGCCAATTCTGATTTTGCTCCCCTTTGTTGGGGACCCCCGAGAATGCAAGGCTGACGTAGCACTTCCGCCTGCTTTTGGGCCCCCGAGAAGGCATGGTTGAGGCAGCGAATTCCGATTTTGCTCCCCTTTGTTGGGGACCCCCGAGAATGCAGGGGTGACGTAGCACTTCCGCCCACTTTTGGGCCCCCGAGAAGGCATGGCTGAGGCAGCGAATTCTGATTTTGCACCCCTTTGTTGGGGACCCCCGAGAATGCAAGGCTGACGTAGCACTTCCGCCTGCTTTTGGGCCCCCGAGAAGGCATGGCTGAGGCAGCGAATTCTGATTTTGCTCCCCTTTGTTGGGGACCCCCGAGAATGCAAGGCTGACGTAGCACTTCCGCCCACTTTTGGGCCCCCGAGAAGGCATGGTTGAGGCAGCGAATTCCGATTTTGCTCCCCTTTGTTGGGGACCCCTGAGAACACCGGGGTGACGTAGCACTTCCGCCCACTTTTGGGCCCCCGAGAAGGCATGGCTGAGGCAGCCAATTCTGATTTTGCTCCCCTTTGTTGGGGACCCCCGAGAATGCAAGGCTGACGTAGCACTTCCGCCTGCTTTTGGGCCCCCGAGAAGGCATGGCTGAGGCAGCGAATTCTGATTTTGCTCCCCTTTGTTGGGGACCCCCGAGAATGCAGGGGTGACGTAGCACTTCCGCCCACTTTTGGGCCCCCGAGAAGGCATGGCTGAGGCAGCCAATTCTGATTTTGCCCCCTTTTGTTGGTGACGTAGCACTTCCGCCCGCTTTTGGGCCCCGAGAAGGCATGGCTGAGGCAGCCAATTCTAATTTTGTTCCCCATGGTTGGGGACCCCCGAGAACACCGGGGTGACGTAGCACTTCCGCCCACTTTTGGGCCCCTGAGAAGGCATGGTTGAGGCAGCGAATTCTGATTTTGCTCCCCTTTGTTGGGGACCCCCGAGAAAGCGGGGGTGACGTAGCAATTCTGCCCACTTTTGGGCCCCCCAGAAGGCATGGCTGAGGCAGTCAATTCTGATTTTGCTCCCCTTTGTTGGGGACCTCCGAGAATGCCGGGGTGACGTAGCACTTCCGCCCACTTTTGGGCCCCCGAGAAGGCATGGCTGAGGCAGCGAATTCTCATTTTGTTCCCCATTGTTGGGGACCCCCGAGAATGCAAGGGTGACGTAGCACTTCCGCCCACTTTTGGGCCCCTGAGAAGGCATGGTTGAGGCAGCGAATTCTGATTTTGCTCCCCTTTGTTGGGGACCCCTCAGAATGCAATGGTGACGTAGCAGATCTGCCCACTTTTGGGCCCCCGAGAAGGCATGGCTGAGGCAGCCAATTCTGATTTTGCCCCCCTTTGTTGGGGACCCCCGAGAACAACGGGCTGACGTAGCACTTCCGCCCACTTTAGGGCCCCGAGAAGGTGGCTGAGGCAGCCAATTCTGATTTTGCTCCCCATTGTTGGGGACCCTCGAGAACCCCGGGGTGACGTAGCACTTCCGCCCACTTTTGGGCCCCCGAGAAGGCATGGCTGAGGCAGTCAATTCTGATTTTGCCCCCCTTTGTTGGGGACCCCCGAGAATGCCGGGGTGACGTAGCACTTCCGCCCACTTTTGGGCCCCCGAGAAGGCATGGTTGAGGCAGCGAATTCTGATTTTGTTCCCCATTGTTGGGGACCCCCGTGAATGCAGGGGTGACGTAGCACTTCCGCCCACTTTTGGGTTCCCGAGAAGGCATGGCTGAGGCAGTCAATTGTGATTTTGCCCCCCTTTGTTGGGGACCCCCGGAATGCAAGGGTGACGTAGCACTTCCGCCCACTTTTGGGCCCCCCAGAAGGCATGGCTGAGGCAGCGAATTCTGATTTTGTTCCCCATTGTTGGGGACCCCCGAGAACACCGGGGTGACGTAGCACTTCCGCCCACTTTTGGGCCCCCGAGAAGGCATGGCTGAGGCAGCCAATTCTGATTTTGTTTCCCTTTGTTGGGGACCCCCGAGAACACCGGGGTGATGTAGCACTTCCGCCCACTTTAGGGCCCCGAGAAGGCATGGCTGAGGCAGCCAATTCTGATTTTGCTCCCCTTTGTTGGGGACCCTCGAGAACACCGGGGTGATGTAGCACTTCCGCCCACTTTTGGGCCCCCGAGAAGGCATGGCTGAGGCAGCGAATTCTGATTTTGCTCCCCTTTGTTGGGCACCCCTGAGAATGCAGGGGTGACGTAGCACTTCCGCCCACTTTTGGGCCCCCGAGAAGGCATGGTTGAGGCAGCGAATTCTGATTTTGCTCCCCTTTGTTGGGGACCCCCGAGAATGCTGGGCTGACGTAGCACTTCCGCCCACTTTTGGGCCCCCGAGAAGGCATGGTTGAGGCAGCGAATTCTGATTTTGCTCCCCTTTGTTGGGGACCCCCGAGAATGCAGGAGTGACGTAGCACTTCCGCCCACTTTTGGGCCCCCGAGAAGGCATGGCTGAGGCAGCCAATTCTGATTTTGCCCCCCTTTGTTGGGGACCCCCGAGAACACCGGGGTGACGCAGCACTTCCGCCCACTTTAGGGCCCCGAGAAGGCATGGCTGAGGCAGCCAATTCTGATTTTGCTCCCCTTTGTTGGGGACCCTCGAGAACACCGGGGTGACGTAGCACTTCCGCCCACTTTTGGGCCCCCGAGAAGGCATGGCTGAGGCAGCCAATTCTGATTTTGCTCCCCTTTGTTGGGGACCCCCGAGAATGCTGGGGTGACGTAGCACTTCCGCCCACTTTTGGGCCCCCGAGAAGGCATGGCTGAGGCAGCGAATTCTGATTTTGTTCCCCATTGTTGGGGACCCCCGAGAACACCGGGGTGACGTAGCACTTCCGCCCACTTTTGGGCCCCCGAGAAGGCATGGCTGAGGCAGCCAATTCTGATTTTGCCCCCCTTTGTTGGGGACCCCCGAGAACACCGGGGTGATGTAGCACTTCCGCCCACTTTAGGGCCCCGAGAAGGCATGGCTGAGGCAGCGATTTCTGATTTTGCTCCCCTTTGTTGGGGACCCTCGAGAACACCGGGGTGATGTAGCACTTCCGCCCACTTTTGGGCCCCCGAGAAGGCATGGCTGAGGCAGTGAATTCTGATTTTGCTCCCCTTTGTTGGGCACCCCTGAGAATGCAGGGGTGACGTAGCACTTCCGCCCACTTTTGGGCCCCCGAGAAGGCATGGCTGAGGCAGCGAATTCTGATTTTGCTCCCCTTTGTTGGGGACCCCCGAGAATGCAGGAGTGACGTAGCACTTCCGCCCACTTTTGGGCCCCCGAGAAGGCATGGCTGAGGCAGCCAATTCTAATTTTGTTCCCCATGGTTGGGGACCCCCGAGAACACCGGGGTGACGTAGCACTTCCGCCCACTTTTGGGCCCCTGAGAAGGCATGGTTGAGGCAGCGAATTCTGATTTTGCCCCCCTTTGTTGGGGACCCCCGAGAACACCGGGGTGACGCAGCACTTCCGCCCACTTTAGGGCCCCGAGAAGGCATGGCTGAGGCAGCCAATTCTGATTTTGCTCCCCTTTGTTGGGGACCCTCGAGAACACCGGGGTGACGTAGCACTTCCGCCCACTTTTGGGCCCCCGAGAAGGCATGGCTGAGGCAGCCAATTCTGATTTTGCTCCCCTTTGTTGGGGACCCCCAGGAATGCAATGGTGACGTAGCACTTCCGCCTGCTTTTGGGCCCCCGAGAAGGCATGGTTGAGGCAGCGAATTCTGATTTTGCTCCCCTTTGTTGGGGACCCCCGAGAATGCAGGAGTGACGTAGCACTTCCGCCCACTTTTGGGCCCCCGAGAAGGCATGGCTGAGGCAGCCAATTCTGATTTTGCCCCCCTTTGTTGGGGACCCCCGAGAACACCGGGGTGACGCAGCACTTCCGCCCACTTTAGGGCCCCGAGAAGGCATGGCTGAGGCAGCCAATTCTGATTTTGCTCCCCTTTGTTGGGGACCCTCGAGAACACCGGGGTGACGTAGCACTTCCGCCCACTTTTGGGCCCCCGAGAAGGCATGGCTGAGGCAGCCAATTCTGATTTTGCTCCCCTTTGTTGGGGACCCCCAGGAATGCAATGGTGACGTAGCACTTCCGCCTGCTTTTGGGCCCCCGAGAAGGCATGGTTGAGGCAGCGAATTCTGATTTTGCTCCCCTTTGTTGGGGACCCCCGAGAATGCAGGGGTGACGTAGCACTTCCGCCCACTTTTGGGCCCCCGAGAAGGCATGGCTGAGGCAGCCAATTCTGATTTTGCCCCCCTTTGTTGGGGACCCCCGAGAATGCTGGGCTGACGTAGCAGTTCCGCCCACTTTTGGGCCCCTGAGAAGGCATGGCTGAGGCAGCCCATTCTGATTTTGCTCCCCTTTGTTGGGGACCCCCGAGAACACCGGGGTGACGTAGCACTTCCGCCCACTTTTGGGCCCCCGAGAAGGCATGGCTGAGGCAGCGAATTCTGATTTTGCTCCCCTTTGTTGGGGACCCCTCAGAATGCAATGGTGACATAGCACTTCCGCCCACTTTTGGGCCCCCGAGAAGGCATGGCTGAGGCAGCCAATTCTGATTTTGTTTCCCTTTGTCGGGGACCCCCGAGAATGCAGGGGTGACGTAGCACTTCCGCCCACTTTTGGGCCCCCGAGAAGGCATGGCTGAGGCAGCCAATTCTGATTTTGCTCCCCTTTGTTTGGGACCCCCGAGAATGCAGGGGTGACGTAGCACTTACGCCCACTTTTGGGCCCCTGAGAAGGCATGGCTGAGGAGTCAATTCTGATTTTGCTCCCCTTTGTTGGGGACCCCTGAGAATGCAATGGTGACGTAGCACTTCTGCCCACTTTTGGGCCCCCGAGAAGGCATGGCTGAGGCAGCCAATTCTGATTTTGTTCCCCTTTGTTGGGGACCCCCGAGAATGCCGGGGTGACGTAGCACTTCCGCCCACTTTTGGGCCCCTGAGAAGGCATGGTTGAGGCAGCGAATTCTGATTTTGCTCCCCTTTGTTGGGGACCCCCGAGAAAGCGGGGGTGACGTAGCAATTCTGCCCACTTTTGGGCCCCTGAGCCGGCGCGGAAGGCGACGGAGGGGGGAGGGGGGAGGGGTCATAAGCCAAATGTTGTACTCTTGTATAAAGGTACACTGCTCTACGTGCCCGTAGTGTGGAAGACCGTGTACTTGTGTACCATCCCTCTGCGAGTTGGGGGCTGACCGCTGTGCTATTCCAGACTGCCAGGCGTGGTTTTGGTTTGCAGCCATTGCAAGGGGCTCGAGGTGTCAGACAAATTTGACTGTTTCAGCTTGACCCGGTCCGTCTGACCGAGCACTTACGAGGCACACGAAAGTCTGCGCCAAAAAAAAGAAAGCGAAAATCTGACTTCTTCAGGTCTGGAGTACGGCCCGCCTGGTGCGCTAGACCGTGGGCTGAGTGACCTTCAGCTGTAACTCCATTGGAAGCAATGGTTGGGAGACGATGATTCGATGCTCAAGACATAACTGCTCGGCTGGCGGAGGGCGACGGGTAGGTATTTGTATGTGCGCGGGCGGCTGTTCGACTGATACAGGGGGGGGAATATTTCGCGGGGGGAATATTTCGCCGTGGGAAATTTCGTAATTCAAATTTGTGCGAGATGTCCCGCTCAATGTTCAGGCCATTGTGGGAAATAAACCCAGTGCAAAATTTAGCCACTGGGGCGCATTTTCACTGCCTCTTTGTTCTCTCGCTTTTGAGCTTCTCGGTGTGGGAAGAGGATGGAGGCGGCCCCGGAATCCAGACTCCCTCCCCGGCTGGAGGTCGTCTATACGCCCACAGTCCACGCGGACGTCCCGGGGATGGGGAAAGGCTCCGGGGAATCAAGTACCAGGGTCAGGGACCAAGGAATCCCAGATAATAAGGGAATTGGTGTTTGTTGTGCCCCACAGCAGATAAAGGGGCTAGTGCTGGATTCCCTTGGACCTTGGGGCATGGGATTGAGATCCAGGTCATGCAGGCTCCCCCTGAAAGTAAAGAAAGCAGTCCTGGAAGCTCCTGGAAATTTGCAAAACAATCCTGGAACCCGCTAGAACTTGGAAGTGCAATGCAGGAACTGCTCAGTAGTACACAGCACAATCGTGGAAGGGTGCGAAATTTCCGCGGGTACAGCCTGACCCCCCCTGTGACCTGGGCCACGGGGGGACAACCTGCTGTTGGGTACAGCCTGGCCCCCCCCTGTGACCTGGGCTGGCAGGGGCCGCTCCCTCCTCACCCGTGGGGATATAGAGGCTAACCCAGGGCCGGGTGGATGGCGCTTGGTTGCCCTTCTCGCCTGGCTCTCACTGTGGGCGTTCTCCCCTCTCTCGTCCCTTTCTCTCGCCCCCGTGCCTGCCACTGTTTGTCACGTGCAGGGAGCGCTTGGTATGTGCGCTGCGCCTGCTCGCACAGGTGCTAATTGCACCTGCATCACAGGCTGGGGCGGCGAGGGGACCGTCACTTTCCGTTCTGCACATTTCCTCAGAAGGTCGGACATTGAGCTTCTCTCGTGCGTCTGCTGGCCGGGCCAAGTGGTATCATGGGTGCATTTCTGTGATTTTCAGATTTTCTGCATCCAAGGCACCCCATTGTTCCCTGCATCACGCAGACCACTTCAGTTTTTCGCAATTCCAGCCACGGATGTTGCTCGTTTTGACGCGTACGCGCGTCGCCCGCGTGCGCAAGAGCCGCCGTTGGCTGCAGGTCTGGGTTCTTCTCCTCCCCCTTCCCTCCCCCCCCAACCCCCAGGTGCAGATTGGGGAAGGGAGGGGCTTGGGGCAGTGCGGCGACATTCACCCCCACCCTGGGGCGGCATTGTTGCGGGTGGGGCTAGTGAACGTCACCTCCCTCCGTCACCACGTGGAGGAGGTGGCGGGGTGGGACCATGACGTGGTTCTGGTGCAGGAGACCAGACTCACCAAGGGGGGACAACGAGCTTTGCGGTCGCTGCTCCGGGAGCGTGGACGGAATGTTTTCTGGGGTGCCCCCTTGGAGTTCCGGGGGGGGGGGGGTGGGATGCCTCGCCCGAGGGGGTGGCAATCCTCGTCCGCGCAGCGCTCACGGCAGAGGCCCCGCCGCTCCCCAGGCAACGGGAACGCGACCCGCTTGTCTGGGACTTGCGGAACTCTGCACGCTGGGTGCACGTGCAGCTGGCCCTGGGCGACGGCTCCTCGGCGCTGCACCTCGTCTGCGTGTACAGGGTGTATGGAGATGACGCGCTCAATAGGGAGCCGTGGACCTCTGTGGCTGCCCACTTGGCGCACCTGGGGAATGCGCCCTTGGTCGTCGGGGCAGATTTCAATTTTCCGCTCGGCGACCTGGGGGCGGCGCCGGAGCCTCTGCTGGTGGCACTCCTAACACGCCGCCTCGTGGACTTAGACTTGGAGTTCAACAAGTCACAAGAGGCCTGTGTGTGCCGGTTTTCCCCGACGGGGGCGAATGAAGGTACTCACATTGACGGGATGCTCGCTAACCCGCGCGTCGCCACCGTGCTGGAGAACGTCCAACCAGTGCGTGGCTCAGGCATTCCAGGGCACCGACCGGTGGTGTTCTCCCTACGCCTATCGCGTGCCACACAACGTGTGTGGCGGGCAGTCCGACCCCCCGTTGTGACGATACCGGAGAGGCCAGAGGAGCAGCGGAGGAATCTGGAGGACTGCCTCCTCTCGCCCCTCGCTGCTGACTGGGAGGCAGTGCTGGAGTCCGCGGATGTGGACGCAGTGTGGGCCTACTGGACGTGGGCCGCCGAAGAGGCATTGCTTGCTTTGTCGGACCCGGAGCTCCAACCGCAGCAGGTGGATCCTGCTTGCCCTCTGCCTGTTACGCCGAGGGCTGCGCCGAGCACTACACAACGCGGCCGGGGTACGGGCGCGCTACTGCGTCGGATGCGGATGTGCCCCAGGCAGCAACGAGTCACGGGCCTGCCGGAGACTGCGCCTTTGGCGCGCCTGCATGCGGCTGTTGGTACGCTACGCCCCGTGCTCAACTGGCGGCGCACAGCCCCGGCGCGTTCCCATGTGCCGCCAAGGGCGGTAGAGCGGGCCTGGCAGGGGGCCCGGCGCCGCATGCAAGCGGTACAGGCGCTGCGCCTGCCGCGGTCCGATGCGCTCCCAGGCCCGCCACGGCTGGGAGAGGTGCCGATCCCGGCAGCAGAGCATTTGGAGGCGACCATTCGCGACCTGCAGCGCCTGGTCCGGGACCAGGCGCGCCGCGAGGACGCAGAACGCATCTGTGCGTGGAAGGCATGGCTCGTCGAGGAGATGAGGGTGCGTCCGGGGGCCGTGTACCGCTGGCTACGGGAGGAGGAGTTCTCCCCACCGGTGGTGTTCTTGGCTCGGCCAGATGGCACGCCGACCGGCAACGTCCAGGAAATGGACGAGTTGCTTCGGGCAGCATGGAGCCCGATCAAGCGCAAGTATGCTGAGGCGCCCGAGCCCGATCCGGCGGCCTTCCTTGCACGGTACGGCCACCATTTACGGCGGGTCCCCATGCTGCACAAGCCGCTGACCGGGGGGTACCTCCGCAAGCGACTGCGGTTCATGCACCCCACGGCAATAGGTCTCGACGGCTGGTCCCTCAAGGACTTGAGGTCCCTCCCGGTCCGTCTGCTGGATTGGCTGGCCGAGCTGCTTACTCTCGTTGAGGTCACGGGCCGGTGGCCGGAGGTGCTTGCCCAAGGATACACTGCCTTGAATCCCAAGCCAGGGGAGGGACCCCCCTGAATGCAGGCCTAAAGTAGCACTTCCGCCCACTTTTGGGCCCCTGAGAAGGCATGGCTGAGGCAGCCAATTCTGATTTTGCTCCCCATTGTTGGGGACCCCCGAGAATGCAATGGTGACGTAGCACTTCGACCTTTTTTGGGCCCCCGAGAAGGCATACCTGAGGCAGCCAATTCTGATTTTGCTCCCCATTGTTGGGGACCCCCGAGAATGCAGGGATGACGTAGCACTTGGACCCTTTTTGGGCCCCCGAGAAGGCATACCTGAGGCAGCCAATTCTGATTTTGTTCCCCATTGTTGTGGACCCCGGAGAATGCAGGGGTGACGTAGCACTTCTGCCTACTTTCCCCCCCTTGAGAAGGCATGGCTGAGTCATCCAATTCTGATTTTGCTCCCATTTGTTGGGGACCCCCAAGAATGCAGGGGTGACGTACCACATCGGCCCACTTTTGGGCTCCTCAAGAAGGCATAGTTGTGGTAGCCAATTCTGATTTTGTTCTTCGTTTTTTGGGACCCCCGAGAATGCAGGGGTGACATAGCACTTCTGCCCACTTTGGGGCCCCTGAGAAGGCATGGCTGAGGCAACATTCTGATTTTGCTGCCCTTTGTTGGGGACCCCCGAGAATACAAGGGTGGCACAGCACTTCCGCTCAGGGGACCGAGCAACCCCTACCTGAAGGAGAACATTCTAAGGTCCGGGCGGATCAGGAGGACATCAAACGAACTGGGCGTCCTAAGCTCCAACGGGGTGCACGACCGGGGGTTGCTAGGGACAACCAGAATAGGGCAAGTCCTCTCGGTTTCGAAATCTTGACGAGTAGTAGCCATAGACCGGCGGGCATGCGGGGCCCAAATCCACGAGCCCAATATCAGGGCAGCCCAATATCAGGGCGATACTCACAAGCAATCAACGGATGGAGGAGACCGCCATGGTGGACAACAATGGAGCAACGGACCATCTCAAGCTATAGCCATGGGGCGACCAATTCCCCGGCTACACCGATCGGGTCTTAGACCAAGGGCGCCCATTCAAAGGGTCAAGGGGAGCGAGCAACCCCTGCTCTGAGGAGAGCGTTCTAAGGTCCGAGCGGATCAGGAGGACATCAAACGAACTGGGCGTCCTAAGCTCCCACGGGGTGCACGACCGGGGGTTGCTAGGGACAACCATAATAGGGCGAGTCCTCTCAGTTTCGAAATCTTGACGAGTAGTAGCCATAGACCGGCGGGCATGCGGGGCCCAAATCCACGAGCCCAATATCAGGGCAACCCAATATCAGGGCGATACTCACAAGCAGTCAACGGATGGAGGAGACCGCCATGGTGGACAACAATGGAGCAACGGACCATCTCAAGCTAGAGCCATGGGGCGACCAATTCCCCGGCTACACCGATCGGGTCTTAGACCAAGGGGCGCCCATTCAAAGGGTCAAGGGGAGCGAGCAACCCCTGCCCTGAGGAGAGCGTTCTAAGGTCCGAGCGGATCAGGAGGACATCAAACGAACTGGGCGTCCTAAGCTCCCACGGGGTGCACGACCGGGGGTTGCTAGGGACAACCGTAGTAGGGCGAGTCCTCTCGGTTTCGAAATCCCGACGAGTAGTAGCCATAGACCGGCGGGCATGCGGGGCCCAAATCCACGAGCCCAATATCAGGGCAGCCCAATATCAGGGCGATACTCACAAGCAATCAACGGATGGAGGAGACCGCCATGGTGGACAACAATGGAGCAACGGACCATCTCAAGCTATAGCCATGGGGCGACCAATTCCCCGGCTACACCGATCGGGTCTTAGACCAAGGGCGCCCATTCAAAGGGTCAAGGGGAGCGAGCAACCCCTGCTCTGAGGAGAGCGTTCTAAGGTCCGAGCGGATCAGGAGGACATCAAACGAACTGGGCGTCCTAAGCTCCCACGGGGTGCACGACCGGGGGTTGCTAGGGACAACCATAATAGGGCGAGTCCTCTCAGTTTCGAAATCTTGACGAGTAGTAGCCATAGACCGGCGGGCATGTGGGGCCCAAATCCGCAAGCCCAATATCAGGGCAGCCCAATATCAGGGCGATACTCACAAGCAATCAACGGATGGAGGAGACCGCCATGGTGGACAACAATGGAGCAACGGACCATCTCAAGCTAGAGCCATGGGGCGACCAATTCCCCGGCTACACCGATCGGGTCTTAGACCAAGGGGCGCCCATTCAAAGGGTCAAGGGGAGCGAGCAACCCCTGCCCTGAGGAGAGCGTTCTAAGGTCCGAGCGGATCGGGAGGACATCAAACGAACTGGGCGTCCTAAGCTCCCACGGGGTGCACGACCGGGGGTTGCTAGGGACAACCATAATAGGGCGAGTCCTCTCAGTTTCGAAATACCGACGAGTAGTAGCCATAGACCGGCGGGCATGCGGGGCCCAAATCCGCAACCCAATATCAGGGCATCCCAATATCAGGGCGATATGCACAAGCAATCAACGGATGGAGGAGACCGCCATGGTGGACAACAATGGAGCAACGGACCATCTCAAGCTATAGCCATGGGGCGACCAATTCCCCGGCTACACCGATCGGGTCTTAGACCAAAGGGTCAAGGGGAGCGAGCAACCCCTGCCTTGAGGAGAGCGTTCTAGGGTCGGAGCGGATGAGGAGGACATCAAACGAACTGGGCGTCCTAAGCTCCCACGGGGTGCACGACCGGGGGTTGCTAGGGACAACCATAATAGGGCGAGTCCTCTCGGTTTCGAAATCCCGACGAGTAGTAGCCATAGACCGGCGGGCATGCGGGGCCCAAATCCGCAACCCAATATCAGGGCAGCCCAATGTCAGGGCGATATGCACAAGCAATCAACGGATGGAGGAGACCGCCATGGTGGACAACAATGGAGCAACGGACCATCTCAAGCTAGAGCCATGGGGCGACCGATTCCCCGGCTACACCGATTGGGTCTTAGACCAAGGGGCGCCCATTCAAAGGGTCAAGGGGAGCGAGCAACCCCTGCCCTGAGGAGAGCGTTCTAAGGTCCGAGCGGATCAGGAGGACATCAAACGAACTGGGCGTCCTAAGCTCCCACGGGGTGCACGACCGGGGGTTGCTAGGGACAACCATAATAGGGCGAGTCCTCTCAGTTTCGAAATCTTGACGAGTAGTAGCCATAGATCGGCGGGCATGCGGGGCCCAAATCCACGAGCCCAATATCAGGGCAACCCAATATCAGGGCGATATGCACAAGCAATCAACGGATGGAGGAGACCGCCATGGTGGACAACAATGGAGTAGCGGACCATCTCAAGCTAGAGCCATGGGGCGACCAATTCCCCGGCTACACCGATCGGGTCTTAGACCAAGGGGCGCCCATTCAAAGGGTCAAGGGGAGCGAGCAACCCCTGCCCTGAGGAGAGCGTTCTAAGGTCCGAGCGGATCAGGAGGACATCAAACGAACTGGGCGTCCTAAGCTCCCACGGGGTGCACGACCGGGGGTTGCTAGGGACAACCATAATAGGGCGAGTCCTCTCGGTTTCGAAATCCCGACCAGTAGTAGCCATAGACCGGCGGGCATGTGGGGCCCAAATCCGCAAGCCCAATATCAGGGCAGCCCAGTATCAGGGCGATATGCACAAGCAATCAACGGATGGAGGAGACCGCCATGGTGGACAACAATGGAGCAACGGACCATCTCAAGCTAGAGCCATGGGGCGACCGATTCCCCGGCTACACCGATCGGGTCTTAGACCAAGGGGCGCCCATTCAAAGGGTCAAGGGGAGCGAGCAACCCCTGCCCTGAGGAGAGCGTTCTAAGGTCCGAGCGGATCAGGAGGACATCAAACGAACTGGGCGTCCTAAGCTCCAGGGGGGGGGGGGGTGACGTGGTGAAAGGGTTGCCCAGCACGTGCCTGGTGCGCTGCTGCAAGCCCGGCAGACAGACACACCCGCTGGCCTAGCAAGGCAGTTGAGGAGAGCTAGGCCTGGCAAGGGAGTTGAGAAGGGCTAGGGGCGGAATTTAACTCGGTGCGCACTCCACACGGTGCATCCAGGCGAGTGTTCCGCACTTCAACCCCCCAACCTAGAGAACCCCTCAAGGGGGGGCAGCAATGGATGGCATTTGAACTCCAGACACACAGCTTCGTTAGCATGATCGAAGCAACCAACATCTGAGAGGCAACAGACGAGCCTCTGGGAAGGCGCAGACCTGATGAGAACTGTGATGGAGGTGACGGATTGAAAAGTGGCAGCATCCACGCAAGACCGATACCCGTGCTCTCAGCCGCCTTCAAAGTCTACAAGACACAGTTCAAAAAATCACCACCAAGGAGCCCCAATCGTCTTTCCTTTGGATCATACCAACCACGCTAGAACATCAAATTTGAGCCATTAATCATGACGGGGGCTCATACACCATCTCCTTCGTCATGCAGGGGTGTACAGATCCTCCCCCTGTTGATTTGTCCACAGGCACGTTCACAGCGCAACTGGCAGTGGCCATACATTCGTGCTTCGTTGTCCAACAGCAAAGCACATTCAGCCAGGCCAAGATGTTTCAATCTGAACTGAACGAGCTGCTCACCCTCTGCTTCCAATGAGACCCGCCGTCTGTTAGCCTCACCAAGACAGGCCAACAGCATTCGGCAACAACCATCAGGGCAGTGCCAAAGAGCTCACTTTGATCACGCAGCAAAGCAGCCTTCATTGAATCCGGCGGCCCCATCCAAAGTGCGCCAGCTGCCCAAAGGAAGCGCCAACTTGCACTGCTGGTGCATCTCAAATACCACTACTTAGCACGGAAGGCTTTCGGATCCTGTGCAGGAAGGTTGCCACCTAGCTCAAGTGAAAAGCAGGCAACAACTCAGCCACGGACCACACTTTTCGCAGTACCAGGCCGCCGTCGCATCTCTTGGACAAAGCGGCAGTTAGAACCCACAGCATCTGTGCCCAGGGACAACCAATATCATGTCAGAGTGCTTGCATACTCCTCTGTCTCAATTTTCCTTCATGTGCACTCACCCCTGCATTATCGCGAAATGGGCTGCAATATGTCTCACTGCCACTGATTAAACAACGAAATCCTCTGCACTACAGGTGATTTAACATCGCCTGCAGTAGCCCCGTCCCTTGAGCAAGTGGGTATCCCAACACTGCTGGGCAAATCCCTTGCACACACAAACACCCACCCCCTATAACCAACCTCAGTGCCGCCACACCGCCATAGAAACCAAAAGTGGCCCCACCAAAAACGAGACAATTTCTTGGCCGAAAGTCACCACCACCAGCTCTGAAAACCCACAATTTCCAGCAAAAAGAAAAATCATGATGCACAAATGCGAATGCACAGCTGTGGTCCAGGGGCCCCCTGTTGCAACACGGCGCCCTGTGTAGTGCCGGGATGTTACTGGAACGGCGCAAGCAGGTGCCTCACGCAGTGGAAGCGGCAAAGCGAATTTGTGACGTGCGAATGTACGGACACAACAGCTTTCAATTTCGCTCAAAAAGTTCTGCAAAAAAATGTGCGGATTGCAGATGGTAGCGAAACTGGGGTTCCCTTTGAAGGGTCTGCAATCAGCATAGGCAAAGTGGCACACGAAAGAACGGCGGCCCATGTCAGCTGGTTTCCTGCTGCTCTGCTGCAGGTCCCATGTGCTCAACTGTGACCAATGTACCCCAGAAAATCCGGATGCAGGGCGGGAGCCGCGGCCTGGTGCTTGGGAACGGTGGTTTAGGATTGCACGACTCTTTCATGTCGGACGGGGTGGACTTGGAACAGGAAGTCATCCCGAGCCAGCCTGAATTTTCCAAGCCCCTGGTCAAGCCCGTTGCCCACAACACGACCCCAAGGAAGCCCGCGCCCCGAAGGCTTGGTTCGTTGGGTCCGGCTCCGAATGCCGAAGGCCCCACCACGAGTTCACTGACCCCACAGTGTTCCAGCAGCCCCCAAAAAGGTGTGTCCTGCAAGGTGCCCTACCCCGCGTTGGCATGAAGACCGGCGTGTGGGGTGGGGTGACGGCAGGGATGTGTTAGAACGGCCGTACACCAGAGGAGGAGGGGGGGTACCCCCCATTCCAATGTGTGAGGCTGACAGCCAACATTTTGCTTTTTGCTTCAGCGCCTTCGGAGCCAAGAGGATTGAAGCTTCAAAATGGGGGTCCCAGCCAAACCCCCCCCCCCCCTGGACCCCCCTCCCTCTCCCCCCCCCCTCCTCCCCTTCCACTGTTTGAGGCTGACAGCCAAAGTTTTGCTTCGGCGCCTTCGGTGCCAAGAGGATTTAAGCTTCAAATTTTTTTGGCCTGCCTTTGGCGGGGACCACAGGGGGACCGTGGGAGGAAGGGGGTGGTCCCAGCCAAACCCCCTCCCCCCTCCCCCCTCCCCTTCAGACCCCACGTGCGACGAGTTGGCAAGATGGACAGAAGGCGATGACAGTCGCGGGGCAGGCGCGGCCTTCAGACCCCCCCTCCCCCCCTTCTAATACATCCCGGGTTGGCGGGTGGCGACTTGGTCGCCTCATCCTGCAAGGTAAGTCAGGAGACGCAAGCGGAGATCAGGGGGGGGAATCGGGGAGTCCAGTGAAACGGGAGACAGGAAACGGGGAATGGTCTACGATGGGCGCACAGGGTAATGCACGGCCAAAAGGAAAGCAGCGCGCTCTCGCTGTCCAGGGCCACGCAACGGAGTTGAGCTGCGCAGGAGAAGTAAACAGTGTTCCGTGGTTGTCCGGAGAGAAGGCAGTGCGTCGTGGCTGTAACGCTCTGCGGCCGCTTGCCCGCGAGGGGTAGTCACACGAAAGGAGCAGAACAACAATCCTCTGTCGCTTGGTTGCACGGCGGTCTGTCCAAGGGCAGGAATCAGCCCTGTGGGATGGCGAGCGAACAGCCTCCCCAGGATGTCCCCTCCGCATTGCGTTCTGCACACGGATGACTCAAAAAGCTGCACTGAAGTGCAGCGCGGCTGGAAGCAACACCCAGGGAACTACTAGAACGGCCGTACACCATCGGAGCAGGGGACCCCCCCCCCTTTCCAAGGCGCCCAGCCTATGCCCAGCCACTGTCCCCCTGACGGCAAACGCCAGCCTCAATGGCATTCGTAACCGACAGTAACCGCCCCCAACCGCTTTGGCAACCTCCTCCAACCGCCCGTCTAACCACTTCTGGGGCCGCCTCTGGGGTCCCGCCCCTTCTAATGCATCCCTCCCCCCCCCCCCCCAGGATCCTCTGAGGAATAACAGTTGGCCTAGAGGTGGCGACAGTGGAGTAGTTTTCCTATCCGGACACATTCTTTGCGCAACAAGCATTGAACAAGCTTGAGCTTGCACGCCAATTCCTCGTTGACATGGTCCCCAAAGTGGGGAGGCAAAGAATGGCTGCATGTCAAATAAGAACAACTTTTTTTTCCAAGGACACCCTTCCCGCCCCCTTAAGGGGGGGTCCCCTTGTGTGGGTCCCATTTACCTGTGGACACTTTCATAAAGCACCATATGAAGCATATTTCATGGCAGTGGGGGCATTGCTGTTGTTTTGCTAGGAGCAGCTTTAAGTGGTTCGACCCTTGGGGAATATGGGATATGCTCACTCATTTCCATAGTTTCTTGCTTTTGGAGATGATGTTCATCATCATCATCAGAGAAACTTGATGGAGTTTCATTGTACTGGAGGAAAGTGAAGACAAGTTGCAGCTGCAGTGGCAGGATCAACTGCAGGAGAACAAGAGCACTGCCTTCAACAAGGGCCTGCGCACTTCTACACACTTGCTTGTTTTCCTTGACACTTGGGGAAACTTGATGCCGCAGGGGTCATGTGGCCGGTGTGTTGCACTGCTTTGGACACCCAATGCCCCGATGGTTGCGGGACCAAAGGGACCATCTTGGGGAAAAAAACGAAATGTACAAGAGGTAAAATCTTGTTGGGACATTTTTGGTACACAAACTTTCGGGTCCCAGACCCCCCCTCGCCCCCCCTCCCCCCCTTCTAATATTTCCCTGGCAACACCCACGCAACCCGTGTCTGGCCCCTGCCCCCCTCCTCGGCACGGACACGCGTAGGCCTGGGCGAACACCGCTCCCACGCGCCGTGGGTCCGCCCGCACACAGAGTGCGGGGGGGCTTGGTGTGCATCACAACACGGGGGCTGGTGCGCAGGCGTTGAGTGTTGACCACCCTTCCGGCAGGTGGAACGCCGTCCCTCGAGCGCATTGTGATCGCCCCACACATTGCCAGGCATGGCTACCTCATGATCCCCGCGGCGCAGGTACGTGCTGCACCGCTGTGGACGCGAAGGGGCGTGGGCATCCGACCAGAACGGGCGCGGGGGGGGGGGGGGGGGTGACAGAGCGATTGGAGGCGAGCAGCAGGGGCCTTGCCAACCTTCTGGGGCGCTTCGGATGAGGGTCCAGAGGCCCCGCTCGAGCTCCCTCCAAGAGACACGTTCAGGACTGGGAACGGGCAAGAGATGGACGAATCGCCGAGCGGTTGTGAAGGCGGTGTTCAAGGCGTTGGGGGCAGGCCCCCCAGGCAACCCCATCAAACCGCTGCACCACTGTGAAGTCCACCGAAGGACAGCCGCCTCTGCCCAGGGAACACTGAGACCCGGAGGGCGCAAGCAGCGATAAAGGCAAGAGCATGAACCAAAATTGAGCAGTAGACTTTGGTTGAAACCCGAAAGGCACAGGGACGGGGACCGAATGTGTGTAGTCACAAGGGGGGGGACACCGGCTTCGGGTGGGGGGGGGGGGTGGGGCAAGGGCTGGACTGACCACCTTTTGAGTGATCCTGTTCCCTCTCGACAGTTTGATGATTGTTGTGTGTCAGCTTCGAGTTCTTCTACCGGTTTTTCCTGCTGGGCTGTTGCAACCTCGTGGTTGTGTGTGTGTGTGTGTGTGTGTGTGTGTGTGTGTGTGTCAGTGAAGGAGAGACAGTCACATCCAGTCAACACTTTAAACAGAGGCACAAAGAGTGAGAGAGAGGTGGGCGCGCGGTACGCACAGTATCTGGTGCGATTTCATGAATGCAGTATTGTTTCATTTCGTCACTGCGGGCTGTAACCACTACAAGCATAAGCAGAAATATGTCACAGTTGCCTAAAATGCAATGAAGAAGTAGCACGCGGTGACTATGGCAGACAGAACGCTATATTTCATGCCTAAATAGCATACATCATGGACCATATTTCATACATAAAGCCCATATCATGCCTCTATAGCAAATATCACACCTCAAACCATGCTCATACAAAAAATTTCAAAATTCATGCAACAATTTTATGGAGCACGTAATGCACCACGAGTTGTGGTAAGAAAGGGTCACATCAATCTGTCAAATTTATGTCCTCTTGGACCTTGATGGCTATTCTATATCACACTCGTGTCCTCTAGGCCCTTGATGGCTGTTCTATATCACACCCGTGTCCTCTGGGCCCTTGATGGCTGTCCTATATCATACCCGTGTCCTCTAGGCCCTTGATGGCTGTCCTATATCATACCCGTGTCCTCTAGGCCCTTGATGGCTGTTCGCAGTGCGCTTGTTTCTCTTTAAGCCTCGACAGGCCAGAGGTGCAGCCTTTGAAGAGGATAGTCTCAACCGTGTGTCCCCTGGAACTCAGTTGAGCCTTTTTTCAGGGTTGCTTTCCAGATTGAGTCCCCCGCTCCTGCAAAGGCCACTCCGAAAATACCTTGTTTTTTTTTTGTTGCAGAAGTGACTTTTGACGTGGCGCCACAGTGCCCATCAATGGTTTGGCTGTCCACAACGTTGATACGACGCTGGCAAGCGGCTCTCTTCTGGATATTCGGTTTTCGAACTGCAAATGTGTGCATGGGCTCCATTTTCGGGCCAGTGGTGGTGTATCGCAGGGGACGACGTTCAAAAAGGCAGGGAAACCGAAGGGAAGATGCATGGACCTTCTACGCTGCTGATTTGATAGCATGCATGAAGTCGCCCCCCCCCAACCCCACACTCACAGACCTTTTTTCCATCTGCCCCTTCGCCCCCCCAACCCAACTTAGAGGAAGTTTGGCATCCTTTCTGACTGTCTGTTTGTGTGTGTTGCTCTGTCTGCGCATGGCATTTGTTCGTTCTTCCCACTACCCGCCCCCCCCTTGTCCTGCCTCACCCCTTGTCCTTCCCCGGGGGGCCGGGGGGGGGTGATGGGGGACCATCACTTGATCACTTGTTGTGTTGGTGACTGTGTTGTGAGGCACTGCCACTTGTATCCCTTGTACTCTTGGCAGGCATTTTGCTCACTTTCGCCAAAATGAAACTTGACAGCACAACCATGTTTACCCCTGGGAGGAATGTAATGTTCATCCGCTCCACAGGGGAACCTGTTTTGGCGCAGGTCGTTGGATATTCAGAGCACGGTGATGCATATCGCCGCATCTCTTATGCCCTGCCACTGTATTCTTTTGTTTTGCAGTGCAATTTCTCTGCCTGAAAATGTGCGTGTAAGGTGGTAGTGCGGTTCCCCGGGGGGGGGGGGGGGGGGGCGTCACTTGGCAACCGTCCCCCAGGGGGTGGCGGGGGACCGTCTTCCCTGGGGTGGGACAGGACAAGGCAGGGGGGGTGGTACCATGGTTCGACCTGGTCAGATTTGGGCACTTCAAGTGCACTCAATTCGGACTGTGGATTGCATTGCCTTCTTTTCTGCTCCATTTGCCGTTTCAGCTCTGTTTGTTATTTCTCCTTCTCGTACGTCCAATCAAGCCTCTAAGTTAGGTCCCCCACCCCATCCCCCTCCTGCCACCCTTAAAAAAAGCTCGCCGACAACGTGCAGACATTGTCCACAAGTCACAGACCGCGTCTACTTGCAGCAGATGGTGCCTACAAACGTCCTGTGTGCCCCCCCCCCCTCCCCCCCACACACACAAGGGGCGGGGCTCGACTCTGGGCGATATCACCCAGCACACTGGGAAGCGGGGCCCAATGGGCGTATGCAACGGTTGCATGCACGGTGTTGTTCAGTACACTGATAGCCAAACCGGATAACCGAATACTTCTGTGGCGGTGCATGCACGTTGGACCCTCTAGTCTGCGGAGGGCTGCCACCCCGCCATCTTGGGGCAGGTTGCGCGGCTGTCGCGTGCGCTTGCAGCCGGTCCCCCTGCCCCTTGCCGTCACAGGAGTCCAAACAGTGCCCCTTCGACATCAGCGCGCAGACGACGAGGAATCTGCAAACGCTCCAAGGCTTCGTGATGTCCCGCAATGCGCTGAACGCGGTGGCGGAGCAAGCCCTGCCGTTGAACTTGATGGAGCAGTTCCCTTCGGTCGGCCCCGATTCGCTGCAGCAAAGCGGGGGCGACCTCGACGCGGTGCTGGCGGCCGCCGCGGACGCCCAGCCGGACTTCCGCGCCCTCATCCAGAGCGCCTTGCGGCACGCGAGTCTCGACGTGGCGGACGTTGTGAGGGACGGAGGCCGCGGCCCGAAAAGCCGCGAGGAGTGCGCGCGGCGGGTCAAAGAGGAGTACGCCGGGGATGCCTCGCGGCTGGTGGACGTCCTCTCGTGCTCCCTGGTCGTGGACACGGAGGCGCAGCTCGCGGCCCTCGCCCGGGCCCTGGAGGCCACGGACGCGGTCGTCCGCCTGCGGAACCGCTTCACGCGGCCCCTGTGGAACGGGTACCGGGGCGCCCTGTACAGCGTCCGGGTCGTCGGCCACCTCTGCGAGGTGCAGGTCCACCTCCGGGCGCTGCTGCGGCACAAGGAGGGCAGCCAGCGGTACTTCGAGCAGCTCCAGGCGTTCCTGGCGGGCGGCTCGGAGGCCGCGCGCGCGCGGCGGCTGCGGCTCGTGGAGCGGCTCGTGGGCGACGGCTCCGACATGGAGGCGCGGGTCCGAGCCCTGCTGATGTCAGACGAGACGGCGGCCCTGGAGGACCTGGCGGCCCTGGCCGAGACCGTCCGGGACGCCGGCCTCCGGGCCGGCGCGTGCCGGCGCCTGCTCGAGCTCGCCCCCGCGCACGCGCCGTACCAGTGCGCGTTCGTCGCCGCCGTGGGCCAGTGCGGCCGCGGCGCCGCCGCGCTGCCCGTCCTGCGGGGGTGCCTCGCGGCGGCGCGGGCCGCGCTGGGGGAGCGCCACCCGGCCGCGCTCAAGGCGCTCAGCAACGTGGCGAAGGCGCTGCAGGCCCTGGGCCGCGCCCGGGAGGCGGAGGCGCTGTACCGGGAGTGCGTGCGCGGGCGGCAGGCGGCCCTGGGGCCGGACCACCCGGACACGCTCCACAGCCTCGGCGTCCTGGCCGCGCTCCTGGACGCCCAGGGCGACCACCGGGAGGCGGAGGGCTACCACCGGCAGTGCCTGGCGCTGAAGCGGGCCGCCCTGGGCGACGGCCACCCGGACACGCTGGCCAGCGTCAGCAACCTCGCGACGTCGCTGGTGGCGGCCGGCCGGTGCCGGGAGGCGGAGGGGCTGTACCGGGCCTGCTTCGTCAAGATGCAGGCGGTGCTGGGGCCGGGCCACCCCGACACGCTCAGCAGCCTCCACAACCTCGCGCTGGCCCTGGACTACCAGCAGGAGTACGCGCGCGCGGAGGCGCTGTACCGGGAGTGCCTCGCGAAGCGGCGGGCGGCGCTGGGTCCGAGCCACCGCGAGACCCTGCGCAGCCTCAACAACCTCGCGATCGTGTGCGGGGCCCGGGGCGCGCACGGGGAGGCCGAGGGGCTGTACCGCGAGTGCCTGGGGCACATGCGGGCGACCCTTGGGGAGGACCACCCGGACACGCTGTGCAGCCTGGGCAATCTGGCCAACGTCCTGAGCTCGCAGGGCAAGTACCGCGAGGCGGAGCGGCTGCACCGGGAGTGCGTGGGGAAGCTCTGGGCGGCACTGGGGGAGCAGCACCCGGACACGCGGCGCAGCGTCAACAACCTGGCGATCGTCCTGGTCTCGCAGGGCATGGACCGGGCCGAGGGTCCCGTGGCTTGACCGGGGGCACCGGGGCCCATGGCGATGCTTGTTCTTAACAGTTTGATCGTCCGCCGCTGGGGCGCATTGCCCAAGGGGACCCCATTGGCTGTTGTGCTTCTCTTAAAAGCACGACGTTCGGTGGATTGCATTTTGGCATGTGAGTACTTGCCGCCACCCATTCTCGAGGAACCCCCCCTCCGCCCCCCAGCACTTCCCACTGGTCTGGAAGTGCTGCAATGCAGCAAAACATTGCGGCGCGCTGGACCATCGGATGGCGCTTGTCCCACTCCACTTGGCGCATTGTGGGTGGCCTGGTCGGGGTGGAGGCGGGGCGGGTCGCAGGCAGGGGTGTCCTAAAGCAGCCGAATGCTTTTGTTTCAAGGACAGCCAAAGCACCGCTGTCCTTTTCAGCCCTTTTTGTTCCCCTGTGTTTTTAACAGCTTGTTGGCTGATGAGGGCCTGTGTGAAGCTAAAACTAGTCCTCACCGAGTAGAAGAAAAGAACAAGACATCCTGCCTTGTTCTTGTGCTGCCGCTGTGTTGTGGGAGTGCCAAGAAATCTGATTGAGGCCTAGTGTACAAGCAGCTCGGATTTTCTTGAGGGTGAAATCAATCAACATTTTATATCAAAACAAGACTGGTCGCTTGTGACACGGGGGCGTTCGGTAGCTGAGTAACGACAGCGATTGGGTTTTGAGGGCTCAAGCGCCTTTTGCACAGGGAGCCCCCTTGTCACTGCAGCCCCCCCCCCCCCTTCTAAGGAGTGGCATCCCGCTGCTGACCTTTGTCCTGGAGTTACGCCCCTAAACCAGTAGAGGTACGGCCCATACGCCGATCGACCAGGCACATGGGCGTGCGCCTGGCCGACTGGTTGCACCCACAGAGCTCGACAGGCGACAGCTGACCTGGTACAGTGGAAAAGGAGGAAGGGACCTTGGCCCTGACCCCAGCCATTGAACACTCGGGAGGCGGACACAGAGAACATGATCTGGCACACTGAACTGTGAGCAATGAAGACCGTGGGGGCAGGCGCGGTTGGAGCTGATTGCGGTGAAGCAAACCTGACCCATTGTGGCCTCTTCTAAGGAGGTTCTACCAGTGATGCAGTGGAGGGGGCAGGCTGGAGGGGGGTTTCAAAAGGAGCTGACTTGGCGGGGTTTGTGGAGGGAGGGCAGCGGGGTGGGGCGCCGTGTTGGGAGGGGAGTGGCGTCGGGGGCCGGGCTGTTGGCATTTGACTGACTTGCATGCGGTGCACAGACGGGGGCAATGCGTTTGGGCCTCCAATTTGGGCCCCCTCCAACTCCAAAAAGGGCACCCGTGACAGGTCTTGGGGGGTGCATGGGGACCCATGGTGATGACCGCAATTAGATTTTGAGGGCCGCAAGCGCCTTTTGCCCAGGGAGCCCCCTCGTCACTGCACCCCCCCCCCCTCTTCTAAGGAGGTTCTACCAACAATGCAGTGGAGGGGGCAGGCTGGGGGGGGGGGTTCAAAAGGAGTTGCCAAGGTGGTGGCTGGTGGTCGGAAAAGCGGCGGGTGGGCAGGTGGGGGGTAGATATGGCAGTGAGAACCTGGTTGGTGGGCCTTTGGGAGCGGGCAGAACCGGTTGCGGTGAAACCCCAAGGGGGGATTCCCCCACACCCTCAAGTGCATGCCTGGGTTCTTGTCCCCCGGCCCTCATGCCAGGCTAATATGGCATCTATGTCACCATGGGCCTCCCTCGGTAATATCGGTGAGCGTGCACGCGCACACAGAGAAATGTTTGAGGCCGTTATCCCGTGAACGGCTGCAATGTTATTAGGCGCGTGGGTTTCATACCTCCCACGATGCTCTGCTTTTCCTGCTCCTGTCGGTTTGCTTCCAGTAGCCCCAAAAGGTGCACCACCCGCGCACCGCATTGCGTCCTTCCCCCTGACATCCTTGCACAACACCAAGAGAGGCACCTAAGTACAGTCAATGTGTGTGGGGGCCGGCTTGCATGCCCCCCTCCACAGGGCACAAGTTTGGCCCCCGCCAGGACACCGTTCCATAGACAGACCGCTGTTAGGCACTCCTGATCACCAGAAGCCTGGTTCAGAGGGCACGCATGACGACAATGACACTGAATCGGTTCCCCCTTCGCTGCAAGCAATCTGAAGCACCTTCATGGTGTCCGCAACGTGGCGGCAATGCCCCCGATTAAGTTTGATGCGTGCATGAACAAGCGTAGGAAGTATCCAATTTTCTGGATGCCTCTAGATACCTCAAAATTCCCCCATTTTTCCGCCGGATACTTGGATACCAACTTTTTTATTAACGTCCCTGTAGGGAAATTGGTGACCTTTAGGAAACATGGGACCTGGAAAAATGCAGAAGTTGCCTGACCGTGTCCCATTTTTTGACCCATCCCCCCCCCCCCATTTCTACCCCATTTTCCTCCATTTCTCTTTCTTGTTGGAACATTTTCATACATTTTCCATGATGTATTTGTAACAATTTCCCATTTTCCCCATTTCCCCCCCATTTCCCCCCATTTCCCCCATTTTTCTGTGGCCTGCTGGATACTCGGATACTCCGGATGTGGATACTTCCTAGGCTTGTATGAACCAACGCGAGGCCCTCACTCTAACCTTCAACCCGTTGCCGCAGCTTTGTGCTGGATACGTCATGTGCCTTTGGCTTTGTGTCCTTCTGTGTGAATTGTGAGTACCTCTGAATTTTATTTGTAGAATCGTCTGCATGACTGCCCACCTGGACTGCAAAGCACGATGCAGGACCCATAGCCTCATGCAGCTCAAGGATCGCACACACTGATTGCATCCACAAATTTCCCTTCACCCCAGAGCCCTAGGCAGGGAAGTGGGCGTGGCGTCTCGCCACACCATTTTGATGCGGTGGTATGAGGAGTTCTGGGGCAGCCAGAAAGCTGCCTCATCGATGCAACCACCAGCCCGGACTGCACAGACACGACGCTCACACTGGCGGTCTCCTGCGTTTCCTGCGGCTCACAAAGTTCCGTCAGGGTGCTCCTTTATCACCCCGTCTTCCTTTTTGTTCGCTAATGAGCTGTCGGTTACTTTCCAACCGCCATCGGTGATTGTCCAACCGCCTCCGGTACCCTCCAACCTCCTTCGGCCACGTCCTAACCGCCGTCGGTTGCCGCCTGAAAATGACTGCGTGTCGCCCAATTTTTCCATTTTTTTTGAATCAGGGAGCACCCTGGTGCGCATCTGCAATGGCACGTCTGTAAACGCGCAGGTGCGGGCGGCTCCCGGGGCCGGGCACGTCGCCCCTTTGAGGGTGTGTGCTGCCAGTGGCCCCACAGTAGAAGCGAGTGTCGGGGATGGGCATGCCGCTTTGGGTCACACGGGTGTCGAGCAGGTGTCTGGGCGGGGCACTTCGCAGCAGCCCTCCTCCCCCCGTGATTGGTACGCACCCTTGATTAGTACCCGCGGGGGGGGGGGGGGGTCACTTTGAGCTTTCCAATTTCAATTGGAAGGTTGGATATTGAGCTGCTCCTGTGTGTCTACTGGTTGGACAAGGCGGTAGTATTGGTGCATTGCTGTGGAATTGAAATCACCGCGAAGAGAGGTTGTTAGATCAAGCGTAGGCGTGGGCATCGTATACCCCCCCCTTTGGGGGGTCTTTTGCGGAGCACACACCAAGGTATGGTATCAGGCGTCTGACACGAAGCTCAGCCAACGCCTGTCTCTCAGTAGAGCTGAAAACACATCCCAACAGGCAGTTTCCTGATTGTTTGTGGATCACATGCCCTCATGTTTGCACGTCTTGCGGCGTGGCATGGGTCTTGTGTTTTTGGGGAGGGGGGGGGGTCACTTTGGCTATGTTCCCCTGGGGACGTGGGGATGCCGTCACGCGCAGGCAGGTACTGAAAGTGGTGGGGGGGACGGCCCAGCCTTGGGTCATCGAGACCAACCTCCTGGAAACAAATATTTCCCAGCGCTGCACACTTCAGCACACAGCCTGATTGGCTTTGGTCCCCTCCACCCCCCCCCCCCCCCCGTGCTAGAACCCCAGCCCCAGGAATGAACCTGAGGGAGGGGGCTCACACCCCAAGCGGCAGTCCCCACTGCGAGGACTCTCCCCTCCGGTGCAGCCGCAGCCGTGAACCGCCGCTCAGGAGTCAGAAATACCCGCCCCCCCAAATGGCACACGTCCGGAGCTGCTGTGTGCACCCGCCATCAGTCAATTCCCCTCTGTCCCTGCAGCACTCTGTGCCCTCACCTGCAATACAACAACAATAACAACAACAACAACAACAACAACAACAACAAAGGCAGCAACGACGATGATGACAGTGGCGGCGGCGTCCACAACAATGGCGACAACAACAACGCCAAGAACAATAAAAACACCACCACCACCGCCACCACCAAGAACACCACCATCACCAACCATAACAACATCACCACCACCGCCACCACTAATCACAACAACAACACCACCAACACCAACACCAACACCAACAATCACAACACCAACACCAACACCAACAATCACAACACCACCACCACCACCACCACCAACATCCGCAACCAGGTCGTGCATAGCGCAGGGCTTGGGTACCACCCAAAACCCGCAATACTGCAGCCCAACCCGAACGCTTCCCCCATCTGGCGGTCGGGAGACACGTGCTGGTGTGGACTGCCCAGCCATGTGGAAAGCCCCCCTACCCTGTCAGTGCACAGCCAACTGCACCCTGTGCCATTCCGCCAGTAGCCACCGCCACACGGATGGGCGTCCGCTGCTCACAGTACCTCGGCCTGACCACTGCCAGAGCACGTACTCTCACATCCACCAAAGCCAACGCCCTTCCTCCTTCTCTCCTTTAGACACGTATCCGTCTGTGTGTTGTGACCACTGACGCCCCCCTCCGCCCCCCTCCCCCTCACGCATTTCCGTCTGTGTCCATCCATTGGTCATTCCCAAAGGCAGACCCTGCCTCGAAACGGTAGACACTCGAAGCGTTGCTTTCATGCACATGCCCCGCCTTCTCATCTCCTGCACCAGTACACAGACAGACATCTGCCAGACACTCCCGATCACCAGAAAACAAAGATGGGAGTGTGTGCCTTCAATCCCAAGGCCTACGCACCTGAATATGCACTTGCACTGTCTCTCACTCACGATCACCAGAAGCCCGGTTCAGAGGGCAGTACGCATGACGAAGATGACACCGAACCAGCTCCCCCTCCATTGCAAGCAAGTTGGACCACCTTCATAGTGTTCGCTACTTGGAAGCGACGCCCCGGAGGAAGTTTAGGGCGTGCTGGGGTAATCACCAACGCAAGGCCCTCACGCTAACCTCCGAACCTCAGACCACACTTGCCCATTGGCAGATAGTCTCCATATTTCATTAAGGCTTGTGACCCTTTGGGCCCAAGAGCCTTGAGATTGGAGCCCCCTTCCCCCCCTTCCCCTGCGACTGCCCAAACGATGGGCGGATATCAGTGACGGAAGTAGGCACAGGAGGGCCCCGAAAGAGGGATGCATGGCATAGGCTGTGGCCGGAGCAACACGTGTGGGCGGCGCTGGACGGCACTACTGAACAGTGGATGTGGGTGTGGACGCCCGCGGCGCCTTGAGTCGTCGCGCTGGTCGGCGTGTCGGGGCTTCGCCGCATTGGCACTCAATATACTGTGAGGAGTGCCGGAGGCACCGGAGCGTCATCCGCCTGTACAGACCCCCAACCACTACTCCAGAGCTGAACAGCCCGTCCCATGCGTTGTTGGGCTGTGGCACAGTGGGCATGCGCGCCGACGTGCACCCAAATGTGACCGAGCGGCGCAGAAGTGCACTGCTGAGTGTCTCCCAGCGTCAGTCTTATGGCCAAACGATACCCCTCTTCCCCTCCTGGACCCTCGGTCCGCGCTGCCATTCGGTCCTGTTGGGATGTCTCATGCAGTTACAGCATCTCAAATGCCTCCCGTCAGCCAGAGTGGCTGCTCCAAGCAGTAGCGGCATTTGCTGGGAGTCAGTCTCCAAGGGTGCCATTGCGGGGGTGGCTGCACAGTGCGCCGTGTTCGCCAGGCTGACCTCTTGGGAATTTTCTTTTTTTCGTGGTTTTTCCTGAGCGCAGCCTTTGGGTGATTTTGGATGGCATGATGACGAATAACCAGCAGCGGTTGGTGGTCAAACAACCGAAACTGATGCTGAGTGGACGTCACAGGCCGGATTTAGCCAGCGGTTGCTGATTGGCCAGCGCCTCATTGAGGTGCAGGTGCTCCAGAGTCCGGCTTTTTTTTTTTGCGAGTCAGAACACCCTCGCCTGCGCTGGAGGAATCCCAGCTTCTGTGCCATCAATTTGATGTTTCTCCCCCACCACCACCTTGCGCAATCTCTGCCTTGTGCAGTTGGTGGTGGGTATAAGACCACCCCCAAATGGGGGATAAAACCACCCCCCACCCCTTTTTTGGCCATTTTTGACCCCTGGGGTGGTTTTATGCCACCTGGTGGTGGGTTTATCCCTTCAAAGGGGTGGTTTTATCCCCCCATTTGGTCATTTGGGGGGGTTTTATCACCCCTTTGGGGTGGTTTTATCCCCCATTTTTGGTGATTTTATCCCCCTATTGGCCGGAGGGGGGGGTGTTGGCCCATCTCAATGTGAACCAGGAAACCCAGTCCCGGAAGACAGACAGACGCACAGTGCACTCTTCAGACTGCTTTGGTTTAGATTGTTTTGCTTTGCTTTGCTGTGTTGTACCTTACCTGCCCCCCCCCCCCCATGGCTAGGAACCATCTTGTGCAAGAACCGCCCCCTGGTTCCGCGGTTGAATTCTCGCACAACTTTTTTTACCAGTGGGTATTGATTGGGTTTTCCATGGTTCTGCTGGATGTAGGACAGCTATTCAGGTGTGCAGGACGTCATTTCATGTGTGTTGCTACGGGTCCCCCCATCAGGGGGGGCCGTATCAGTCACGCACAGTGCACTCTTCAGACTTCTTTGGGTTAGATTGTTTTGCTTTTGTTTTGCTGTGTCGTGTCATTTTTTGCTTTGGGGGGTGTTGCCTGAACCGTGCGCGCACCGTGCACGCACCGTGCGCGCACCGTGCGTCCTTTTGCGTATTCTATGTCCACCAGATCCACAATGCCTGAATCTGAGCTGCCCTGGCTTGTCGCCGGACTGCCTGTGTACTACCACCGCTCCAACGGGGATAGGGTGTCGGCCACTGTCGTTGACCCTTCTCCAAGAGGTGGGCGTCGCGTCTCTATTCGGTACGAATTGGGTGGTGAAGAGGTCTTGTACGAGCATGCACCCGAGGAGCGGTTGGAGTTTGCAATTGTGACTGCTGAGAGCCCCGATTCCCCCCAACCTGTGCACCATGAGGCGCCGATGGACGCTTTGCTGGAGCCCCAATTACCTGAAGTGGAAACTAAAGCCCCTAGAATTGATGATCATGAGCCAGAATGCTGTGGCGGATGAAATTGAAATTCCCGTAACCCAACCAGTGTTGTCGCTTGTGTTGTCGCCTGTGCATGGTTTGTAACGGAGGTGCGTGCAAGGTGCAGAAATTGGGAGCCTGGAACCTGTGACAAGCATCAGATTCAAAAAAAAAATTCCCGGTACGCCAATAGGGGCTGCAGGGTGCAGAAAATAGGACCCTGGAACCTGTGACAAGCATCAGACTAAAAATTGAAGAATCCTGGTATGCCAGTATGGACTGCAAGGTGCAGAAATCAGGACCCTGGGTGTGTTTCTATGGGGGCCATTCAACGGGGTACAAGTTGGGCAACCATCCCAAAAACATTGAACCGTGCGCGCACCGTGCACGCACCGTGCGCGCACCGTGCGCGCACCGTGCGACAACGCCCCCTTGGTGGCATAAAACCACCCTGGGGTGGTTTTATCACCCCGAAGGGGGTGGTTTTAACAAGGGGGGTGGTTTTATCCCCCATAAGGGGTGGTTTTATCCCCCATAAGGGGTGGTTATATCCCCCCAAAGGGGTGGTTTTATCCCCCAAAAAGGGTGGTTTTATCCCCCATAAAAGTGGGCATAAAACCACCCAGGGTGGTTTTAAGGGTGGTTTTATCCCCCATTTGGGGGTGGTTTTATGCCCGGGACCACTTGTGCAGTCACCGCCACTCATCATTTTTAAAACCATGTCCTATTTTGCCTATTCAAAATTCCCTCCTTTGTGCTGTCACCACTACCCGGTGAAGCTGTCAATTTTGGTGCCTCAGGCGGTGCCTGCAAGGGTGGGGTGGGGGGGTACTTTGCTATTTTGTGCTGCAAGTTTTCCCCATCCGTGCGTCTCCGTCAATTGCCATAATTACCCCCTCCCCACCCTCTGTTGCACAGCAGTCGCCTTTGCATATCCCTCGGGGGGAGAGGGGGGCGAGGGAACTGTCATTTTGACTTTTTTTCTTTTTTCTTTAAATGGGAACAAGAATGCTGTTTGTTTGTGTGAGTACTGCTTGTGCACTGTGTGGTGGGCCAGCGCGCTCCTGCCCGTCAGTATTTATATGCAATGCGCTGTTGGTGCCTGTGGCAGGGCAGGGCAGGGGCGAGCATCACAGCCAAACATTTGGTTTTTTTTCGCAACATCAGCGCCATGAGCGTTGAACCCAATGACATGTTTCTGATGGCTTGCTATGTCCAATTTGAGCGCTCTGCTGACAGTAAAGGGAGCATTTGTTTTGGCGAAGAGTGCACGTGGGGTATGGGATGTGGCAAATGTTTTTGATGGGAATTTGTATTCTACTCGAGACATTCCAGAAAGGACACCCGCCACAACGGCTGCATGCCTCTTTGAAGCCTGTCAAACCTACTGCCAAGCATCGTGCCAGACAGGCTGCTAAGCCAAACCACCTGCCAAGGTTGGTACAAACCTTTTTTTTTTTGGTATGGCGGTTCTGTGCTGGAAGCATTGCACCAAAGCGGTTTGACCACAGTCATAACAAGCGTTCATGGAACACCGAAGTGTCTCATTTGGGTGCCTAGGTGAGGATTTCGAGAATCATTGAATTTCATTTTTGTTTCAAGAGAAGCAACATTTTTTTTCAAAAAAACTGATCGTCATTCAAAACACTAATACGCTTCATCTTACTAGCCTCGTGTGTCAACTCCTATAAACCGCTGTTGTTGGTGCACTTGTTGTGCCCTTAGTTGTTCCCGTACACTCGTGTTTATCATTGAAGCATGAAGCATGAAGCATGGACATTCTTAGAGTCACTGCAAGAAAACAAGTTTTGAGGCCTGTTAGATCTAGCTTGCCATTTGAGTGTTCAGCACGGAAGAAGGGGAAGAAGGGGAGTCGCCAAGTGTTCTGGAGGGTGGGTATCTTTTCTCATTTTGAAATTTCGTTGAAAAGGCTATTTCAGAGATGTATGGGTGTGTCGTGGGGATAGGTAACCATAATTTTGGTGTTTTGGCTGGGAAATGATACCCTTGCCTAGTGAGAGGGTGGAGGTGGCATTTTTGTCAATTGTGGTCAGTGATTGTGGTGTGCGGTCCCCCTACCCATCGCCCAAGCTTTCTTACCAAGTTTTTGTTTCCTCTGGGTTTCTTTTAATAATTCCTACCAACATAGCACCTTTTGGGAGGTGAATCAGCCCTGAAGTATAACCTTTAGGATGGTGAAGGATTGGAAGTTTTGGGGAGGGGGGGCCCGGGAGCCTTTTTCAAACAAAAGGGGAGTTGGGTTGGGAAGAGGGGCTCCAAGGGTAAGAAGATTGTTTTGGGCAGTCAGAGTGTAGGCAAGGGATGAGAGTTATTGCATTTCCCATTTGGATGCATGTGTGTGTTCCCATGGTATATGTTGTGTTCTTTTTTACATGATGAATGGCAGCTTGCAGCCACTGCAGCCTTCTTTGCCAAAGTAAGCTTTAGTGCACCACACTAACGACTCCATGCAGCTGCTTCCAACTGGACTCTGCCAACAATTCAGCGACGAGGTGGTAGGTCACGAATAAGAAATGAGAAACAAGCTGCCATGATTTGCAAGACCACTGAGCATTTTCGGTGAAAGATTTTTGCATTCTTATCTCTTACATCCATTGAGCAGCTTGTAGAAAAATTCTCTCACATTGGCCTTTTAGTGGCCGGCGACAGTGAGGTCACAAGCAATCACATCCCTGACAGCAAAAACACCAAGTTGAACAACATGAACCTGCAACTTTTGTCCGGTGGCCTCCAAAGATTTTTTGCATGTGCCAAACAAACATATAGTCTTTGTGTCCTCTTCTTCTGGCGCGCGAGCTCTCTTTGCAAGACATACTTTACAACATACTTTACAAAAGCGGAAAGGCCGTGTTGTTTTCATGCCGCAAAGATGCCGCAAATGCTAAGTGAGCGTCGCGAAACTTTCTTCTCACATGTTGCACTGCTAACCAGAGTGATGTTGCATTTAGGTGTTGAGAATCACACCCCTGAGGTCTTTTCGTCGGCTTCTTCCATAGTTGCGCTCTTGTACATCAAAAGACCTGGGCTGCAGAAGGTGATGCAGTCAGAAAAATGTGCCAGTCTGTTTTTTTTGCTTGGCTTCATGAAGCCCACAACCTTGCACAGACCCTTTCGGCACCACGAAGGTTTGCGCTCCTTTCTACCATGAAATGGCCCGGCACTACACATTTGCAAGGCTTCTGGACAATGTCGCCATAAACTCGCCATAAACTCGTACGCATGGATTTGATACCGTGCCAACAGAAGCAGTTCTGAGTCCTCATTGGTGACATATTACCACCAATCACACATATGGCACATTCGGCGCCAGCATCCAGCTTGCCCACATGTCTGAGCACATGATACTATGGTACATGTGTTGAGGATCAAATTTCGACCTACTTTTTATGGTCAGGGATATTTCTCTCATTTTCTCAACCACATGTCACGAGACGGTGCTGTCAAGTGACGAATTTAGCCATTGGCCACACGGTAAGGCTGCCACTCTGGTGACACAGATCGTCCGGAAAAAAATTCCCGATGACACAAAATTCCCAGAAAGGTCTGGTAACACAAATTGGCGCGGCAGAGAGTTGCCGCCAGGCGGCGGCGCGCGGCGCAGTCCAGTTCTGTGCAGGGGTTCGAACCGGCGCATCTGGCGCTGGCGCCTTGCGCACGACCAACTCGGACAGCGCAAAAGTGGAGCCGCGTCTGGCATGAGTGTTTATTGATTTGTCCCGGTATGTTCGAAATTTTTAAAAAAAGTGAAGGCCCCAGGCGAGCCCCGGGGCCTTTGTGGCAGCTTGGGGCGCCTCATGTCGTTGAATAAGGTCAATGCATGCATACGGATAGGTTTCGGATGGTCATAGGACATGCACATGGGTCAAAGTGATGGTTTTTGTGTGTTTTTGGTGTTTTAGTACCATAGTGCACCAACCAAGTCTCCAAAAGTCCATGGGGGGTAACTTGGCGCCACCGGCTCGGATGTGGGCGCTTTTTGGGTCAAAAGATGCGGAAAAGTGTGTAGTTTTCGGATAACAATGTCTGTATGGGTCAATCCGACCGATGTTTTGCGCTCTTGGGCCGCCTTTACCCGGAGTTCACCAAAAAATTGACAAAAAGTGTCTGATTTTTTAAGCAGGTTGTTTAAAGTCCCCAGGGGATAACTTGGCGCCACCGGCTCAGATTTGGGCACTTTTTGGGTCAAAAGATGCGGAAAAGTGTGTAGTTTTCGAATAATTATGTCTGTATGGGTCAATCTGACCGCTTTTTGGCGCTCCGGGACCGCCTTTGGGGAGGGGTCACTCCGAAAATGGCATAACCCTACTATTGCGCATACCCACGCTTTTCAAAGTCCCTGGGGGGTAACTTGGCGCCACCGGCTCGGATTTGGGCGCTTTTTTTTTCCAAAGATGCCCAAAAGTGTCTAGTTCTGGAAAAACCATGCCCGTATGGGTCAATTGAACCGAGGTCTTGCGCTCCGGGAACACCTTTGGGGAGGGGTCACTCCGAAAATTCAGTAACCCTACTATGGCGCATACTCCTGTTTTTTGGGGGGGGGAGTGGGGGTTGTTGCACTATGGTACATTCACCGAGGGCACACTTGGTCCAAATAGGTCACACATTGGCCAAGGAATTCGCCATTGCTTGCACTTGACCGAACAATTGGTGGTATTGCACCCATTGTTGCGGAGACAGCTGACCTAGTCGTGCCGCGTGTTCATATGCTTGAAGCGCCATTGTTGCCTGTTGCAACGCAACCATTCCATTGGGAGAGACAGGAGCAAGAGCGGGCGCCGGATGAGGGGCTGGGGTGGGTGCCAAGGTGGGTGCAGGCACACATGCTTACACCCTTTGAAAGTCCTGTCAAGACAAGTCGAAGGACTTGCTTGTGCAAAGCACTTTTTTGAAATAATATAAAAGGGAATGCGCTTTGCAGCTTGGGTGTCAATTGACTAGTTATATCCCAAGAATGATATATTTTATGGTAAGTATGGGGGGTCCTTTTTGGATCCCCCTCCCCATGCTTGTGGAGTCAACCACAACCAAAATAACAACAGCAGTAATGCTTTCATTTTTGTGCCTGTGATGAAATCGTAGAAATTTTAAAATGAAGGGGATAAGTATATCAAAAACAAAAGTACATGTGAAACAAAAAGCGGTTCCCAAATACTGGTACACAGGCGACCATATACTGGCATTTCCGGAAAATACCGCGGCGCCGCGGTATATACTGCAGTATATACCGCGGCATTCCCCGGCGCCGCGGTATATACCGGTATACCACCAGAGCGCTACCCGGCCACACTGTTGCCAGTGTTGCGGCGGTGACGGTATGCAGACTGCGGCCCTAGCAGACTGCGAAAGACTGCGCACGAACAGGCGACACGCGTAACTGAAAAAACCACCACAACTGACAGAAAGGTATGAATTTTATGTTGTTGTTCTAATTAGTTCGAATTTCACCTTCTGATCACTCTGTCACTTATTATTAATTACTGACAGATGTGTGATTGGCGAGCGTTGCCCTTTACTTCGCTGTTTTGAACGCGTTTAGCGCTGTGCGCAAATCGACTCCCTCCCCCTCAATTTCAACTCCCTCCAAGTGAATATCCACTCCCTTCTACTCAATTTCTACTCCCTCCAAGTGAAATATATACATATATATATATACAAATACATGTATGTACATCTATATATATATATATATATATATATATATAGATGTAGATATGTATATATATATATATATATATATATATATATATACGCATACATACACACACATCCACACACACACATACATACATACATACATATATATATATATATATATGTATATATATATATATATATATATATATCTATATATGTATACATATATACATATATATATATATATATATATATATATATATGTATATATGTATATATATATATATATATATATATATGTATATATGTATACATATATAGATATATATATATGTATATATGTATACATATATAGATATATATATATATATATATATATATATATACATATATATATATATTGCTGTATACTCCCTCCAAGTGAAAATACACTCCCTTCCCCTCAATTTCAACTCCCTCGAAGTGAATATCCACTCCTTCCTACTCCATTTCACCTCCCTCCTGCTCAGTTTCCACTCCCTCGGAGTGAAAATCCACTCCCTCCAAGCGAATATCCACTCCCTCCTACTCAATTTCTACTCCCTATATACAAATACATGTATGTACATCTATGTATCTATATATATATATATATATATATATATATATATATATATATATATATGTATGTATGTATATGTATGTATGTATACTCCCTCCGAGTGAAAATCTACTCCCTCCTACTGAATATTTACTCCCTCCAAGTGAAATATATACATATATATACAAATACATGTATGTATATCTATATATATATATATATATATATATATGTATATATATATACATATATATATATATATATATATATATATATATATATATATATGTATATATGTATATAGATATATACAGACACACACACACACACACACACATATATATATATCTGTATACATACATACATACATATATATATATATGTGTGTGTGTGTGTGTGTGTACATATTGAGAAGGAGGGTGTGGACTTCCGCTTGAAGGGAGTTGGTACAGGTTGACACGTTTTGCGTTCCGTGTGTGACAACCCAAGCCCTCAGTTGTGATGCACGCACCGGCTTTCAACCCCAATCGCCTGGATCATGACGTGCACTTCTAGAATGCCACCGAAGACACCAATCTCCGATGAAAAGAAGGCCAAGGCAACGGCATATGCTGCAGCCATGGCAGCGGAAGGGCCATCACTGATGGATTTAATGGGGAGCGTGCCTGGCCCACAAAAGCATAAGAAGCGGAGCGTTTCCTTTGCCTCGCAAGCCGAGGTACAAACACTCACGCCCGAGGGTGGGCACCAAGTACTAACCTCTGCGCCCATCTCCACACCCAAACCTGAGTCCCAAAGCGCGAAGCCTGACCCGAAGCCTAACCCATCCCAGCCGTCAGACCAACCGGTTGCAGCCGAGGCCATACCTGACCCAGAAGCAGAGGTGATGGTGGACGACGCGGAAGACGAAGGGATTTCGCAAACACCCCCAAATCTGGACATGCCGGATCTAGGCGAGTTCACCTCCCAAACGTCCTCTTCACCAGAGCTCCCCACCCCTTCTACCCCTCTTACTTTGACGCCTACGTCAAGCCAACAAACCTCACAACCTTCTCAATCTTCGACGGCTTCATCGGGGCCGTCTAGTATTGGTGATATAGATCTGTCCCAAGATTGGGATGAGGTAAAGAGACAGATCCACAAGTGCACGGAGAAAATAGAACTCCGTGCCTGTATCCAAAAATTGGAAACGTGGGTCGCATCCTTAGGGGACTCTCCTTTTCGAAAAAAGGTGCAGGATTTTTTCCTCCAGGAGGCCGAAGAGCGGGGCGAGCTCACCCAGACAGCAATCTCTTTCCTCTCCTTGCGAAACAAGGACGATCTTTGGGCCCGAGTGCAGGCACAAGTAGGGTGGGAGGATACCCACGATGCCCGCCAGCCCGTTTTGGAGCAGCTTGACATGAGCCGTCCGTGGGCTCATGAACTGCTAGGTCTGCCGCGTGGGGCCGATGAGGCCGTCGTTAAAAAACGGTATCGGAAACTGGTGCTGTGGGCTCAGAGGTTTGACATCAGTGTCATTCAGAGAATCAATGGGGCGAAAAACATCCTTTGTGGGGATAGCCGACGGCTGTACGAGGCTCAATTGAACGGCCTCGTTGCACCACGGGGGGAAGATTTAGGGGATGACCCTGCTCTTTGGCCGCGTGAACACGTTTGGTGGCCATCAATGGCCGACGTGGAATCTCCGGAGCCCATGCAAGCTGCTAACCCCGGCACCACTGCGCTGCACGGACCCATTAGCCCTGAGCCAACTTCAACCTCCTCACCTCCTCACCCGGAATATTTTGATGCCGACGACACCCCATCTCGTGCCGAGGGCCCTGCATCTGGGGTAGATGGCATCAGAGTCCTAGGCATTTTGTTGACAAACCGTGAAATAACGGAACAATTGGGGGGTGATCGTTGGATCGGAGATAATTTGATTGAAATTCGAGTGCAACTCATGAATTTGCTCCTCCATCGGAAACTCGGCCTCCAGCGAAGGGTCTGGCCTGTTACCCTTTGGCGGAAAAAGTGCTTGCCACAGAAGGAAAACCTCTTTGCCCTCGATTGGTTTATTTTGGTCTGTGGCGAGCAGGGGCACTGGTGGGTGGCAATTTTTCTTCATCTGCTCTCGTCCCCTGAAGTGTGGATTCTGGATTCTCTGTGTCCGGATTCTGCCCAACGGCAACAGCGTGGAACCGTTCTGTGGGACCTCCTTAAGCAGCATTGGCAGGTGCATAACCAGCACCAGCCATGGCCATTCTCTACCGACCCAAACCTTAAGAAATTTCACTGTGTACATCAGCCAGATGGTTGGTCGTGTGCAGTGTTTGCGTGCTGTGGTGCAGAGTGGGTCGTTTCCCTTGTTTTAGGCGGTAGCGAGGTTGATTTGTCACCTCTATCGCTAGAACTAAGCGACTTAGACCTTAGGAATATTTTACGTAATTGGCACAGAACAGTACGTCTGCTGTATACGGATGTAGTTCCCGATCGTGCGCTCTTCCCGGATTCTAGAACCCCTTCTTCAGTATCCACAATGCCTGCCCGTCGTGAGGAACAAGTGAAGATGGCAGAAGAGGAAGGTATGATATATCACTGTGGGGCGAGCGTCTCGCCGATGCATGCCAGCAGCAGTCCTCCCATCGTCGCCTACAGTGCCAAAGACGGAGGAGCCAAGAGAGCCGGAAGCAGGCAACATGGAAGGTGTGGAGGCAGCGGAAGGAGGAGCAGCGGAGGAAGTCGCCGCTGCGGAAGAAGCGGGAGGAGAAGCGGCAGAAGGAGCACCAGCACCAGCCGGAGAGGAAGCAAGAGGAGAAGAGACGGAGCAGGAATTGCCACAAGAACTCCCTGCAGGTTTGCCAGGAATTGCACGACACTACATTGTGACACTACATTACTACGCCTCACCATGGGAGCCTATCAAGTTCCTGCACCAGAGGCCCCCGGTAAATCAATAGTCAGGGGGTAGCCTATCAAGTTCGTGCATCAGAGGCCCTTGGTAAGTCAATAGTCAGGGGGTGGCCTATCAAGTTTGTGCATCAGAGGCCCTTGGTAAGTCAATAGTCAGGGGGTGGCCTATCAAGTTCGTGCATCAGAGGCCCCTGGCAAATCGATAGTCAAGGGGTAGCCTATCAAGTTCGTGCATCAGAGGCCGCTGGCAAATCAATAGTCAGGGGGTAGCCTATCAAGTTCGTGCATCAGAGGCCCCCGGTAAATCAATAATCAGGGGGTAGCCTATCAAGTTCGTGCATCAGAGGCCCTGATTATTGGTTTACCCAGGGCCTCTGATGCACGAACTTGATAGGCTACCCCCTGACTATTGATTTACCGGGGGCCTCTGATGCAAGAACTTGATAGGCTACCCCCTGACTATTGGTTTACCCAGGGCCTCTGATGCAGGAACTTGATAGGCCTGCCCGTAACTATTGATTTACCGGGGGCCTCTGATGCACGAACTTGATAGGCCACCCCCTGACTATTGGTTTACCCAGGGCCTCTGATGCACGAACTTGATAGGCCTGCCCGTAACTATTGATTTACCGGGGGCCTCTGATGCAGGAACTTGATAGGCCACCCCCTGACTATTGGTTTACCCAGGGCCTCTGATGCACGAACTTGATAGGCTACCCCCTGACTATTGATTTACCAGGGGCCTCTGATGCACGAACTTGATAGGCTACCCCCTGACTATTGGTTTACCCAGGGCCTCTGATGCACGAACTTGATAGGCCTGCCCGTAACTATTTATTTACCCGGGGCCTCTGATGCACGAACTTGATAGGCCACCCCCTGACTATTGGTTTACCCAGGGCCTCTGATGCACGAACTTGATAGTCTACCCCCTGACTATTGATTTACCGGGGGCCTCTGATGCACGAACTTGATAGGCTACCCCCTGACTATTGATTTACCAAGGGCCTCTGATGCACGAACTTGATAGGCTACCCCCTGACTATTGGTTTACCCTCTGCGTCGTATACTCCCCGACCCCCGTCTGCCCTCCTCCTCCGCTTGCTGTGCCATCACCCATGCAACCCCCTGTCCCATCCATCTGTTCCTCGTGCTGCAGACAAGGCAGCCAGGCTGGAGGCCGAGAAGAACGCCGCTGCAGACAAGGCAGCCAAGCTGGAGGCCGAGAAGAAAGCCGCTGCAGACGAGGCAGCCAAGCTGGAGGCCGAGAACAAAGCCGCTGCAGACAAGGCAGCCAAGCTGGAGGCGGAGAAGAAAGCCGCTGCAGACGAGGCAGCCAACCTGGAGGCGGAGAAGAAAGCCGCTGCAGGTGCTTCACACCTCGGGCGGCACAGGCCATTGCCCAATCAACACACCCCGACCCATCTTAGCCCCACTCGCACCCGCCATCTGACGAGTCCCACAGTCACCACCCATTACCACCACCGCGATCCTGGTCAACACATCAACAGTTCCAAGAGCACTTCTGATGCACGAACTTGATAGGCTACCCCCTGACTATTGACTTACCGGGGGCCTCTGATGCACGAACTTGATAGGCTACCCCCTGACCATTGATTTGCCAGCGGCCTCTGATGCACGAACTTGATAGGCTACCCTCTGACTATTGATTTGCCAGGGGCCTCTGATGCACGAACTTGATAGGCTACCCCCTGACTATTGATTTGCCAGGGGCCTCTGATGCACGAACTTGATAGGCTACCCCCTGACTATTGGTTTACCCAGGGCCTCTGATGCACGAACTTGATAGGCCTGCCCGTAACTATTGATTTACCGGGGGCCTCTGATGCACGAGCTTGATAGGCCACCCCCTGACTATTGGTTTACCCAGGGCCTCTGATGCACGAACTTGATAGGCTACCCCCTGACTATTGATTTACCGGGGGCCTCTGATGCACGAACTTGATAGGCTACCCCCTGACTATTGATTTACCGGGGGCCTCTGATGCACGAACTTGATAGGCTACCCCCTGACTATTGATTTATCAAGGGCCTCTGATGCACGACCTTGATAGGCTACCCCCTGACTATTGGTTTACCCTCTGCGTCGTATACTCCCCGACCCCCGTCCGCCCTCCTCCTCCGCTTGCTGTGCCATCACCCATGCAACCCCCTGCCCCATCCATCTGTTCCTCGTGCTGCAGACAAGGCAGCCAAGCCGGAGGCCGAGAAGAAAGCCGCTGCAGACGAGGCAGCCAAGCTTGAGGCCGAGAACAAAGCCGCTGCAGACGAGGCAGCCAAGCTGGAGGCCGAGAAGAAAGCCGCTGCAGACGAGGCAGCCAAGCTGGAGGCGGTGAAGAAAGCCGCTGCAGGTGCTTCACCCCTCGGGCGGCACAGGCCATTGCCCAATCAACACACCCCGACCCATCTTAGCCCCTCTCGCACCCACCATCTGACGAGTCCCACAGTCACCACCCATTACCACCACCGCGATCCTGGTCAACACATCACCAGTTCCAAAGGCACTTCTGATGCACGAACTTGATAGGCTACCCCCTGACTATTGACTTACCGGGGGCCTCTGATGCACGAACTTGATAGACTACCCCCTGACTATTGATTTGCTAGCGGCCTCTGATGCACGAACTTGATAGGCTACCCCCTGATTATTGATTCACCGGGGGCCTCTGATGCAGGAACTTGATACGCTACCCCCTGACTATTGATTTACCGCCCCTGATGCACGACATTGCTAGGCTGGTCCTTGCAATAGAACGCACATTCTCTGATCCAGGTGCAGCTGAAGCCGAAGTGGAGGAAGCAGCGGAGGAGGGCGAAGAAGGAGCAGAAGCGGAGGGTGAAGGGGCAGAAGCAGGTCTGCCACTGATTGCACAACACCACTGATGATCAACCTTGATAGGCTACCCCCTAACTACTGATTCACAAAGACCCTCATAAACGAAACCATATGCCTGCACCTATAGGTCCTGCGAGTCCAGTGTCGGAGACGACGAAGGAGGTGGCGGCCGAGCTGCTGGCCGGGTTCGAGTCGGACGAGGGGGAGGATTGGTTGAGGACGGCGGTGCACAGGGAGAAGCCGCAGCGGGAGAAGAAGAGGAAGGCGTCCTGGGACCTGCACCGAGGGGATGTGAGAGCCCTTGGTATGTAATTGCATGCGTAAGTGTTTTCTTCTGCTGCTGTGCTTCTTGAGAATTTAACTCTTATCCTTGCTGTTTGTATTCAGTTCTCGGCAAGAGGGAAAGGGGAGAGGAGCCCGCGGAGAAGTGGGCTTATGAGAAGGAGCGAAGCCCAAGCCCAAGTCCTGAACGCCAGCTTCTTGGAGAAGGCTCGCCCAGCCCCGGGCCCCAGTCGCCGGTGGTCAGCCCAACCCCGACCGACGTGTTGATGGAGGAGGAGGAGGAGGAGGAGGAGGCAAAGAAAACGGAGGAGGAGAAGGGGAAGGAGAAGGACACCGAGACTGCGGAGGCGGAGGGTGGGCGGAAGGGGGCAGAAGCGGGGGGGAGGGGGGTTGCCAAGCAACCGGAGGGGGTCACAACGAGGAGCCGAAGCACAACGAAACGCCGACTGAGGGACACGGGGGCGGCGGAGGCCAAGCAACCGGAGGGGGTAACAACGAGGGGTCAAAAACGCCGAGCCACGGACACGGGGGCGGGGGAGGAGGAGGGGCAACGGGCGGTGGTGGAGGGGCCGCATTTTGTTATGGGGAAGCACCTCCAGATCATGGAGTCCACGATTGGGGAAGGCCGGGGGGTGAAAACGAAGGTGGATATTGCGGCGGACACCTGCCTGGGGGAGTACAAGGGGGAAAGGATTGAAGGGACGGCACCGGATTGCCTGACGGGTAGGGGGGATAAGGTTTTGTGTATCAAGGGCGGGGGGGCAGATTCAAAGACTGGGAGGGGGGTTTGGGTGGACGGGGGTAAAAGGGGGAATATTTTTAGCCGTATCAACGCTCGCCCTCGCGTGGAGGATTGCGACGTGATCATCCACCTGGATGACGGTACCCCCAGGGTTTGGACCCGGCGGGAGGTGAAGGCGGGTACCGAGCTGGTCATGTTCTATGGCGTAAATTACCTGTTGCCCCCTTCGCCTCCACCTGCTGATGCTGCTGACCCTGATGAACCTGCTGCAGAAGGTTCCAACCAGCCAGTTCTAACCACCCAGAACATTCTTCCCAGCGCCTCTGCCCTGCCTGCAGGGCAACTGTATGCTGATGACGGGTCCCTGGTGGGTCGCCAGTATTTTTCTTCGAAGGTGACCTACCGCAGCCAAGCCACCGTGACCCATGTTGATGGGGGGCAGTTTATTGTCAGGAAGGGGGACAGGGTGCGTCTGCTGTGGTCCGAGATCGGGGGGCACTTGACACAGGTTGAAAGCCGGACCTGTTGTTTCAAGATGGACTGGCGGAAGGGGAGGTTCGTCAGGCCGTTGACCACAAACTGGGGTGACCAGAATTCTTTGGGGGGCGACTTCATCACGGCTGGGTCGCGACTTGCAGGCGTTTACCCTCCCTGGTTTTGTTACGAGTTCGAGGGGGCTGCTCCTGGGGGTGTCGTAGAAATGGTGTTTGTTGGTGGTAAGTGGGAGGTGATTTCGGTGCAGAATAGGAAGGACGTGTACGGCCAGACGGGTCAGTGGCTGCAGGTCGGAATCGACCTCAGGGGGTATGATGCGGAATACCAAGCTGCAGCGCATGGTATCCGCCAGAAGACATTTTTTGTCCGGGCAGAGAGGGCTATGGGTGTCGACAGCCGGTGGGGGGCGACGCTGGATTGGGCTGAGTGGCGGGCGGAGCACCTGGTAGCTCCGCCTGGCAAAAAAAACATCAAGACCCAGGACAAGTCCGTGTACGAGAGGGTGAAGGACAGGGTGTATGGGCATGTCATTTGCAGGGTTAATGGTCATGCCATTATGCTCGTCGACGGCGGTGGATGGACTGGGGGAGGGATGGGCCACTGCATCTCGGTCATTGCCGAGTGCAGCAAGGATTCGAGGGGCAAGTCCAGCTGGTTTCTGCTGGTCTGGGAAGCTGGAGGCTTGGATTCGCCGAGGATCAGGCGGATCTGTCAGGTGGTGGTGGACAGGGCGCTGGCTAAGATGCCTGATCTGCAGTCGCGGATCGAGCATTGGGGAAAGAGCTCGACCGTCAGCCCCCCCTGCGGCGTTGAGCCTGACGAGCCCAAGGCAAAGAGGGCTCGTGTCGATGGGGGTCCGTACCGTTGCACGTTTGCAACGGCAAATTTTTTTAAAGAGTTCACTCGTAGGGGGTCGTTGCCGGTGCAGGGAGCAGGTTTGAGGCAGCAGTTTGACGTTCGGGATCCAAGTTTTTGTTCGACAACTCTGTCCAAGTTTGTTGTTTGGGGGGGGAAATGGCAGATGAAGAGGACTGTCCCCGTTCAGAAGGCGAAGGCTGAGGTGGAGGAGATGCTCAGCAAGGGCAATCCGACGCAGTGGCTCCTGCCACCAGAAAAGGCCGTCCCCTATCTCCCCCTCGCTCCGGTTGACTCCGACCAGTGCACCCCCCCTTTCACCTTCTGTCGGCCCGACTCCAAGGGCCGACTCAGCAGTTTTGAAGCCTTCTGGGTCCCGAACGTCAATCAGAAGCGGCTTGCAGGGGGTAGGAACTTTCGGCAGGTGGAGCGGGAAACCGAAAAGGGGGGAACCACCCAAGTTGCATGGGTGGTCTATCTCCCCGATGAGACCGCCATTGGGTTGGAGGATCAGTGGGGGGGCTCGCGCGAGGGTTCCGGTAACCCTAATTGGAAGCGCTAGAAGTTTTTCTAGTGCTTGCATTGTGAAGTGGTTTGGGCAGTGAGATGATGGCGTGTGTAGTGGCAGAGCGCATCGCCGGACCAAGACTGAGATCTGAACCCACGCATTGCAGGCTCCGCAATTTTCTTCTACGGCGGGGGGGTCAGCAGACTGCTGTTTGCTTGGCAAATTTTACCCTTGATACCGGTTCCCGGACCCAGATATAATATTGAAAGGCCAGGCTCCATTGCATTCTGTTCCTTTCTCTGCGCGGTGAATTCTGTTTGACCTCCTACTGACCTCCTACCTGATACGCGCTTGTCTAGCCCTGTGACTTTTTCTTTGGCGCTATTGGGGTGTTTGTTCAGTTTTTGGAGCCAAAGGGCACCCCATTTCGTCTCATTTGACCTGATCTTGACTGGATCCCATTGCTTACTTTCCATCTGGTTTCACCAGGTGAGACAGATTGCAGGTACAGGTACTGGTTTCTGTTACCGCAGGTGTTGTTACAACACGCTATTTTTTAGCCTCAAGATTATTATTCAGATCTACCCCATTTCGTCTGATTTGACTGGTTTGACCGGACCGAACCCTTTTCCTTTGTCCAACCTTGAGAGTAATGGCTGATACAGGCTACAAAGACACCACAGCTACAGTGCGTTTGCGTCGTTTGCTTCTTAGTTGCGTGGGTGCGGTTAAGGGAACTCGAATTTTGAACCCAAATGGGTTCAAGAGAATTATACAGACCCAACCCACGTTGTAAGTGGGCGTGAACCTTGTTCCTGACCTTAAAAACAGGTCAGAAGGGACCTGGGAAACGGCGCTGGCCAATTAGTGCAGGTAAGGCAGCTACCGAGGCTAGGGGAAGGTACGTGACGCCACAGATGTGCGGATCCTGTGTGGTCACACCCCGGGAACCTCGAGTGCCAGAGGGTCCCCCTACAGGGGGGCGATAACCAAGCTACGGCACCCTCTGGGCCGAATCCCAGCCAGCGAGTTTTGTTTCCAGGTTACCGGCCAGTTTTTATGGTTTACCCCCACGTGCTTATAAGTGTCAGTTAGCGTTGTCGTCATCAGCCTGATTCTGACTCCCCATATGTTTCTCCCGTTTAACCCAAGTGTGAACAAATGCTAGTGGATCCTTGAAAATGATGTACTGGATTCGCACATTTTACTTGCTCAATCCTTCTGCTATTGATTTGTTTCGTTCCCTTGCCTGTCGTGCGTGGGCCTGTGAATGATTCATGATTCAATCACCAATTGAGTTGATGCCCGTCGTACATCAGACGCCCCAGTGTTCCCCCCTTTTACCCCTTTACTCCCCCCTATGCCCCCCCCCCCCCGGGGCCTACCAAACCTCCCCTCCAAACCCCCCCAAGCCACCCCACCCCTCTCCCCCCTACGCCCCTCCAGCTTTTCCAACATCCTCCTCCCCCGCCCCCCCCCCGCCGCACCCTCCTCCCATCCCAAGGCCCCCCCAATTCCCCCTCCAACCCCCCAAGCCCCCCAACCCTCCCGCCTCCCCTCCCTCCCCTCCCCCCCAGCTCAGCTCTCACCTCCCCCTCAACCCCCCTCATCCCCCCCCATCCTTCAAGGCTGGGGAGGGCAATGTCTTGCCATACATGAGTCAGACGGTAACCTATCAAGTTCGTGCATCAGAGGCCCCGGTCGAATCAATAGTCAGGAGGTAGCCTATCAAGTTCGTGCATCAGAGGCCCTTGTTGACTCATTAATCAGGGGGTAGCCTATCAAGTTCGTGCATCAGAGGCCCCCGGTAAATCAATAATCAGGGGGTAGCCTATCAAGTTCGTGCATCAGAGGCCCCCGGTAAATCAATAATCAGGGGGTAGCCTATCAAGTTCGTGCATCAGAGGCCCTGGTAAATCAATAGTCAGGGGGTGGCCTATCAAGTTCGTGCATCAGAGGCCCCCGGTAAATCAATAATCAGGGGGTAGCCTATCAAGTTCGTGCATCAGAGGCCCCCGGTAAATCAATAGTCAGGGGGTAGCCTATCAGGTTCGTGCATCAGAGGCCCTGGTAAATCAATAGTCAGGGGGTGGCCTATCAAGTTCGTGCATCAGAGGCCCCCGGTAAATGAACAGTCAGGGGGTAGCCTATCAAGTTCGTGCATCAGAGGCCCCCGGTAAGTCAATAGTCAGGGGGTGGCCTATCAAGTTCGTGCATCAGAGGCCCCTGGTAAATCAATAATCAGGGGGTAGCCTATCAAGTTCGTGCATCAGAGGCCCCAGGTAGATCAATAGTCAGGGGGTAGCCTATCAAGTTCGTGCATCAGAGGCCCTTGTTGACTCAATAATCAGGGGGTAGCCTATCAAGTTCGTGCATCAGAGGCCCCCGGTAAATCAATAATCAGGGGGTAGCCTATCAAGTTCGTGCATCAGAGGCCCGTGGTAAATCAATAGTCAGAGGGTAGCCTATCAGGTTCGTGCATCAGAGGCCCTGGTAAATCAATAGTCAGGGGGTGGCCTATCAAGTTCGTGCATCAGAGGCCCCCAGTAAATGAACAGTCAGGGAGTAGCCTATCAAGTTCGTGCATCAGAGGCCCCCGGTAAATCAATAATCAGGGGGTAGCCTATCAAGTTCCCGCATCAGAGGCCCCCGGTAAATCAATAGTCAGGGGCTAGCCTATCAAGTTCGTGCATCAGAGGCCCCCGGTAAATCAATAGTCAGGGGCTAGCCTATCAGGTTGGTGCATCAGAGGCCCTGGTAAATCAATAGTCAGGGGGTGGCCTATCAAGTTCGTGCATCAGAGGCCCCCAGTAAATGAACAGTCAGGGAGTAGCCTATCAAGTTCGTGCATCAGAGGCCCCAGGTAAGTCAATAGTCAGGGGGTGGCCTATCAAGTTCGTGCATCAGAGGCCCCTGGTAAATCAATAATCAGGGGGTAGCCTATCAAGTTCGTGCATCAGAGGCCCTTGTTGACTCAACAATCAGGGGGTAGCCTATCAAGTTCGTGCATCAGAGGCCCCCGGTAAATCAATAATCAGGGGGTAGCCTATCAAGTTCGTGCATCAGAGGCCCGTGGTAAATCAATAGTCAGAGGGTAGCCTATCAGGTTCGTGCATCAGAGGCCCTGGTAAATCAATAGTCAGGGGGTGGCCTATCAAGTTCGTGCATCAGAGGCCCCCATTAAATGAACAGTCAGGGGGTAGCCTATCAAGTTCGTGCATCAGAGGCCCCTGGTAAGTCAATAGTCAGGGGGTGGCCTATCAAGTTCGTGCATCAGAGGCCCCCAGTAAATGAACAATCAGGGGGTAGCCTATCAAGTTCGTGCATCAGAGGCCCCTGGTAAGTCAATAGTCAGGGGGTGGCCTATCAAGTTCGTGCATCAGAGGCCCCCAGTAAATGAACAGTCAGGGGGTAGCCTATCAAGTTCGTGCATCAGAGGCCCCTGGTAAATCAATAATCAGGGGGTAGCCTATCAAGTTCGTGCATCAGAGGCCCCATGTAGATCAATAGGCAGGGGGTGGCCAGTAAGAAAAAGTGCTTTTCCATTGCTTTGAGGCATACTCTAGTTGTATTAGAGATGCACTGAGCATCCATGCATTTTTATCTTAGTATTGGTCCCACCAAAGCTGGTGATAACACATTTTGACCTATGGAACCAAACACCCAATCAGGATATGGAGTGGACCCCTTAATCCCCTTTCAATGTGAAGCTATTCATCTTTTCCCTGAGTTGACTGACCACTGACATACCTAAGGTAGAGCCTATGAATTTATCTATGTTTTTCCATGAATACTCATCTGCCCTAGTGGTATACACCCTAGGGGGCTAGGCACCTCTTTTTGAGAGGTCCTGGGTTCAATTCCTGGTCAGCCTAGCTAAGTAGGAAGATCCCATGTGACATGGCAGTGACCTCATCGCCACATGCCCTGCCACGTCAGCACATATGGGACCCAAAACAAAGAGTGCACATCTCCTGAGATGGCACTATGGAGAGAGAGTGACCATGGGGCAGTTTTCTAACTCTTTTCCAAAAACAGTTCAGCTATCTTTGTGAATATGCATTCATTTGTGACCTGAGTTGCAGTTTCTGTGAATATCCAATCATCCATCACTGTTTACACTGCAGCCCTTCATGCTTTGATCCTGATCTTCTCCTCTTTGCACACTTCTGGCTTGGGTTATCCTGGATTGACTCTACTTCTGCAAAACAAAGGTTTTCATCTTCCAAAACGAGCAGCAGGAAACCCTACACCTACAGCAAGCAGCAGGAGAAGCAAAAACACAGTGCTGAAAACACTATAAACTTTTCTGGTAGCAAGAGGCAGCCTGTCTCTGCGCACCGGCAGCAACCCCGTGCCGTACATCCAGTGCGCCGAGTACGGGCAAATATAAGCTGAAGGGTGAAAGAAGATGGATGCAGGAAAGGTGGACGCCGACGTGAAGACAGCGCCAGCGCCTGAGGCACCGGCAAGGCCGGCACCTGGCGCTGTACCTTCGGCGGAGCCCTTACATGGGCCAGTGGATACGGCTGAGGACTCCCTGGATGGACTCCAGACGGCCTTCGGGGCCCTGTCGGTCGAGGAAGTGGTCTCTCAGCCTCAGCCTGTGAAGAGGAAGGGAGAGAACGAGAGCGAGAAGGATGCTGGAGGAGAAGCAGACGAAGGAGAGGAACAAGGGCAAGACCTGACGCATGACCCTACCTTCAAAGGCGCACCAAGCGCTTCTGGCCTCCACGCATCACCCTCTCCTATAACCACCACACTCCCAGCCGCTGCAACATCCACTTCCACAACCAACCCGCCTATGGCAGAGGGCACAGGCTTTACTGGCATGCCTCCCTACCCCGCCTATGGTATGGGCCCACCTACCACTGCGCTCCATGAGGCAACTACTGCCAGTGAGCCTGTGGCTTCCAGCTCTGCGCCGCGATGGTATGCGGCTGATTATCCCCATCCACTACATGCTACTGGAACCTATGTGGATGTTCCTGGGTATGCTCCTGGGTATGCACCTGGGTATGCACCCTTGAGTGGGTTGAGGAGAGGGCCCGAATCTCTTGGAGGCAGGAGTAGAGGATCGGGGAGATCCTCCAACAGGTCCCTGACGCGGTCGGAGATCAACGAGGTGCTCCGAGGAGCCACTTCAAAAATTGTGGGCGACCTCACACAAGAGATCCGTGAGAAGCTGGAGCCCCTGATGATCCCGCCCCAAACGTCACCTATCTCGGTGGGAATGTCACCCCACCGAGTACAGGCTAACCACCTGACGGCAGGGTTGACAAATACCCTGGGGAGCCTGAGGAGCAGACCGATGCCGACGCCTGCAGCTATTCCGAGAAGTCCCTTCGTGCCGAGAACGGCCCAGCCGCCCTACAGCCACGTGACGAACTCGACGAGGGCCGAGCTGGACCGGCTGGGGCTGACAGCCTTAAGGGCTATGGTGGACGTGGAGCCTTATGGCTCCAGTGATCTAGGCGGAGACCCCTTCGATGACGAGCCGCCGTCGATGGATTCTTCTTCGCCCTCGGAGGACGATGACCCGGAGGACCCTGAGGATCCAAAGGGTAAGAAGAAGAAGAAGAAGAAGAAGAAGAAGACTCGACGCCCTGAAGGACGCCGAGCTCAGGAGGCGAAGGCTATTGCCACCTCCAAGATCGTAGTGAACCTGCCGGAGTTCACAGGCAAGGACCTCAGCGAGTTCGCTGAGAACTTTGGCCGGTTTCTACGACTGACCGGCCAAACCCACGCTAGTGGGCGCGTGAAGTGCGATCTGCTCCTGCAGTGCTGCAAGACCAAGTACCTGGAGAAGCAGGTCAGGCAGATCGTGACTAACTCTGCCACCTTTGCCGATGTGTTGGTTGCCCTGGAGAGGCAGTACCCAACCTACGAAACCGACCTCTCCATCAGGGTCGAGATCCAGAACCTACCCGTGCTGCCCAACAACCCCAAGCCTGGCAGGGTATCTGAGCTGTTGGCTGATCTGGATCAATGGGCTGGACGACTGACGCCCGGCTCCTACAGCAGCGACGACCTGCTATTCTGGTTGGTGGCCAAGCTCCCTCGAGAGCTATGGGACGAGTGCCGTTTGACGGCTGAGCGCAAGGCTAGATCCCTCCACTACGAGGATCTTTGCGTGCTGCTCCTGGAGATGGCGCTGGAGAAGGAGAGCGACCAGCACCTGAACAACTACCGTCCTGGTGGTGGAGGTTCTGAAGGCAAAGGGTACCAAGGGTCCCCACCTGGGCAGGGGACTACCCCCAAACACGCCCACGCCCGTACCATGGAGAACGTGAAGGAGCTATTCTGGTGTGATGCCAGAGACGAGCAGGGCCACCTGCAGCACGCCTCTGACTGCGAGCAGCGAGACTGCTTCGTCGTCCAGGGGAGGCAGCAGGAGAAGAACACCGGCGCCAAAGCGAAGCTGCTGGATCATTACCGCTGCACCATCACGTGTGCATTCTGCGGTAAGCGGAAGCACTACGAGGATGAGTGCTACCATAAGCAACGCCTATCGGCGAAGCTTAAGGGGGAAGATCCTGGCAAAGGCTCAGGCAAAGGTGGAGGCAAGGCCAAAGGCAACGACTCCGGCAAGGGCAAGTCGAAAGGACGTGGTCAAGGTGGTCAAGACAAGGGTCAAGGTGGACGAGGAGGAGGCGCTAAGCGCCAGCCCGACAACAAGAACAAGGACAAGAACGGAGGCAACCCCAACCCTAATCCACGGGGGAACTCCGAGCCCTCTGAAGGGCAGTCTGGTCCTACCACACGCTCACAGACGCAGGCCCAGCAAGAACAAGGAGCCAAGCGTGAGCATGAAGGTGGTGATGACGGCAACGCTAAGAAGAGGAGCCGTTTCATGAGGATGGCCCGCAAATTGCGGAACAAGGGGTTCGAGGTGACCTGTCCCGCGGAGTTCTGACGGGGACGCTCTGGTGGCACCCAAGACCTGGTGTTTTGGGTACGTATCCGACTAGGGAGACGTGAATACCTGGGGGTACTGGATACTGGCGCCACAATATCTATAGTGGCCAAGAAAATTTTATCTTGTGGGAGCCTGAAGAACACCATGACCACCGCTGCTATACGTATGGGGGATGGACATGTGGTGCACAGCTGCGGGGACTGTGAAGTGGAGGTACCTATGGGCTCTCGGACTATCGCCCATCGGTTCTATGTGATGGACACTGAGGCCTTCGACTTTGTACTGGGTACTGACTTCTTCGTACAGCACTCCCAGATACAATCCCTGACGCTGCAAGCGCCCTACCTCCTCTACGTGGACCACGGCAGTGGCAGAGAGTCTGTGCCACTGGAGCAGTCGGAACATACCTCGAGTTACCTGAGACTATCGAAGGAGGAGCCCTCGAACATGCTGGCGGCCTCCAAAACTGAGGACTATCAACTATTTGATTCGGGCCCCGCGTCGTTTGACGTCATCCTGACGCCAACCTGACGCTAAATTATCCTGACGCCTTCCTGACGCCACCCTGACGCCTTCCTGACGCATCCTGACGCATCCTGACGCGCTCCTCACGCCTACACCTCTACCCTGACACACATGTGACGCTTGCCTGACGCCATCCTGACGCATCCTGACGCCATCCTGACGCCATCCTGACGCCATCCTGACGCATCCTGACGCATCCCTGACGCCATTGGACTATCCTGACGTTCCCTGACGCCATCCTGACGCCATCCTGACGCCATCCTGACGCTGTCTTGACTTTTTCCTGACGTCATCCTGACGCCATCCTGACGCATCCTGACGCAACCTGACGCCATCCGTGATATATTCCTGACGTCATCCTGACGCCATCCTGACGCCATCCTGACGCAATCCTGACGTCATCCTGTTGCATCCTGACGCATCCTGGCGCGCTCCTGACGCACCGTGCCGCCCTTGAAGCTCCAGGCCCAGTTGGAGTACCTGGGTGCCACCCTAACCTCATCCCTACCTACAATTTTTGCAAACATTATCCATTTCAACAAAAAAAAAACAGTTTTGCGCACCATTGCACCTACCCTTACCCAATATGGCAATGTAGCATGCAACCAAAACACTTCAAATCATCGAACAGAATCTTTAGAGTAAATTGCAAACGATCATTGTTGGCAAAAATGGACATTTCTTATCTTTGCACTTTCCTTACGGTGCCATTCCGCAAAAACATGTTTTCTCCCCGAACGGCCGGCACCGGGCAATCATGTCGATTTGCTGCTCGGCATTGTGAAGTGCACATGCAAATATGAAGAGCTTCGCCACCGTGTCGTTGTCATAAAGGCCTCCACGGCGCTTCCGCCGCTGAAAGAACCCGAATTTCTTGATGTTGGAGAAGCAATTCTCAACGATGATACGTTTCTGGGAAACAAGAATGAATATCCACGAACAAGATGAATACACTCCTCCCCGGCCAGGCTAACAACATGACGAATGAAACGAATACCTGGGAAATTGTTCTGTTGTAGAACCGGTTGTAGGCATTCATTGCAACTTGTTGTCCGTGCCGACCTGGTTGCGGAACCATACGGCCCCTTCCACGCCCCATAGCAGCGGCAGCTGCACCACGGCCAAGCCCACGTTGCCCTCTCCCAGCACCACCAAGCAACCTTGGACGCGGTTCTGCTGCAGGTCGTGCTAGTCGCGTTATCCTGCCATAAAGCCTTCTAAAAGATGTTCAAAATATCTCATTAGGTTTGTACCCTGTACAACATTTTGTCTTTTATGTGTAATCTATTTCTGGTAAGTATCAACCCCGGAGGCCTGATTGACACCCTGAGATGCCATCAGGTCCTGGTTGCGCCATCCTGACGCTAGTCTGACGCTATCCTGACGCTATCCTGACGCCATCCTGACGCCACCATAATATCCTGACGCCACCCTGACGCCATCCTGACGCCAGCCTGACGCTCCCTGACGCCATCCTGACGCTATTTTGGTGTTTTCCTGACGCCATCCTGACGCATCCTGACGCAACCTGACGCCATCCTGACGCCAAACTACCCATCATCCTGACGGCATCCTGACGGCCATCCTGACGCATCCTGACGCCATCCTGACGCCATCCTGACGCCATTCTGACGCCATCCTGACGCCATCCTGACGCCATCCTGACGCTATCCTGACGCCATCCTGACGCCATCCTGACGTCTTTACGTCGCAGGGCCCGAATCAATTGGGGGAAGTCCTAGACCAAGGTCTGAAGGAGTTGGGTTACTCTCGAGAAGACCTAAGTGTGGAGCTGTTCGCCAGCGACAAGCAACATGTACTGGACCTATACTGCAGCAAGGGGAAGAACTGCAGCTACAAATTTTACTGGCCCTCTTTCGGGATGGCCTACGGGAACCCCAGATTCAGCGAACTGGGGAAGGTGTTGACCAAGGTGGCCTTGGAACGTTCCCGTATGGTCCTGTGTTCTCCCGATTGGGGAGCCCATGGGGGCAAGGAGTACTGGCGAAACCTCCTGGACAGGCTGACTATCAGCTCTGTTCGTTTGCCTGATGAGGCCATCTACGTGCCTCTGGGACGCAAGACGCCTATTGGGAAGCCCGGATGGGGGAGTATGCTCAGCCTGGTGGACGGAAGTCTTACCACCATCCCCTGGGAGTACCTGGACCCGACTCTGGTCCAGGCTATACAACGAGAAAGCGATGGACTCGCCTTGGGTGACTTGAAGGATCGCCTACGACCTCAAGATGCTGTTGAGACTACACCCGGAGGAGATGAGTACGTCGTGACTGACACCAACGCCCCCAACTCTCCCTGTCATGTACCTGTTACTGATGGAGTCTCTGAGTGTGGACTATCTGAGCTACCTAGCTCTATCCACTCAGACGACGAGACTGAGCACGACGCACTCTTCGTGCAGACCTGTGTGGAGGAAGTGGAGAACGCCGAGTACGTCGCCCCACTAAAACCCCTACTCTCCATGAGGGTAGAAGACCCCGTGGACGAGGAGCTGGACCCTCGATCCAGGCTCAGGGAGTATGTGGATTCCAAGAGGAAGTTGGTGGCGAAAAAGCTGTGCTACGCGAAGCCTACCCGCAGCTCATGGCCACTGAAGCAAGGACGTATGGGAGACCTATCCCAACTGAAGGAGGACCTCGAACAGAAGATCACCACCTGGCAAAGGGAGGTAGATCTCAAGCTCATGAAGAGCGTGTGGGGCGCCCATGTGAGGACCCCAGAGGAGGACGACCTCTCGGAGGAATGTGTATGTGAACCCCCTCGAGCGTGCCTATGTTGCCATCGTCCATCGGAGATGGTTGAACAAGACCTTCTATATGCCTACCAGGGGCTGAAGGATACTACCACGGGCGAAGAGTCGGTGGAGGACCACCTCCCGACGTCTATTCAAGGGGCAAGCAACTTACACTCCGACGAGGACATGGAGGACAAGATCAAGGTATTGGACCCGCGGGTACAGAAGCTTATAAGGACCTATCTGGAGGTGTTCGGAGAACTACCCCCTCCAGCCTCATGTGACAAGCTGGTACAGATGGACCTCAAGCTGAAACCCGAGTTCGTGGGTCACAAGATCCGGAAGAGACCCTATCCAGCTCCTAAAGAGCAGGCCGACGAGATTGAGCGACAGATACAAGAATGTATCGACGCTGGCCTAGTCCTCGAGTACAAGGACGGGGACTACCCCCTACACTGCAGCCCCTGTTTCCTGGTGGCTAAACCTGGGTCTACAGCCAAACGGCTGGTAGTGGACTATGGAGAGCTGAACAAGAAGACGTTGAACCACTCAGGGTCCATTCCCAATATGGAGTCTACCCTGGAGAAGATAGCCTCCTGCCGCTACAAGACCAAGATGGACAAGCGAAGCGGATTCTGGCAAGTGGACCTGACGCCCAACGCACAGGAACTACTGGCCTTCATCACCCCTCAGGGGAGGGTGTTCAAGTGGAAGGTCATGCCGTTTGGCGTGGCTAACGCACCCGCTCTATTCCAAGAGCTGATGAACAAGATCTTGTCCATCCTACGAAGGAGACCTAAGGTGCAGGAGCTCATATCCCGTGGTGCCCAGATGGAGGCTCACATCGACGATGTATGCCTTGGGACCAATACCCAGGAGGATCACCTAATCCTCTTGGGCGAGTTCTTTGCGGTCTGCCAGGAGAACCACACACGACTCAAGCTGGAATAGTGTGAGTTCATGCAGGAGACCATGCAGTACTTGGGGTTTGATGTTGGCTATGGGTGGTGGACCCCAGCGGCCTCTAAGGCCAAACCCCTGATGGATTCCAAGGTGCGACACGAAGACCCCAAGAAAGGACTTCATGATGTACGCAGTTTCATTGGGGCGTGCAACTTCTATCGCCGCCACATCAAGAACTTCACCTATACCAGCGCCGTTCTGACGGACTTGATCAAGAAGAGTACTACTTGGCGCTGGGGCCCACAAGAGCAACAAGCGTTTGACGAGCTCAAAGACAAGGTAGCCAACGCTAAGTGCTTGGGCGTGCCTAGGGCACAAGGGGAGATTATCCTGGTGACTGACGCCAGCAATGTGGGCGGTGGTGGAACGTTGTTCCAATGGCAAGCACTAGAGAAGGAGGAGTTCGACTCGGCCATTTCCCAATGGGGGACGGAAGGTCTCAACCGAGATGGAACCCTCAAGCACAGCTACCCTGACGACAAGTGGGTCCTAGTACCTCTGGGCCACTGGAACTGGAAGTGGAACCAGGCCAGGGGGAACTACTCCACCTATGAGCAGGAATTGCTCGCGGGTATGCTGGTGCTATCCTCACAAGCACGACTGTTGGGGAGTAACCCTGTGGTCTGGCTATGCGACCAAGAACCGGTCCGCAGTTTCCAGAAGGGTCCCCCACCTGAGAAGGCCAAGCTACGGCGCTGGTGGACCTACCTCAGTCAACTACGGCTGACGGTACACCATATCCAGGGAGTGAAGAACGAATGTGCCGACTATATCAGCCGCAACAACTTCGACGCCCTGATTGGTGCCCGGTCTGAAGCGCTGGCTAAGGAGGCTTCCAGCCGTATGGACGTACACCTGGACCTGAACATGACGATGATACGCCCCCTGGATGGACTCCAACAATCGGAGTACCTGAAAGAGTTCGGGGATATCTACAAGCGCCTGGAGAAACGCCTTGAACCCCTCCTGGTCAACCAAGACCAGTGGAAGAGGGACAAGAGCTACCTCTGGCACGAGGACCGCATCGTGGTGCCTAGTGACCGAGTCCCAGCGCTGCTGAAGTGGACCCATGAGTCCAGTGGTCATGTGGGTGCTGACCGTACCCTTAGGCTGTTCAAGCAGTGGTTCCACACTACGTGGACTGACGACCAACTGCGGAAAACCCTCCAGCCTATCGTGGACAAGTGCCCGTGCAGGTCCTGTAAACCTGGGGATATCAGGGACAGAGGTCTCTACTCGGCCCTGCCCATCCCTCACTGTGCTAACAGTGTTCTATACGTGGACTACACGGAGATGCCGAAGTTCGGGGGCTATGACTTCGCCCTCGTGGTAACCTGTGGGTTGACCAGGTTTACCAGGGTGTTCCCATGTACCAAGCACATTACCGGGGAAGAGACTATCAAGATACTCCTGGAGGAGTGGTTTTGTGTCTATGGGGCGCCAAAGGAGATCAACTCCCATGAGGACGTGCGAGTACGCTCAGATACTGGCTGGTACAAGAGGGTCCTGAGATCCCTCAATGTCCAGGTGTCTACGGGGATCCCCTACTCTCACACGAGCAACCCCCTATGTGAGCGACAGATTCGTGTCCTGAAGGAGAACGTCAGGATATGGTGCAAAACTGAACGCACCAGAGACTGGGTGAGACTACTCCCCGTCATATCCTTGATGATGAACTCCCAAGAGAGTTCAGCTACTGGCTACTCGCCACATGAGCTATTCATGGGGCGCCCGGCATGGTTCCTACATGCCCCCTATCCAGAGGACACCCATTCTTCTGTGGGTGAATGGGTCCAAGAGCAACAAGCGAAGGTGGACAAGGCCAAGGCTATGCTCCAGAGAGTGAGGGAGCGTCAGTGGAACAAGAAGAACAAGCACCGTGTACCGGCCACCTACCAAGAGGGGGACTGGGTGCTGGTGCACCACAGTCGACTACCCGCCTGGCCACGCTCTACCAGCGATGATCCATACTTCGGGCCGTACAAGATCCTATCTGTGGATGGACACTTTCTCACCGTGCGGTGTTCTCCCCGTCTAGGGGGGACCCTGGTGTGCGCTGCTCAACACCTGAAGCGCTACTACGATCCTGAAGACCTCTGTGGGGAGGAGTGGGAGCTGAACGACGAGGAAATCGCCGCTCTGGACCTACAAGGGGCTGCTAGCCCTATGGAAGTTGAAGGTGAACTCCCCGACATGAACGCCGAGGAGATGGCTAAGGAAGGCTTCTACCTGGTGAAGTCTGTCCTACGCCACCGCTATCGCCAGGGTTGGCGCTTCCTCACCCTCTGGGAAGGGTTTGGAGTCGAAGAGGCCACCTGGGAGCCCTTCTCTGCATTTGTACTACCTGAGGGACGCCTAAACTCAGTTCTGGTTGACTACTTGTCCAAGAACAACCTTGGTGAGTTGCTGAGGCTCGCTGAGACGCTTGCCTCCAAGACTAAAGCTAGGGACTGAACCTTACCCTTACCTGCCAAAGCGTATGTGTGAGTGTGCTAGTCCTAAGGTCCTGAGAGCAAGCCGCAGAAGTGGTGTCCTAATTATACCCAAGTCTGCGCCCTTGCTAAACCTGGAGGGTTGGCTTATTGATGCCACGGGGTACGCCCCGGGTTTCCCCTCCCCTAAGCGCCCAATTTCTGTGCTGGCGCAAAACCTTTGGGGAATACCCAGCGTACTAATCCAGGTATTGTTTTCCCTACCTATCTGTCTACTACAGGGAGGGGTGGCCAAAAGCTATGAAGGCTTGAAAACGCCGTTTTGCTATGTGGCCAAAACACTGACCTAACCACTGCCACAGCCCACCAACCCTGCTAAAATTGCAGGAAACGGGTGGGACAGTGACACACGCACTACAGGTCCTACACACCCTACAGTGGCACCATCCTGGTGGGCGAGCACTGGGGCAACTGGCTCAAGCCCCCACTCAGGACTACCACTCCTACACGCACACTCTACTGGGCGTTGCGAAGTCAAAGGTGTCGTGGGTCCTAGCGACCCTCCTGTGAAATGACAAGAGAACACAGCGCTGCTAAGCAACTGTGGCCTAACAGGCGACGCCACAACGCGTTTCCCCTGCTAGGGCTTGGAGGGAAGGAGTGCTCTCGCGTGCAAGGCGCAGATGTCGATGAAGTCGGACTCCCTGCTCTGCCACAGGCGGAGCGGAGTTACTTGTTTGTGTGATCTGCGCCCTTGTTTAGCAGGGCATAAAAAAAGGCTGCTGCACCATTCACCCTACCTGCCCACCGGTAAAACAAAGGCAAATGAAAGGGCGTTTGCGGCGGAGGAACCAAGCCACACTCCAGGTATTATACCCTTCTCAGTGTGACCTATAATACACTGTCCGCAAACACGCTGGAAGACCAGCTACCCTTGTCAAGCAAGCAAGCGTTAAGGGACTCCTCAGGTTCTCTTAAAGAACGTACCAAGGAGCCCCTGGGTAGCCTAAGCAAGGTTTACCGTGCGCACTTCGCGTGGCCTACCCTTTAATGCGTGTGTGCATGCACGAGTATGCGCGAAGGTGTAGGGCAAACCTGCCCATCTCAACCACAATCTCGAACTCCACCAGGGGGTGGCCCCGACTGGGCTTACTCACCTTACCTACCGCTGGGAAGAGAGAGCAAGTGAGGGGCGCACGCGAAGAACGTTGCTATGCACTTGTGTGTATGTCTAATCACCCTGATCTGACCGCTAATCATCTGCAATCTTTCTAATCAATCCCTCTATCGCGTTCTATCGTTGTTAGCGCTGCTACAAGACTCGTTCACGGAGACACGAGACGAGCAATGTGTATGCGGCATACGAGACGAGCATACCTGTAGTTTATACCTGATTCATTGAAGTCTTTTTCGTTGATTGTCAAATTCTTGAATTTTCGAATCTTCTATTAGTGAGGGTGGAATCTGTATGTTTATTTATTAATGTGTGTCTCGCCATTTTCAAGACTACGTGAGACATACGTTTATAATTCCATTATTTCTCCATTTTCCGGCGCTTCGCTAGGAGCCGCTCCTGCGCGCCGCCATTTTATGCGTATGAATTTCTGGATTTAAAAAATCCAGAGATGACTATAATTTCTATAAAAATGTGCTTCTGATGCACAATTGGATTCTGCTCAGGTGTGTTGTTTCAGAAAAATTCTACGCCGTCATTTGACGGATTTTGGTGTCGTCGCTTCGTTTTTGCGTGGATTCGTCCATAATTCTCCCATTCCTGCCTCTGCAGATACCCACGCGCAGCCTCGCTAAGTAGGCCGTGTTCGGGCCGAAACGCAGGTGCCTGGAGAGACTGAGCAGAACCAAGACCCCACCAAGGGGCAAATTTAATTCTTTTGAGACTCCCTTCGCCCTAAGACAGGTCACAGGTCGCCAGCAGGTTTACGAGGACCCATGCGAGTGTGTATATTGTGTCTTGCGTTTGGGTTGTGTCGACGCTGCGTCTTGGAGGGAGGGATGCATATGCACATGTTTGGCATGCTCCCATACTAACCCAACCAAGCCACAGGAGCCCCGGCAGCGCCATGAGCGCTGAGTCTTCTGTAGGCTATGATACAATCAGAGCAGCAAAAGAGCGCCAGCCATGGTGAGCGCCCATTTTTCAGTGTGAGGGAAACTGTAGGTATTTTAAAGTAGATGTGGAAACCAAGGAAAGGCCAAGAAAAAATCCCTTTTTCCTAAAATGCGACAGTGGTGGCCACCACAGCACAAGGGGGGAGTAAGAAAAAGTGCTTTTCCATTGCTTTGAGGCATACTCTAGTTGTATTAGAGATGCACTGAGCATCCATGCGTTTTTATCTTAGTATTGGTCCCACCAAAACTGGTGATAACACATTTTGACCTATGGAACCAAACACCCAATCAGGATATGGAGTGGACCCCTTAATCCCCTTTCAATGTGAAGCTATTCATCTTTTCCTGAGTTGACTGAGCACTGACATACCTAAGGTAGAGCCTATGAATTTATCTATGTTTTTCCATGAATACTTATCTGCCCTAGTGGTATACACCCTAGGGGGCTAGGCACCTCTTTTTGAGAGGTCCTGGGTTTAATTCCTGGTCAGCCTAGCTAAGTAGGAAGATCCCATGTGACATGGCAGTGACCTCATCGCCACATGCCCTGCCACCTCAGCACATATGGGACCCAAAACAAAGAGTGCACATCTCCTGAGATGGCACTATGGAGAGAGAGTGACCATGGGGCAGTTTTCTAACTCTTTTCCAAAAACATTTCAGCTATCTTTGTGAATATGCATTCATTTGTGACCTGAGTTGCAGTTTCTGTGAATATCCAATCATCCATCACTGTTTACACTGCAGCCCTTCATGCTTTGATCCTGATCTTCTCCTCTTTGCACACTTCTGGCTTGGGTTATCCTGGATTGACTCTACTTCTGCAAAACAAAGGTTTTCATCTTCCAAAACGAGCAGCAGGAAACCCTACACCTACAGCAAGCAGCAGGAGAAGCAAAAACACAGTGCTGAAAACACTATAAACTTTTCTTGGCCTATCAAGTTCGTGCATCAGAGGCCCTTGTTGACTCCATAATCAGGGGGTAGCCTATCAAGTTCGTGCATCAGAGGCCCCCGGTAAATCAATAATCAGGGGGTAGCCTATCAAGTTCGTGCATCAGAGGCCCGTGGTAAATCAATAGTCAGAGGGTAGCCTATCAGGTTCGTGCATCAGAGGCCCTGGTAAATCAATAGTCAGGGGGTAGCCTATCAAGTTCGTGCATCAGAGGCCCCCAGTAAATGAACAGTCAGGGGGTAGCCTATCAAGTTCGTGCATCAAAGGCCCCTGGTAAGTCAATAGTCAGGGGGTAGCCTATCAAGTTCGTGCATCAGAGGCCCCCAGTAAATGAACAGTCAGGGGGTAGCCTATCAGGTTCGTGCATCAGAGGCCCTTGGTAAACCAATAGTCAGGGGGTAGCCTATCAAGTTCGTGCATCGGAGGACCTTTGTGAATCAATAATGGGGGTTAGCCTCGGCTCTGGCAGGAGTGGATAAAGGCAACCGGTTGTGCACCCCGCGTTTTGTTCAGTGATGCTGCATACGCCCTCTTGGGGTCCGTTCCCAGGGTTTTCCCCCCGGACCGAAGTGCTCACTTCCTCTGCCTTTTTCACATTTACAAAAATCTTACCGAAAACTGCCGAAACTCCCTCGAGCAACACGATTTCACTGCTCTTGAGAGCGCCATCCGACAGGTTGAGGAGTGCCCAGATAAGGACGCTGCTGATATTCTCTGGCGCAAAATTCTGGAGGACCCCCGCTGGAAAACTGTCTGTCAAGGACTACCTTGGAGTCAGATCCCCCCTACATCGTCTTGACCGTTGGTGTGTTGCATGGCAGGTAGAAGTTTTTACCTTCGGCTGCAAGTCCACACAGAGGGCTGAGTCTTTGAATTGCCGCATAAAGCGCCACCTAACCACAAGAAAAGGTTACTACCACATTTTTTTATCTGTTTTGCACTTGCTCTCCAAGGAGGGCTATAAACTTGAATATACTGAAATGGTGAATCAGCGGCACGCCAATCACCAAATAGCTAACCAGACCTTCCCATTCTATGTCAAGTTCGTTTCAGGCAAGGTGACAAGCTGGGCGTTTGATAGAATGCTCCAGCAGATGAATGCTTCAACTGCGTACCTCGTGTATGAGTATGACATGTCCAGGGAGGCCCAATGTATAGTTGCTAACAGGGCGGCACCCTTATGGAACTATGATCGACAGTGTCACGATTCACTTGAGACGGAGTTGGTAGACTTACCGAGATTCTGTGCGATCTCCAATCGTGTGCACCAAATCCAAGGCAAAAATATAGTTTATGAGGTAAAGCGAAGTGAATCCAGCTGCACTTCGCGTTACATGAACTGTCCACATTATGTTTGTCTGTTCGAGCCATTGGCTGAGGATGGTGCCTATACGAAGTTTTGGTGTAGTTGTGGACTTGCTGTCCGAGTCGGGCATCCATGTCGTCACTATTTTGCTGTTTTGCATCATCGGTCATCTTCAGTCGGCTTCCATCTTGGGTTGTTCAATCCAATTTTTTTTTTAAAACAATTTCAGACTGCAACTCAGGTCCTTGTTAGTGCCAAATGCAGCAGCCAACGCCTCCCCCTACCCACAGTGCAGGTACCCGTGGCAATCCATGCTACAGACGATGACATTATATTGACCGACATCTCCTCGTGGGCTGATTTGCCAGCCAGAACGAAACGCGAGCAGATTGTCCGCTCCCTTGGGTGAAACCAGACCGGGTGGTCAGGAGCAGAGGTCGCAGTGGCATGGGCAGCAACATTGCTTGGCACCGAAGACATCACGATAGTGTTGACTGAATAGTATCCTGCAAACAGATATGGTACACATAGCCAATGAAATACCTGATATGCACATATGAGAAATCCACCCTATCATCCACTAATTGATATAACTACTAAACATCCATGATTGCCTTATCTATCCCACATCCTATATTCCTAACAAGGAAATGGAATATGATATACCCTATCCCACATATATCCCATATATAGGGCCAAATAATGCTCCCTTAGGGGTAAAATGCCAGGGTAGGGTTGTGACCTGCTTCACCCCCCCACTTAAAACGACTGCCACGGGCAGGAAGTACATGCCCAAGAGGAACGTAGCAGTCACAAACAGCAGCAAGTCACGGGTCAGCGGATCCCCTCCCATAGGGAATCGAACCTACGCAGGCAATCTCGAAGCCGGCCGCACGACCGCTGAAGTAGCTCCGATCGGTGGGAGTCGAACCACCGTCAGAATACAAAAATTGACGGACGGGATCCCGCAGGTCCCGCAATAAGTAGTAGGCGAAATCGCGAGCTGCGGCGCGTAGAGTCTGGTCCCTGCGTGTCGCATGAGGCATGTGGGGTCCAGCAGGTAAGGGCAGGTAGTTTTTCAAAGAATTAAAACTAAAGGCAAAGTGAAATCACACTTTTAAACAAAACTGAAGGTAACGGTACATGCGAAGCGGTGCGACGCGACAGTGCCAAAATTTTACTTTTGACAAAGAAAAGCCAGCAACAGGGACAGGAGACACTGACAGCAACTTAAGGGAAAACCTCGGCAAATGAGACTCGCGCGCGGGCTCTGGAGTTTTGCAAATTTCTCGAAATTTTTGGCAGATTGAAAGGCGAGGAGCTGGGAACGTGTTTTTCAACTGTTGGTCCACCCGGTGCACTGTTTAGATTTACGTCAAATCGATTCCAGGTAGTTGATTTTTGGTCAAACTTTTGGGTGTTCCAGAGTGCTGTTTTTGGTGCTTACCTCAGCAAATGAGACTGAGTGTCAAAACCTCCTGTTCAACAACTTTGTACCACTGTTTTGTTTTTCAGTGAAGTTTGTTGCTTTAGAGGCCTATGAGGTAGGTCTAGCAAGTGGTAAAGGGTCCTAGCACTGTTCTTAGCCTTTGTTCCTTGTTTGTTTGGGTGGGGGGAGTTTACGCCGAAAACAATCTTTGTCATGCAAGTTAGGTGTGTTAGCATTGCTCATTTAGGCTCTCCGGCCATTTTCTAGTGACGAGGAGAGTAATGGGGTGTTACGATGGTGTTCTTAGGTGTATGATCACCAGGTGCAGTGGTTTTTTGGTCTTCATCTCCAGTTTAAACTTGTTCAACAGCAGTTCGTTGTCTTTGTTGTTTGTGTTTGCTTGTAGCATTTGAGCATTCTTGCAGCCATTCCACGTTGATGGGACATGGCATTCCCAAGTCAAATTGCGGAATGCTTGCCAAAGGAAGTTCCCACACCACTTTTCTTGTGAAGGGAACCAACTTTGGGGTCGAAGTTGGTCATTTTGAGTGTTGTAGTGTCCGGTTTCCCTTCTTTTTGAGTGGTTTTGGGTTGCCTTAGTGAGGTCATTTTGTGCCATCATCGTGGCCACCCTTGCCGTTTTGGGCCTGGGATTGAGCTTCAAGAGTACTTTTTGTGACGTTTGTAGGCCCTTGACCTTGACCATAAAAGAACAGACGTGCCTTGAAGGCAGTGGAGAGTTGACACCACACTTTGGTGACACTTTTGCCCACTTTAGGCGCACTTTTCCGCTGCCATACACTACCTCAAAAACAGCCACCCACACAACCCCCAACCACTAGAAGGTAATGTCTAGCTGCCCTGACACAGCTTTAGGTTTCACACTTTGTTGAGGAAGGAAAGGGCTTTCAAATACAAAAGGAACCAACCTGAAACTCACCCTTACACCCAAGATATGACTCTTCTACCTTGGTGGTACTTTGGTGGTGCATTTGTAAACACTGTTCCCAAAAGTGTCTTTTTTCTACCCCTCCAAGACAAAACACTTATGTGGCCGTGTTTTGGCCCATAACGGATATTGGTTGTTGTGTTGGTCATAAAAAGGGCTTTCAAACAGAAACAAACTTCTCCAAAAACTCACCACTAAGACTTAGTTATGGCTCCTACACTTCACGGCCCTCCCCTGAATGTCATGTCCCAATGGTGCTCATTTGTTACAATGAGCCAACCAATGGGACATGTTTGGTTGTTCGACCGGTTTCCGAGCCATCCATTGGTCGCCGACATGTCGGCTGTGTGTTCGTAATGTTTGTAGTGGTGCTGGCTTCGGCCGGCACCCCTTTTTTTTTTAAATTTTCGTTCCGGTGTGACAAATCTATATTGCATGATTCCGCCGGCGACAGCAGGCGCCACCAGTACAGTTGGGTAGCGCATCTCCCCCCAGGTCATGTGCGGTTATCAGATCGCTGGTTCCATACCCCGTGCACCTGATTTTGCACTTGGGGGGAGCTGGCGCAGCCAAATCGCAGCACGCGCCGCCGCATTTTTTGCGCGCGCCAGTCTCACTAGTGAGGTAGTCTCACGGGCGAGGTTTTCCCTTAGGACTGTGCCTGCAGCAGGGAGCACGTGGGGAAACAAAGGTAGAGGTCAGGGATGCATGACTGACTTGTGCTCGCCACTGTCTTGTGCATGCTTAGGCCACTTAACAAACACGGCCACGATGGCCCACCGTGCGCGAGGTAGCTCACTAATTAGAGGAAAGAGGTCACGATGGCCTCAGGGTAAAAGAACCGCTTAAAACACTAGGCACAAAGATAAACACGGGTACGATGCCCACACCTTCCACCTTCGTGCTTTAGACAATTTATGAGGGCTTGATGTGCTTGATGTTCTTGATGTGCTTGATTTAACACTTGCATTAACGAGTGAGTTCTTGCTTGTAAGATGTAAGCTTGCTTGCTCACTTGCTTGTAAATTCCCAGACAAGGCCTAGCCAAAGGCCCACTTGCAAACTGAACCGACACACAAAAAAGATGGATCTGTGGGGTGTCGGAAGCCAGCCACGGCTGTGGCTAAATGCTACGGGCACGGCTCAGCCAAGGGCCGTGTCCGTGTGGATGCTTAATTTAGCATGTGTGTCACACGTGATGCACCACGTAGAGGGTAAAGGAGGAGGTACGGAGATGGGATGAGGGTGTGAGTAGACACACTTAAATAGACAAACCTCATAACCATGTAATAATAACCTGACCTCACTGCTAACCCCTCACCTAGGAGCCATACTACGTATATATATCATATATACACATAATAGAGCGATGCACACCGACAAACACAAGACACACTTGTGCGCGCACACCCATTGGCAGGGCCCGGGGGCACACACTCGCCCGGAGGGCATCACAGAGTGTGGGTCTCGCGGTGGCGGCCTTGGGGCACGTGATGGTGGCACTCCACACATACGGCACGTGCAAGAGCTTCCACAAACTACTCACGTACACACAACAAACAGTAAGCATATCCACAATAGAACACGTGTATAGATACGCCACCTTGTTGCTTGGTGTTCGTGTGTGTCTTGGGGGCGTGCGTATAAACACTTAGGTTAGCTTGCGTGTTACCTTTGTCGGTGGGTGTGCAACCGGCGGGCCGTAGCGCAGGGGGTCACCTCCAGGTCGCAAATTGGGGAGGTCGCCCGTACGGTCCCGCTGGTGAATCAGCCCACCCTGCTCCCCGGGGGCACGATGTCACGCCCCGAAGGAGTTTTACTCCCCCAACCCCTCTACACCGTGTATGACGGATTCATGTTTACACCTCCGTGTGTAAACTTGGGCCGGTGTACACGGCTACAAAACCCCAAAGGTAGGCGTCAACCTAGGTCTTGCTTGTTCGGGGGGCGGGTGATAACCAACGTAATAGGCAACCATATAATCCCGTAACTAAATTAATGGCATGCGCACACACACGCTACCATTGGCCACGGGCACACCCGGTTTTGGTGTGTCTCGGACAGAGAGACTCGTGTGTGTTGTGGAAATCCAAGTCCACGCACGGGTCTCTATAAAGAAAAATGCCACGCCCACATCCCAACCCGTTTGGTTGGGTGTTGGGATAGAGGACCCCTCGGGTGTTGTGGAAATCCAAGTCCACTCGTGGGGAACTCTAGAGAAAACATTAATATACATATTCTCTCATAAACATATGCATGTGCACACTCGCCCTTTTCATCATATTGTTTGTTCCCTCTCGTTGCAGGCAGGAATTCCCCCGCGAAATTCATCAAGGACATGAAGAGCACACCCAGCCAGCATGCGGCCCCATGCAATGGCAATGGAGGGTACCCACTCCCAACCCGGGCACGCATAGCGACCGGGGACGAATACCCAGGCGGCGGAGACGGCCCAAATCCGCAACGCCACTCTCTGCCTTTGAAGACCCCACCCACTCATAGAGTGACGGGGCAAAGGCACCCATTGCAATTCATATTAGAGTACTTGTATTGTAGAGGACGACCCCTCCCTCTAGGCTTAAGTCCTCGCCGTATGTAGTGGCAATTTTGCACGCCACGAAATTTTTTCCACGTAATGTGAGCCACACGAGTACTTCGTACCTTGTATACCTACCCTCGTGTGGACAAGGGCAAATCGGTGGAAAACCATCACGCCCAACACAAAAAGGGAAAATGGGTTGTACCCGCCAACCCAACGAAGTTTTCAAGCCTTCGCCATTTTGAGCAAATGATTTAGCTCGTTGGCTTGGGTCACGGGTCAGGGACGGTCGTGGGGTCGTGGTTTCGGTACGGGGCGGCACTCCGAAACCTTGCAAACACCACCATGCGCACAACCCGGCAGAGTCTTCGGGAAGTGCTTGCCACGTTGTTAGCACCCTTGACAGGGGGCGTCATCGTGGGCAGGACTGACGGCAGTAGTCCTGGTGGTGGTAGGAGTGCTCCAGTAAGACCCAAGGATAGGGGTTTGAATGGCATTAAGACCCCCGAAAGAACACGTCCCACTTCCGCCCCAGGCTATATGCCACGCCACCCCACCCCAAGGACTCTCAAGCCTTTAGCGGTGAGAGAGGTAGACGGTGGGGTAAACCTGCGGTACCCACCGCCCTGCTCCGGTGGGGATTTTTGTAACCGAGGAGCGCGCCGTGCATGCACATCTTCTTTCCTGTCTCCCACCGCTTCTCGCTCTCTCCTCCCTTCCCCAAACAATAATATATCCATATTGGTTAGGGTTTTCTTTTCGTGGCACGCTCATGAGAGCGGTCCACCAAGGTGGGCAAGGATGTCAACGGTTTGGGTGAGATTCTGTTTCTGCAAGTAATCTCTCCAAACTTTGTTGTAGGACGGTAAGAAGGTTTCAACGGGTTCCTCGGTATCCCAATCTTTGGTATAACCCTCCCACCGCACCTTGAAGAGAAGTCTCTTGCGGTAAGTACGGTGACTCAATATCTTCTTGACATTATAGGTGTCCTCCTCAAACTGGGAGGGCACTCTAGCAACCTCCTCCGTGTAATTTAGAGGCACGGGGGAGCGAGGGGAGTTGACCGTTTTCATTAAACAATCAACGTGGACGTCAACTAACCTCCGTTGGTCCACTTGAATAACATAGAGGTCGTGCGCCTTCTTGGCCACAACCTCATAGGGCCCATCCCAATAGGGACAAGTCTTATCGCCAAGATTCTTGCGTTGGCGACGGACCCATACGCGGTCCCCTTTTGAGAAATTGGGGGACATCCTCCTACTCTTATTATACTTACGAGCCATTGTCTCTTGCACTTGAATCATAGCCCTCCGTGCAAGAGCAATAAGCTCCTCACGCCGTTGGAAGTAGTGAGCGGCGTCTTGGGCCACCCCCTTAGGCTCAGCAAGAGGAGGCCCCTTAGTACGGTTGTGTTTACCAAACACAATCTGGTTAGGTGTATAACCTGAAGGACCTGTAGTCTCATGCCACGCTCGTACAACGGCGGGCAAAACCTCTACCCAATTAGTTCTCTTTTTCTTCAAGGTAATGGCTTTAGCAACGGCACGCCTTAGCTGCTTGCCAGTATTTTCGGCCTTGCCATTACCTTGGTGCCTACCCGCGAGACACATAGTCGAGCGGGCACCAATCTTAGAACAAAGGGTTTGGAAATATTGGCTCACAAATTGTGGCCCACGGTCGGAGCATATTTCACGAGGGGCTCCGAATCTATCCACCCAGCGCTCCATTACCAAATGGGCCGCTCTTCTCCCCGTTAGCCCTTCATCCTTGTCTCCATGACGGGGTTTAGGAATAGGGATCGCGATGAGGTAGCCGGAAAGCCGGCATACACATAGGAGCATTCGGTCATACACCTCTCCATCGTGGGAGGTGGAAGGGTAGTGAAACACATCAAGCGCTATGGAGTCCATGGGCTCCATAGGTATAGGCATAGGGGTCATGTACCCTTGCTTGCGCTTGGTGTCATGCGTGTGAATGGCACATGAGGGACACGTTTGACATTGCAGTTCCACTGCTTTGTACAACCCCTCACCTTCCACGCCATGGTTAATTTCCTTCCAGTGTTTTTCCACACTGGAGGTAGTTAAGTGAAATGCATCATGGTATTCGGCTACCAAACGATGCACTAGCGGCGTAGGAACACACCACCGTCCATTACGGACGAGCTTGTTATCCACCAACCTCACTCCATCTTGGAAGCTCCCATTCAAGGCATCTTGCCACATTTGTTTGTAGCGTTGACAATTTGGGTAGTGTTTAGCCCAATTTATCTCAAAAACATTGGGAGCATCCTCCCCATGTATAGGAGTTGCTTTTTTGTGGGACTTCCAAGATTTTTTTATCTTGACAATTCGCTCCAGTCTCCGAAGCTTTCTCTTTTGCTTCGTCCCCCCCCCCACTGGAGGCGAAGCCAGAGGGGGTGGATCACACGCGGGTGCCCCTTGAGCCCGAGGCGCCGCTTTAGACCTAGTAACAACGGGCGCCACAACCGCCCTAAATACAAGGGGGCGGGCGAGAAGTTCCTCCTTCTCGGCCGCCATCATGTCCCGCACATCCCCGGCCGCTTGGGCCGTCCCATGTATGGACACATCACCCAACGCCGGGTTAGCAGGGTAAGCCCAACGGGACAAGAAATCACCCACGGGGTTCACTGGCCCCGGAGTGTAAACCACATGGAGGTCGAATTTAGAGAACAATTCATGCCAACGTGCTTGGCGTGGAGAGGGACCCCCCACGGTTTTGAGGTCCTCCGTAGCCCAATTTTCAAGGCTACGGTGGTCCGTACGGACCTCCACGCGCTTGTTTCCCACCCAACTATGCCATTTCAAAAGCGCCGCCACTATGGCGTAGCATTCTTTCTCCCGAGGGCTCCAATTCAATTGGCTGCCTGACAATTTGCGGGAGAAAAAGGCAAGGGGGCGTAGGGCACCATCGGGACCTTCCTGCTGTAGGGCCGCCCCCACCGCCCAATTACTAGCGTCCGGGGTGAGGACAAAGTCCTTATCCCAATCGGCTAGTTGGAGGGGAACAATATCCGTAATAGCACGCTTGAGCTTCAAAAAGGCCTCGTTAGCCGAAGCATTCCATGTTAGGCCTATCTTTTTGCCATTCTTATGCTTAGGCAAATCCTTCAACATATTAATCAAAGGGGTAGCTATGGAGGCGTAGTGTTGGACATAGCCCGAATAATAGTTGGCGAGCCCCAAGAACCCCCGGAGCTCCCGAACATTATCCGGTTTGTCCCAACGCTCAAGCGCCAACATTTTCCCTGGCGCCGGCCGACGTGTGCCATTTTCCAACACATGGCCACAAAACTCAACCGAACGAACAAAGAAATCGGTTTTGCTAACCGAAGCAACCAACTCCTCTTTTCGTAGCCTATCCAACACGGCACGCACGTCGCGGTCGTGGTTAGCCAATAGCTCCTCCTCCGTCGCACCGGAGGAACCAATAATAATATCATCAATATATACGTCCGCACAATCCAAACCCTGCAAAACATGGTCCATGACCCGTTGAAAAATAGCGGGCCCATTCTTGATACCCATAGGCATAACACGCCATTGGTATCGCTTACCCGCCAAATTCATGGCGGTCTTAGCCCGGGATTCAGGGTGAAGGGGAATTTGATGAAACCCTTTACTCAAGTCCACAATAGTGAAAATCTTGTGTTTGGATTGATTTTCCAACATGTTTTCTATGAGGGGGAGGGGGTGTGCGTCGGGCAAGGTAGCCTCATTAAGTTGGCGGTAGTCCACCACGAGGCGCCATTTTCCTTTCTCTTTCTTGGGCACAACGAAACCGTTGGACGCCCATTCGGAGGCAGGGCACGGCTCAATCCAGCCACGAGCCAAGAAGTCCTCCACTATTTCTTGCTCCGCCGCAGCACGCTCCCCCACCAACCGTATAGGCTTCACGGACTTGGGTTTGGCGTTCGGGTATAGGTCAAGTTTAGCAAACCCCAACCGCTCCGTACCACGGACCTTAGGGTGTTCCTGGTCCGGACGGAGACGAACCTCCCCACTAAAAACATCCCGCTCATAGTCCGCGAGGATGCGTTTCCTCATGAGCTCCACCTCCGGAGACACAATAGGCTCTTGGGTGGTGACAACGCCACCCACACGAGAAGCCGCCAACAATCGTGTGGCGCCTTTACGTTTTCGGTAACGCTTAACGGTAGTGGCACTCCCACCCAATAACTCTCGTTCAATTTTCGCAATGCGTGAACGCACGCATTCTTGTGCCTCCAAATCTTCGGGGGTAGGATCAAGAGTAACGGGTGCGAGGAGTTTTTTATGGGTCGCCTGATACGTGAGGGTGCGCACCGAAGCCAAATGGTTAGGCACCCTTTCATCCTCCGACTCTTCCTCCGAGGTCATGCCCGGCTCGCCATCCGTGTTGGGGTTAGAGACAGCCGGTGCCAAAACGGAGGCCACATGACATTTAGTGGCCGCCAAATTTTCCTCCGCAATACCACCGTCCACGTATAGCGCCACCGTGGACCAACCCCGTTGAGGAAGGGGCGTGAGGTGGTCATTCTGATAGAGACAGGCTTTAGTCTCTGGCCCAGGAAGGTGGTACCCTTGCAAAGTAATTTCCATAAGGGGTTTCCACCACTCCCTATGTGTCCACTTCGGCCCTACGACGATGGCTCGTAGTTTTTCTTGCCGAATTTTCCGAACACAATCGGAAAACCGATGATAGGGAGGGCACATCCAATACAATTTAGAGGGGTCCGCGGGAGTGGAAAAGAAATCTTCAAGCGGCGAAACCCAACGGGTAGCCTGGGCCATACCCGGGACCCTATTGAAGGCGTCCACGTCGGGGTTTTTGCCAAATTGTTTCTTGACACGTGCGGCCCAATATGGCGTGAGGCCATAGTCAGACTGGGTCCACATGGACCCATCACGCCGCGTAGGTAGAACATCACGGGCAAGGGCTTCGGGAGCAAATTCAACGAGCTCCAAAGCACAAGCCCGGTCCTGTACGGGGGCCACGGAGGAAGCGGTCAAGGCATAGGATATGTGTTTCTCGGCCTCAACACGGTTAGGCGGTTCGCCACCAGGGGGCGTAACCACAATGGCCGGGGCAGGGTGCGTAGGAGCGACCGCCCCAATGACTGGAACGGTTAGGCCCCACACGGACTGACGTGACACCTTACCATGAATGGGTTTCACCAAAAATGGTTTGCCGGTTCGTGGAGCCTCACGGAAGTCCTCAATCCAAAAACGGGGGTGCACTGGATGGTGAGAGTACAAACAATTGAAACGGGCAAAATGGCTCACACAATGTTCGTAACCCCATGGGTGCCCCAAAACCATATCCCAAGGTAAATTCGGGACAAGGTACGGGGACACGCCATACTGGGCAACACGAGGAAGTGAAACACTACCATCCACAACCCCCGTAAATTGAATTTTGACGTCTCTTTGCTCGTCCCCCCCTGGCAAAGGCGTCTCATTATCTGCTTGGAGTAGGCGCCTCCGTTGAGGGGATTCATATTTTTCGGAGAGTTGGTCTCCAAAAACATTGGGGTTGGCCAAAGCGACCGCTTGGCACCCAAAATCCACCAAAACACGGAGGGCCTTGCGTTCTCCATTGGGCAAAACAACCTGAACGGAAAGTTCGGTTTGAATCTCACTAGTCACTATATGCCCCTTCATGACTCTCGATGGAACGAGAGCCACGGTAGTGTCACAGGGGTGCCCGAGGTTTTCTTCTTTCGAAGGGGGCGCCTCTGGGCACCTCTACCAACGTCCGCGCCCGTTCGGCGCTCCCTTGCCTCCTTTATCGCCCTTGCCGCCGCCACCCTTATAACCACCACCACCCTTATCACCACCGCCACCCTTATCGCCACCCTTAGGCTTACCACCTTTAGACTTACCCGCAATGTTCCAATGAGTGTCATTGCACGGAGAATTAGGCTTACACGTCCAAAGGGTGGTATTGGTGGCACCCCAATCAATCCAAGACATGTCCATCTCCGTTTGTTTACGTGTTTTCCAATGTTTGGAACACGGAACCCAAAAGGTAGGTGGCGGTTTAGCCCCGGGGTCGACGGGTTTCTTCGCCGGAGGTTTAGAGTGACCCACGGCGTTGACGGAGGTGTCAGCGGGTTCGGAGGTGTCAGGGTCCGCCGTAGCCTCCGCATTAACCGCATGCACCGCGGTTTTATTGTGAGAGGGCGATGAGTGTACGTCACCGTCGTCTTGTCTCCTTTATTGAGGCGTTCGAGGGCTTCCCTCTCTGACACGCTTTTATGGGCAAGGGCGTAGATTTCCGCAGGCTTCAAACGAGGCCTACGTTGCTCCACTTTCATAGTGTAGCCGCGTGTGTGAGGTGTGTTGTTGAGTTTCAAGATCCACTCCTGGAGAGCCGGGTCTTTGCAGTCAACTATCACCCCCGGCCCCGAATAGGAAACAATCTCAGGAATCGTAGTGCAAGCTTGAGCGCTATATTTCCTGAGTTCTTTTTCGAATGGGGCGCGACCCGGCGAAGGGTCAAGGCCACTAAAATCCACCACATAGCTGTCTGGGCTATTCTTAGCCTCTTGCTTGACGACCTTCTCCTTGATCCACGGGAGCTTAAGATTGCTTAGGAGCTGCTCCCGGATCACGTGGGGACGAGTCTCATTGCTCAGAGGCAACAAACGTTGCCAACGAGCATAGAAATCTTCAAGGTCGATGAGGGTCACTTGCCCTCTAACCACCCTGGGGGTGAGGGCTCGCCACCTTTCATCAGCCCTTGAGGGGTCATACTCGTGGAAACGTTGTTCCAAAAAGTCCCACAACTCTTTGAGGGTGGGGGCCGTGCGTGTGTGGTGGGTGGCCTCGGCAACCCTGGCGTTGATGATCGCCTTTAGCCATGGGGGCAAGGTACTCAAAATCATTTTTGCCTCGTTGGCCTTTCGGTACATGGAATCACACCCCCCCAACCATTGTTGAAGCTTCTCCACCCACTCGTCGTAGCACTCTAGCTGCCCATTAAATTGCGGTTTAGGCATATCACTATCCTCCACCGCTTTGGTGTAACTATTTTGCACCATAGGCATTTGGTACGGGTGGTAAGCAGGGGGAGCCATGGTTGGGGGTGCACCTCCACTTGCACTTGGTGCAACTTTCACTGGAGAGACTGTACACGTATCCGTAGGATGAGAGGGCGTGTACGAAGGTTTCCCAGGGGAAGTGAAAACATTTTTCGTGAGGGGATTAATGTTCCCCAACGAAGAGGTGTTCTCCTCTTCATTGGCCCACGGGGCCGTAGGCTCCGTGGGGTGTTCTTCGCCCTTAGGCGTCGCCCTCCACTCGGGAACAGCACGTTCCTTCTGCTTTTCGGCGATTCCCCTCCACGATGTAGGTTCTTGGGGGTGGGGGTGTTCGTGGTGTTCTTCCCCCCCCCTCGGCCACCCCGAATCCGGACAAGCGTTCGGATTGTAGATGCAATCGTGGGATGGGTGGACGGAGAAAGGAAGGACACACCCACCACCGGATGAACCGGATGGCGCGCCCATGGGCGCCGTAGGCGCCGCCGGTGTAGGATCAGGAACGGGCGGAGGCGCCGATGGCGGGGGTGGGACCACCGTAACGGGTTCCGCAGGCGTGGAGTACCAGTGGTCCCACGCATCGATCCTAGATGCAACGGCGGCGTAACGTGTAGCGAGCGACTCCACTGCGCTAAAGCACTTAGCCGTGTTGCCGTTGGACATCTTAAGATGATCCGACACACTAGCCTCCACCGCCTTAGAATCCCGTTGGTAGCCCTGAACCACCGCGTCAAACTTAGCCAACGTAGACAAGATTTGGGTCATCCGGTCCCCGTAGGACTGACTGATGCCCACGGTAGAGGCTACTGCCTGAGAAAGTTCCTGATGGGATTGCTGCAACTCCAGATTCTGATTTCGCAGGTCCCTCACCTGTGCCATCAGAGATTGGATGCACGTTTCGTAGTGCACCACACACCGGGGACAGCCACAGGTGTGCTGTAGGTCGTCCTCCCCCCGTGTAGGAGTGGGGCCCCCAGAATGTCGAAAAGATGGACCCCCCCCTCCACGAGGAGGAGATGACCCACCACCGCCCCCCCCAGCAGCCCCCCCTGCCACGGAGGGACCAGAGGGCCCCCCCGCAGGGCGAGAAGGGGGTGTGGGGCGCGCAGCAACAGGCGCTGGCGCCCCCCCACTAGAGGGATGTCCCCCCCCCGAACCCCCACCATTAGATGGCCGAACCAGGTGCGGGATTCCTTGCACGTGCTCGATGTAAGCCACCTGGCGGTGGCGGGGTGACGGCGGAGGGGGAACATGACCAACAGTATTCGGTCGCGGCGGTGGGGGTGGGGAATCGTCCACCACAATATACTGCGGTGACTCATGAACCACCATAGGTGATCGAGTTCTCGGATGGGAAGCAAAAACAGGCTCCGATCCCGTTGCAACCTCTGGATCCCCCCCCCAATTGGGCAGTTGGGGGTCCTCCGTAGGAGATGTATTTGTGGGGGGAGAGACCAAATTTATTGGGAGGGTTGCTGAACCTCCCTCCACCTGATTCCCTCCCCCCCAGCTCAGATTGTTGACCTTCGGCATTGCCGGAGAATCATCCACTAGGGATGGACGATCTTTCGTGCCACTCATAGGCACTGGAGATGTAGCACCGGCCCGGTCCTCCGTAGGCTCCGGAGATTCCACGACAAGACACGGGCGGTTTTTGACACCGCTCATAGGCACCGGGGACTCTTCCACAACAATGTACTGAGGGGCCGGAGAGTCCTCCACCGTGATGTAGTGGGGGGCCGGGGATTCTTCCACAAGCATGGGGCGATCCCTGGTCCCTGACATTGGTTCAGGAGGTGCAGGCGACGAGGCAACGGAAATAGGGGAATGATGGAGTTCATGACGTTCCAACACTCCAATCTCCTTCTCCTCATCGTCGTTCCACTGCTCCACCGCCAAGGGGAACCACTGGTCACACTCATCCTCCTCGATTTGCGCGGGGGATTCCTCGATGATCGTAGGATTTAGCCTGGATCCGCTCGGGGGATTGGGATACGCTCCCAAGGCAGGAGATTCCTCCACCAGGGAGGGAAACCGCCGCGATCCACTCATTGGAGTGGGCGACGATTCCACCACAGTGGGGTTCTGCTTAGTCCCCGACAGGGCTTGCTGGATCAGGGCCACGGCCTCTCGAGCCGGACCCAGATGGCCATGGGGATCAGGCGTGAGCGCGAGTACCCGACGGTTTTCAGCGTCGAGTTGGTCAACAATGGGGCTGATGGGCCCTGCCGCAAACAGGTTTTTTCTGACCTGAGGCTCTGGCAACCCCCCTAGCGACGGAGGAGTGCCAGAGTCGACCACGATAGGCCCCATTGGCGAAGCCATCGTACCCCAGTCGGCAGCGCGTGAGGGCGCAGCGTTCGTACGCTCGATCACCCCAGTAGATTGGTCGATTACTGCCCGATTCTCGGCGCTAGTAACGGTTCCCGAGCCCATAATAGGCGATTGTGGTCCTCTTATCGCTCCCTGAGGGTGGCCGTCTATTTCCCCCCCAACCATCCCAGGTACACCAGCTGGATTTCGAGGATGGGGGGCCCCGATGGGAACATTCGGGGATTTCGGAAACTTAGGATTTGTAGCCACTTGGGGCTTGGCCCGTTTTTGCGGCCCCTGCCCGGTCGATGGGGTCAGGGCCGAGGAGGTCCTGAGAGTGGGGACCTGGACACCCTCAGCTATCCCTCCCGGGGAAGAGATTTTGACTTGTATTTGGTCCATGATGTCTTGGACCGATCGCTTTCCGCGATGCCAAACGCCCAACAGAGACGAAAAATTTTCGCCTCTGCTACCATGGAACCAGACCGGGTGGTCAGGAGCAGAGGTCGCAGTGGCATGGGCAGCAACATTGCTTGGCACCGAAGACATCACGATAGTGTTGACTGAATAGTATCCTGCAAACAGATATGGTACACATAGCCAATGAAATACCTGATATGCACATATGAGAAATCCACCCTATCATCCACTAATTGATATAACTACTAAACATCCATGATTGCCTTATCTATCCCACATCCTATATTCCTAACAAGGAAATGGAATATGATATACCCTATCCCACATATATCCCATATATAGGGCCAAATAATGCTCCCTTAGGGGTAAAATGCCAGGGTAGGGTTGTGACCTGCTTCCCGGATGTCCCGGATGCGTCAATATATAAATAATGTGGATCGAGTGGCAACTCATCTTTCCGACCAGGGACAGGATGCAGGGGCCTTTCTCGAAGAAGAGGAGAGGCTACTGAACCAATTTGTCGACATGCGAGCCTCCTCCACACAGGTCCATGTGGCAGGTGCACAAGCACCACGACCTGTTCCCCCGCCGGTGGCCGCCAAGCGAACCGTGCAGCCAACTGTCAGGAAGGCCGCTAAGCGAGGGGATGGTCCAAAGGGTGCTACAAAGGGAAGAGGTAGGGGTCAGGGTAGGGGTAGCGGTCCGCCGCTGAAGGAAGAGCTGAATGCTGCCCTTGAGCTTTCAGATGCGCTAACCACCGTGAATCAGGCTCCTGGGGGCCTGAGTGCGCAGCAGGCCGCGTATAATGATCAATTGCATGCACACATTCACAATATGGTTGACTCGGCTGAGCAGGTTGATACTCGCTTGGCTCAGTTGTATGCTCGGGCTGCATGTGGGGAACAACTTTCGCCAGCTGAGTTGCATCAGTGTAAGCAGCTTTGGGAGTGGCGGGCTCAAGTGTCGAAGAACTAAGGACATTTCAAATTTCAAGTCTGAGTTTATGTTCCATGCCTTCAAGGTTCGCCTGTGTAAGGTTCGGTTATGCCTCCATGGCCCACAGTTTTGAGCTACGGCTCCACAATGTATACTACTTTCATCATCGGGAAGCACATCTCTTGCACATTGTTTTACACATTCTTTTGCACATTGCACAAAAAAAGATGGAACAATGCTTTCTTCGTGCCAAGTGTGCAAGGGCAGGTGAGGGACGGAATTTCCAGTGACGATGGTTGGATCGGTGGGGGGACACTTGTGTGTGAGTAGGAGTGAGTTGAAAATGAGTAGGAGGGAGTGGATTTTCACTTGGAGGGACTTGAAAATGAGCAGGGGGGAGTTGAAAATGAGCAGCAGGGAGATGAAAATGAGCAAGGGGGAGTGGATTTTCACTTGGAGGGAGTTGAAAATGAGCAGGGGGGGGTTGAAAATGAGCAGCAGGGAGATGAAAATGAGCAGGGGAAGTGGATTTTCACTTGGAGGGAGTTGAAAATGAGCAGCAGGGAGTTGAAAATGAGCAGGGGGGAGAGGATTTTCACTTGGAGGGAGTTGAAAATGAGCAGGAGGGAGTTGAAAATGAGTAGGAGGGAGTGGATTTTGACTTGGAGGGAGTTGAAAATAAGCAGGGGGGAGTTGAAAATGAGCAGCAGGGAGTTGAAAATGAGTAGGAGGGAGTGGATTTTCACTTGGAGGGAGTTGAAAATGAGCAGGGGGGAGTTGAAAATGAGTAGGAGGGAGTTGAAAATGAGTAGGAGGGAGTGGATTTTGACTTGGAGGGAGTTGAAAATGAGCAGGGGGGAGTTGAAAATGAGCAGCAGGGAGTTGAAAATGAGTAGGAGGGAGTGGATTTTCACTTGGAGGGAGTTGAAAATGAGCAGGGGGGAGTTGAAAATGAGTAGGAGGGAGTGGATTTTCACTTGGAGGGAGTTGAAAATGAGCAGGGGGGAGTTGAAAATGAGTAGGAGGGAGTTGAAAATGAGTAGGAGGGAGTGGATTTTGACTTGGAGGGAGTTGAAAATGAGCAGGGGGGAGTTGAAAATGAGTAGGAGGGAGTTGAAAATGAGTAGGAGGGAGTGGATTTTGACTTGGAGGGAGTTGAAAATGAGCAGGGGGGAGTTGAAAATGAGTAGGAGGGAGTGGATTTTCACTTGGAGGGAGTTGAAAATGAGCAGGGGGGAGTTGAAAATGAGTAGGAGGGAGTGGATTTTGACTTGGAGGGAGTTGAAAATGAGCAGGGGGGAGTTGAAAATGAGTAGGAGGGAGTTGAAAATGAGTAGGAGGGAGTGGATTTACCAGTAAGGTATCGTTCCCTTATCTGGCGATAAAATAATGCAATTATCTTATAAATTTGGGCTGCAGAACGGTTCAAAACATCCTTGTCGCCTTTTAGCAGAAGATCAGTTGCAGTAGATCAGTTGCAGTCGTTTTTTCGGTTGACGTAAATGCGCGTGTCGCCTGTTCGTGCGCAGTCTTTCGCAGTCTGCTAGGGCCGCAGTCTGCATACCGTCACCGGTGTTGCGGCGGCGCTGGGCGCAAGAGCCTCCCCAACAGGAAAGCCGCACGCGTTTCCTGGCGTTCTTTGGAACAAATCAAATCGAAATTTCGATGGAGCAATGCCACTGATGTTGAGATTTTATTTCTGAAATTCCAAGACGAAAATTTACAATGTGGTTACGCAAGCACCAGAACTTTATTTGTTACGTGTGCGATTCCTGTTTGATTGCGATTTTTTTTGTCTGGCTTGAAGTCAGCCATGAAGGCAAGGTGTAAGGAAATCTGAACCTCACAAGAATAACGAGAACCCAGAGCGTGTTCCTGAAGAGAAATGTTTTTTTATTTTGCTAACAACTTCCCCGTGAAATTTATTCACTGTATTGAGCCAAGAGGTTCGAGCTCATGCTAAGCGACGGGAATGAAATTCCTAACTTGATCGGAAAGGTAGTCGTGTCGCCAAATGGGCTCTACCTGTGGGAGAAAGACAAACGTGGCCCTAGCGTTCCTGATTTGTGCGCGCTGCAACTTTTGCTTCGTTTGCCTCAGTCGGGTATGCACTTGTGAAATATGGCTACGCCAAAAGCACAACGATTTACCCCCTACGTGCCGGACTTGGGGCAGCCGTCATCCAACCAAACGAGTGTTGCGGAGCCCAAGAATGAGGAGCTCGAGGGGATGCTCAAGTATGTGGCAAATGTGGTTAGGGTAAAGATAGGAGTGCACCCTGCCTCCCTCCGCCCACTGTCCATTTCAAGTATGTCTGGCCGAGCTTGTGGCTTCGCCTTGTCCGTTAAGCTGTTCAAATGTCCTAACGCCAGACACAATAGACGCAAACATTCGCACACCATGAGTTGCAATTTGGCAACTGCATTAGGCGCTGCACTTGCCATACTGCACCAAAGAGACTCAGGGCCACGCAAAATGTTCCATGTAGGTGCTCCGGTGCTTTCATGAAGGACACACCATTGCCTTGAATGGAGGGGCTCAGCCAAGGCGCTGCACGCGCAGGGTGATGGCAAAGCATGGGTGAAACAGGGTCCCCACAATTAAGCTCAAAGTACATGCACTCAACCTGCGGCTCCACTGAAGTTCTCAGATGACGTTGTGCGGTGCCACACATCATCAACTTAGGGGTACTCTGTTGCAAATTATTGCAGACACACGGCCGATGGCTGGGGTCAAACAACAGGTTGCAGCCCCCCCCCCCCCCCCAAAAGCACCCAGCATGGCGACTGGACATACACGAGAGAAGAGGGCGAGCCAGTGCGACCAGGAAAATACATCTTCTTCAACCTGGTCCAGCACATGTCATTTCGGGCTTCCCCTGTGTAGAACTCGGGAGGCCAAAAACACTGTTTTGGGGGCATCATGAGCACTGCCAAAACGTGTCCCGTTTTAATGCTCAGGGGGGGCAGCTGCAGAAAAGGGGCCTTCGTGTCGCGGCGTGCTGGGCAGTACCAGCTTTGCAGTAACAACTGGAGCTGGAGCACTGTTGTGTAGTTGGGGCAATTCAATGGAAGCTGACCAGAAGTAACGCGCGCGTGACGTTCCGCAGGTCACCGTTCTTACCACCACAATTTGAACGTACAGCAGTGAAATCAATCCCCAATTGCGGTGGCCCCTGCATGACAGTCATGGCGACGACTGTGATGTGGTGTTTTTTCGCCTCAAATGCCTTTGTGAGCAGTTTTCCTTTGTGTCTTTGTCTTGTACACGCCTGCCCACGGATGTGCGCGCGCATGCAACTCCCGTCAACGCTTTGCCGTGCTATCTGACGTGGGCAGGACGAATGGCAGGGCGTGCCCACATGTTCAGGTCGCTCATGACAGAAATGCGCAGCGAGGCGCCCGCAGCACCCGCTTGGGAAGCCAACAGTAAGTCCCCAAAGAAGTACAATGCACAGCCCTCCAACACCCAACCTGATGAGATGGAGGGCATGCTGAAGTGTGCTTCTCTTTGCCCTGCGTCGTGTTGTGCGTCTCGTGGTGCGCTGTTTTTTGTTTTGGGTTTGCGTGGTGGTGTGTGGTTGTGCAAAGCTGTGGATTGTTGTGCGCGGTCGTGTTGTTTACGTATCGTTCAGTCATTCTGTTCTGTCCCCCCCCAAGGCCGATGGCGGAAGATGCAAAATAGTCTGCGCACCCATTGCGATCGCGGCATCGGGGTCTGCGGTAAGGGACCATACCCCCTCCACCCACCCACCCAACCAAGGGGTCCAACGGGCCCGGGAAGCGTTGGTGATAACAGAAAACTGGGGTACGCACAGCATCATTTAGACGTCAAAAAGCTGAAAGTGAAAAGAACACCAAAAAACCAGGCACCGCCATCGGCCAAAACACAATGCACACCATACAATTTGACTCGTATACAGCGCTTCAGTCACAAGCTTTCTCACGGCATGATTCTGCACCTGCTTCTGTCTGTCATTCCATCTTCTTTATTCTCAATGAAGGAGGTTTCCTCTTCGCCCCACTTTCGCCTGACATGCTGGGGCATGTGGGCCAGCAAAGGCAAGTGGCCAAAACCCTACCACATTCCAACACCCACCCATCGCCTGGTTTAGCACTGACATTGCATGGGGGGATGGACGAACGGGACGGTGCGTGGGGCCCACATAGGGCAGGGGGGTGGTGAGTGCCAGATTTCGCATGAGCAAACCGGCCGGGTTGATTGCTGCGAGGCCTGCAGCACGGGTGCCACACTACTGTTGGGGGGCTGAGCGAAGGTTAATGCTGTGTGGATCCTTCATGTCTGGACCACCACAACCCGCTGCCGATGGAGAAACAGAGATGGTGGGGTCAAGACAGCGGCTTGGCGGACCTTCAGGAGAATATCGACACTGCATCATGCGGTGAAGAACAAAAGGGTGACTGTCCAAGGCCCCCTAAAGAAACCACCGATGGACGACATGTCACACAGAGGGTCATGGTGCGCTTCCGACATGGAGGTCCAAGATTGTTTTTGTGCCCGCATCAGGGAGGGCCCCTGCAAGCGGACATCCGAGGGCTCAAGAGAGAGAGAGGGTTACTCCACAGCTGGCATAGGATGTCCCTCAGATGCACCTGGCCAATCGCAGGGACCGTCCTGTGTAGACCCAACAACGCAGAGTCATGAAATTAGGGACAGTCCTGGGGTTCCATTGGCAGAACCGGCCGAGGGAGGGGATATGGACGCAGAGCAAGGAGCAGAGTAAGGGCATTAGCTGGTGAGAGGCCAGCAGATACCAAGGGAAGGTTTCATGGAGAAGACGGTCAGCAGCGAGAGGCCAATAGGCGCCACGAGCTTCAGACAGCAATCCACCGGGGTATCATGCCCCCGCCTTGGGGCTTGGCTCACCTCAACTAAGTTTACTCCCCCTCCCCCAGGCTTGATATCCCCTGGCCGACGCGCTCAGCTGCACAGGTACTTGAAACCCCCGAGCGATGTGCTACTGTTTTCGGTTCCGGTTTGCGCACATAGTGTGCGCAGACCGGAGCCGCTGTGCACAGCATGTGCGCCTTATCGCATGAGCCTGCTCTTCCTCGGTTGGGCAAAGTCTGCAGATAGTGCAGTGAGGTGGTGGATTTGGAGGCACACACCACGGAGCCGGAGAGTCCAAATTTAAGCGTCACACCCGCCCATGACCGACGACAGGGGATGGCGTGTTTCCGAGGAACCCAGCCCTGAAATGAGAGCCAAGCCACATGGAGGCGCAACATCACAAGCAGTGGCCAGAGCAGACCACAAGACCAATGTGACACATGAAACCCACAGTCACAACCGCTGGGTGTGCGATGCATCGCATATCCTCAAACCTCAGTTCGATGCCTTCTTACACACATACTTTGAAAAAAACAACGACCAATACTGCATGCCATCAGCAGCTGACAAGAAATGCTGGCAGCATCCAAAGCGATGTCCACCCACACGCACAACCTCTTTCAAGGAATGATTGCAGTCAGAACTCTGCTGCCAACAGTGAGTGTCCTGGACTCCCTGCGCCAGCATCCCTGTGCATGTCTGCACGCCGGGCTTTCACCCACCTAACCCGCATAGTCAACCCGTGTAGTCTGGCAGCTCAATGCCCAAACTTGGAAGGATTTGTTGTGTATCTCTGTGTAGTGTTGTGCGTTGTTGTTCATTGCATTTTCAGTATTGTTGCCGATTTGTTTGCATGTTGCGTGGCATTGTGTATCGATGCTTTGCTGTGTAATGGCGTGTATTGATTTGTCTGGGCCCTCAAGGGTGTCAGTCAGCCCGCGCCACACCCGATCGCGGACCTGTGGCGTGCCGGAGGCCTTCTCCCTCACGTCATCGCCGATTGAGCCCCACGGACCCCATGCCTCTCGCAGGTCCCTGATGACTGAGCTGCGCAAGAACAAGCAAGAGACGGGAGAAAATTATTGGGCCGGGATGAAGCCATCCACGTATGCACCGAGTGCTGCCTCGCTACCCAGGGCTTGTCTGAACAAGGATCTTGAGCTCAGGAGGCCTCCCCAAATGCCCGTCCGGCCGTGCAGTCCTTCATCCCCAGCACGATGGAGGGCAGCCCCAGTGATGCAGTATACCGCAGGAGGAGGGGGGGTAACCCCCCCCTCCCTGGATCCCGCCACCGGCAGAGGCTGGGTCTGCACCCAACGATGCCCAAACAGAGATGGGGCTCTTTGTACTGATCGACTTACACGCCGACATGGACGGCAAACCAGGCAAAAAGGCTGGGGGAGAATTGGCTTGTGCGGGGGGGGGGGGGGGGGGCGTTCGAGCCCCTTTCCAGGACCCCCCCCCCCCAGGGACTTGCTTTAATTTTCATTCCGGCAGGGGGGGGGGGCCTCCCCCCTGACCCCCTCCCCCCCTCCCCGCTCAGCTCAACTGCACCCGAAAACCTGGGTTTTGGGAACATTTTTTAGTCATGGGAAAAAATTTTTCGGCGCCTTCGGCGCATGCCATACACTGTGTACATATTGCTCCATGTGTGCACCATCTCCCTTGTTTTCCAGACTACCATGCCCCAACGCTCGTTGTCAGTGTATTTCAGCCCCCCAGTCCCACCGTTGCCACGCGCAAAATGCGAAGACGTAATTGACGCGCCTCTCTATTTTAGGTTTAAAGATAGGATCACCGGTCATAAAAGACAAAAAGCCGAGGTACCCTCTGATCCGGAGCCAGTGGATGGTGAGGCGCTGCCTGATAATTTGTCTGATGTCTCCCATTCAGGCAGTGACTCAGGTTCGGCATCATCATCAGGTTCCAGTTCCAGTTCCACTACCGATGGGGGCTCCAGTTCAGGTGAGTCTAATTCTGACTGACAAGAAAGATCACTGTCATTTGGCATGAGATTGGGAATGTCCCACTTTGTTGTAATTGTTGTATATTGGTGAGATGCGGGAACCCTGAATTGACATTCAATGATGAATTTTCTTTGTTTACCGCCGACAACATGGCATTTCCATGTGCTGAGTTGTTCATTCTCCAATAATTTTTCTGTACACTGTGGATTGGGTATGTTCCGGCAGGGGGGGGGACCCCTCCCCCCTGGACCCGCTCCCCCCCCCCCCCCGCTCAAGCAAGTCCCTGCCCCCCCCCCCCCCCCCGCTCAAGCAAGTCCCTGCCCCCCCCCCCCCCCCTTTTTCTGGGCTCCTGTGACGGGGACCCAGACGGGCTGACGGTGACCCCCAACAGGCTGACAGGGGAGGTTGGGGGAGGTACCACAACATACGATGCGCTGATCATTTTGAGGTATGTATCATGGGGGGAATTTTTTTTTCAAAACAAAATCTTCCGGGTCGCTTTGTGGCGCAGTTGGTGAGTCATCATCAGAGGTTTTAGACTAGCCTCTTGGGACCGGCCTGTCACGAGAGCCCCTTTCCTACACCCCCCCCCCACGCAAGCCAATTTGCCCCTGTCCAAACGAAAAGACGTTGTAGCACGGCGATGAGTGAAGTATGAGCAGAAGATGGACACATTGCTGGTAGGCGGATAGAAGATGGATGGATGGAAGGATTGACAGACAGACAAATGAACTGTGCGCCACCAATGTATTCTTGTTCATCGGATTCTGTTGTTTGCATTGCCAGCGACCAAGTAAAAACAAGCGGCAACGGACCCTCCCCTGCCCCATAACCCCCGCTGCTGCTTTCCCAAGCACCAGGGAATGGTCACCGCTGTTGTAATCGCCCTTGGGACATATTTTCAAGGTGCTTTCTTTCCGGGATCCTGTCAGAGGTACGTGCTCGGTGGCTGCACAGGTTGCCCCCGTTTGACTTCAAGACCAACGACCCGGAAGAAGATGAGTTTGAAGTTGTGAGCGCAGGCGTTGCCCCTGCCCCTGAACGCCAGTTGATTGCTGAACTGGACGATTTGGGGGATGCCCTGGAGGTACGTGTGTGGGCATGTGCCGGGGCTGGTGCGAGGGTGGCGGAAGAGAATAGGCCCGGTGCCCCTGGCACGTGCGCTTATCGATCCTCAAGTTCCAGCGCGTTCAGGGGAAGGCTCACAATGGAACGGGGGGCTTTCGGGGGAAGGCTACCCACTCGTCGGCCACTTTTGTAAGCCGCCACCAGCTCTGGGGCCCGGGCTTGTGCATGGGAAAATCGGAGGTCACCCCCCGCCCCCCGCCCGCCCGCCCTCAGTCCCCACACAGGCCCCCACATCTAAGAACAGGGGACCTATGGGAGGGTGCGGAGGTTGTCCACAGAACCGCACTGTGTCCAGACACTCACCACCCCAGGGAGCCCCCTCACCCCCACATCTCAGACCCCACGTATTTGACTTGTGCCTTCCTGTGCGTATTTGTCTTTTTTTGTCTGCATCTGTCTGGGTATGGTATGGCACTGAGGGTCAACCAGGCCTGCGTTGGAGGACACAGTTGCAGTGTTGGCAGGTTGATGAGTGCAGTGCCTCATTGGCGGCTCTCAGTGGTGAAGAAATTGTCAGTCAACAGACAGCCAGTGCCCGGCTTGGGGAAACTGCAGTGCAAGCGCATCAGGACTTGCACAGCATCCTCAAGACGCGTAAAGCCAAAGTCAGCACGCGCAGGATCGCTGGCAACCACATGCAAGAAACCATAGGTCCCATTGAGATGCACTCGAAAAGTGTGGACCCAAGAAGGTCAAACACAGCGCGCGGAGATGCTTCACAATGTGCTCTACAAGGTCACCAATATGAAACGAGTCGCTCCAGCCAAAAAGTACTTTTCTTCTTCTACTACCCCCCCCCCCCCCCCTTGTATAAGCTACGCCCTTGTCCAAGCTACAGTAGGCGTAGGGACCGTAATAATTTTGTACGTAATTAAGTACATACGAAATGTAGCGCGGCCACATAAGACATGGGTTTGTCGTCACATTTGCCAATTTCAGCACATGTAGCCCCCTGCTGGTGCACCAGGAGATTTTGTTTTAAGTCTGATGCATCCCATAGGTCCTGAATTGCCAATTTCAGCACATGTGGCCTGTGCATGTGTGTGTCGGCAGTTGTATGTGTTGTGCGCAAGCCACGCCTTTGCCCAAGCTACAGTAGGCGTAGGGACCGTAGTAATTGTGTACATTGGCGTAGCTTATACAAGGGGGGGGGGGGGGGTACTATTTTCAACATTCGTACTGTCGTTTGCAATGATGAATGTTTCCTGCTTGTTCTTGATCTTGTGAATGCATTTTTTCGCTAGTCCCCTTGGTCAGCAAGGCACCAGTCTTAGCAATGCCCAAAGAAGAGCAACCCCTGGTTGGGGGCCAACATGACACCCAAATAAAAGCAACACTGACCACAACAACCAGCAGCCAAGCAGCAAAGCAAGACCAAATCAAACGCCACACAAACTGAGGGCTTCCTCCACCCAAAGCAAGCAAAAGAAGCAACCCACCCAAATAGAAGCAACCCCAAATAGAAGCAACATCCCAAGAGGCCGACGCGATCAATCAAATAGAAGCACCCATTGCGTCTATTTTGAGCAATATTTGGGCAATCAAAGCCAGAGCGTTCACAAATTTATCAGCTGCCAACCGCATACATTGACTGGCATGGACATGAATGCGCAAGGCAGAACAGGTGCCAGGAGAAGAAAAAACCTAAAGGCCTCCTGAAGGAACACCTTGGCTTGCAGCAGCGGTTCCACACAATTGCAGCAATTGCAGAGGCGGACCCAACTCACAACGTCCCCGCTCAGCAACAGATGGAGGTGTTGTACCACAGGCCACAGCCTCGTGGTGGCGCGGCAAAGGCCCCATTGCCCGCACACCTTCGACGTGCAGCGTGTGCCATGCGCATGCAAATTGCACGACAAAACGTGCGTTGACTCCGGGGAGTTCCGCTTGACACGCAGCAGCGTTCTGTAGCTCATTCATTCATTCACGTGCTCCCCCGGCCGGGGGATGCGCGCCGGTGCGCCCCTACAATGTTGGGGTCCCACTGGTGATACAGTGCCATGTTTTCTACAGACACCGCCCCGTTTGTGATCCCCAGTGCCATGGCGAGGGATTGGGATCGAAATTGTGGGGAAAGTGAACCTTTCCCCGTTGATGGCGTGTCCCTGTGGTTGCCCTGATGGTGCTGTTGCTTTTGCCTCTTTCCCCGGGTTGGCCCCATCTGCTGCCTTGATCTTTGTTTGTTTCAGGCAGCGTTGGCCAAGAAGTAAGTGCCTCTCTGAACTGACCAAGGCTACGTTTGTTGGGAGTGGCCTGATGTCCGTGAGGCTCCAGAAGGAGAGAGAAAAAGTTGTACAGCCCCTTTGGCACGCGCAGTGGGCCCCTGCCCAATTTTCCAGTGGGGCACAGGCGGAGGACAGAGTCCCATAAGACCCAGCCCTAATGAAGGAATGCGCTCAGTGTTGACATGTCAGCAGCCTAGAGGGGTATTGTTTCGCGCCCCTCATTCACTCACCCAATGCCATTTGAAGGGAAGTCTCCAGTGATAGGAAAAGGAGACTCCACAACATTCTCAAATAGCCCCACCTTTGTCCAAGGTACAGCCGGGTACGATCTTCTGGCTGGATGCTCGGGAACTCGCGTGAGTGCCCGTGCGCCTTATTGGTACTGATATAACGCTTTGTGAGACCATAAGTAGTGATTGATTCTGGAGAGTCTGCGGTATGGCCAATGTACGGTCTTGTCCAAGCTACAGCGGTTGCGGGGAACACATGAGGGTTGGGAGCTCGTACTGATGGTGATTAGGCAGGTTGCAGTTGGGGGTATGTTGTTTATGTTGCTTCGCCCGTTTGCACGTCTCGCCCGACCCTCGTATAACCACCGCGCAGGACCGTCTCGGCCTCGATATTATTTGCCTGTTTGCACCCGACAGGCCCAAAGCACACAGGGACGAAGACTGCAGGGCGTGATATTTGACTCGAATGGGTCGTGCGTAAGCTGTGGCTTTGTCGCAGCTCCGGCGAGGGAGTGGGTCAGATTGATTTTGGGACTTTTCCACAACTCGGACAAGGCCCATCCGCGGGAGTTGGGGGGGATTGGTAAGAAGCACCCCATTGATGTCACATGTATGACTTGAAGCACCGCTTTTGTTACAAGCCCTGTCCCCTTGTTTTACTCTGCCTTTGAATTGTCGGAGCTAAATTGGCGCCTGTAGCAGCCCAAGCCCCCAGATCAGGCCAGAATCTTCCATGGCTTTGGTTGCCTCACTCATGTCCCGTCTACGAGCCCCCAGTCGTTTAAACATCCCCAGAGCCTTGTTCTTTTTTGGCCTAAGGCACGTCGCCCAGATGATGGTTGATGCTGGGTGGCACGTCACCAACAGTGGTCGTGCAACCAACGATGACCCCTGGTGCACAATCAAACCAGTGGATAATTGATGGCAGGTCATGATAATCAGCGAGCGGCGTTTTTCAGCGCGTTGTGTACCAGACCTGGTACACAGATTTCTTCCTTCTTTCTGCATGAGGGAACTCCCAACTCCTACCCTCACGCCCTGACAAGAAGCGAGCCTGTTTGTGGCAGTCAACCCAGGGTTTAAGCTCCAACGATTGGCAGGTTGCAATGACCTAAGTGCTCCACAGCCTTGTTAGGGCCCTGGGCTTTCCGTTGTCTCTTAGTGTGGTTTCTGTTACCTCGTCAGCATGGCTTCCAGCATGCTGGTGCACAGCTGTTTGTACAGGAATGCATCGCACCTATCCCAGGAACTTGGAAGATTCCCCTCGCACCATTTTATGTGTCTGAATATACCACTGGGAGCATTTCTGTAAATGGATGGTTTGCTGTTGTGCCAGACCCAAAAAACGGGAAGAAGAAAGGGGAATGTTGGATGCTTCTGTGTTCATGTTATGTTTGTGCAGCTGGTTTTTTGTTCGTGTGCCTGTGTGATTGTGTATCTGGATGTCTGTGTCTGTGTGTGTTTCCTCAAGGCCATGAGCCTGGCGGCGCAAACGCTGGAGGATCTGAGGGACGTGGATGTGGATGGATTGCACAGTCTCAACGAGACGCAATGGCAGTGTCAGTGAGACTGTGATTTCCAAAATCTTCATTTCCAGGTGTGCCCTGGCACACCGCCAATGTCGCCTGTCGAACAGTGGCACCACATGTTCACCACAGCTGGTGCTTTCCTCTTTAGAGAGCTCTTGACCCAGGCCCAGTGGGAATGAAGGACCAGGGCCGCAAGGTCTGAGTTGTTCCACTCACACAACAATTCTCAACCACAGCACCTGCTGACGACAACCTCAATCTCTGCAATCCTCTCCCTCAGTGTCCTCTGCCCTGTGTGACCGCCTTCTACACCCCAGTACGTGTGCTCAGCTGTCGACGTGCACAATGCAGGGCCCCAAACTCTGAAACTCTGAAATGTCCCCAGAACACAGTGTCCACTTTTGTAGGCGCTACAACCTGCTTCTGATGCCTCCGCCACCATTTGACAGATGTTGCAAGTGCACTGCAGGTGTAAGCTTTTTTTTGGCGGCAGGCATCCATGGTTTGATTTCTGTGTGTGGAATTGGGATATGTGCCGTGTTTCCTTGCCAAATTGGCGAATCTGTGCTTAGGCAACAGCCCCCTGTAGACACGACACACACGCAGTACCAACTGCAGGGTTGCAAGCCATGGAAGTTCTCAATGTTGCCGAGATTAGTCTTCCAGGCTTTTTTCAACCAGGCTTTTTTCAATGTTGAAGCTATTTTCAATGTAAGGCTTTTCTTTTCAAAAATGCATTCTAAGCGCCTGTTAAAAAAGACGAAAGCACACAAAGAAATCACAGCCAATTGTTGTTAGAACAATCCGGCCACCCAGGGCATTTCGGGGTTGGTTCAGGTATGCCTGTTTCTTAGGGTTGTTGGTTTTTTGTTCCTCCATGTTCACCACCTTCACGAACGGATCCCCAAGTTTTCGCCAGAAACTAGCTAGTAGCCCTGATTTGCCAAATATGGTTCAGGGGGGCGTGTGTGGTTGTTGTTTTTTTGACACGGAAAACATGATTTTTTTTCAGCGTTCAATTTTGAGTTACTTTTTTTGTTGGGTTCCAATTTCATGGAGCCTAGGGACCCCTGGTATGACCGGTGGTGCAGTTTGTGTATTTTTTCAATTGTTGCTGTCAAAACGGCGTTTTTGGTGGGCAGGTGACATTGTGTTACCCCCCCATCCCGAGAGTGGTAGGGTAGAAGCCCGCCGGATCAGGACGGATAACCCCCCTGGGGTTTTTTTGTTAAGGGTGCGGTTTGTTTGTCTAGAGCATGGGGGGGGTTTCACCCGTTTACCAGTAGCCCATGGTTTCCACAGGGGGCACGTTGGACCAATGTTCATGAATTGATGTTACAAAGTGGCGACAATTGGGCGGGACAAGTAGGCACAATATTCGAAAAAAATTCCCTACCGCGGAAAAAGGAATAAATAGATGGTATTTGTCGCTCGGAAGAAGCGGGTTCAATTGATGAACAGTATGTTTGTTTGCAAGCAGTTGTCTATTTAGCATTAGTGAGGCACATATGAGGTATTGTGCATGCCCAAGAGCTAAGGCAATGCGGGAGGAAAACAAGCAGAGGGGGGTGACACAACAGGAGGGGACGGGCAGGGGGGGCTGAGTAGCATGAGATTGATATTGGCGAGAAGAAAGAATACAGGATGTTAGTGTGTGATCAAATATTTATAACAAAGTGCGATGAAAATGTTGAGACTGGTGGAATCAAGACACTATACATGGTATCATATGAAAGGGTTGTGCGACGGAAGGGTCACACGAACCCTTCATGCTTTGTTTGGCTCTTTTTTTCATGGTGTATTGGTCTATTGAAACAATTGTGTTGCTCTTCTGTGTGCATGATCTACGTCTTGAATAGGGGATAGGAGCGGTAGGTGCGGCAAAAAAAATAGTGCATCTTCATCAAGAATAATCTAAATATTTAGGCCGATACTTTGTGAAATGTCCATTTTAACCAAAGATATGTGGGAGGATTGAGCAAAATTACTCACACGGTGTAAAAAAAAAAACCAGCACAAATTGAAGTATTCAGGCCTACCAATTTCGGATTCTGATGAACTAAAATTAAGGTTTGGAACCGGGTTTTCCAGTATTGCTAGTTATCGGTTATTGCTAAGCATCCGCAAAATGAAAGTGTGACTGGTTTCAAAACTTCCGGCTTTTTAGGTAAGCGGTTTGTGCTGCCCTAAAATTTGTTTTGCTCCCGTGTCGGTCCGTTGTGATTGCGCATGCACGGAAGGCAAGAGGCAAAAAAGACTAAGAAGCATGCGAAGCACTGCAAGTGTGCTCAATCAGTTTGTAGTTTCTAGCAGAAGGCATCGGAATGCAATACAAACTCCGTTTGCATTCAACACAGTCACCGATCATAGCTACAAGCCGTAAACAACATATTCGACAAAACGGACGATCAACTAAAGCCGCTAAACTGTGCAACCCCTGCCGCATGGTGCCACCAACGTGTGCGTGCGGCAGCTCTAAGCGCTCCTCACCCCCGGGGAGCGCACCCCAGACGACCTCGTCGAAGTGCGGACCTTGTGGCTCAACCTCCATTAGCCGGACCAGAGGCGTTGTGGGTCCCTCACCTCGCCTGGGCACACACGCTCATCGCCCCGCCGACCGAGCCCCGGCCTGCACCAAGCGCCGGGGGCCGGGAACGAGCCGCGACGCAGCTGAGGGCCGACGCCCTCAACATCCCGCCGTACAGTGGGCTGGCGGCCTCGAAAAAGCTGGACGGCCCTGGGGAGGGGACGCAACCTCCGGGAGATGGTGGAGCGGTATGTTGCAGGGTCGGAGAGGTCGCACGCGGGACACCCGGGACGCGGCACCCCCCGCATTGTCTCCATGGTAGTACTGGAGAACGGCCACTGTTATCAGGTGAGGATCACCCCGCAGCCGCTGGCGCGACATTGGGACCTAGAGGCCGTCGACTCCATGCTCCCCAGGGACACGACCCTACTGGACGGCCCCACCACTTTGCCCCCGGACCAGCCCCCAGACCCCGTGACGGCCATCGTGTAAGGCAGGGCAGGCAAGGACAGCACATCCGCGCAACTAGACTAAACGAAGCCGCATCAGCGCAGCCAAACAGTGCGCCAAAGTGGTCAATTTTGTAATCAGCCAACTTCGCAACAGGTTGCTCTGTAAGTGCACACTTTAACCTACCGGTCAATGCCTATCGTAGAGTTTGTGGTGGGTGCCACCTTCTGCGCATTGGAAACTCGAAGATTTCAGACCTTGGGTCACGGCGTGTAGCAATAACCATCATCTTATAAGGTTGAAGGTTCAAGATGTTTTACAAAAGTGTCGTGCACATCTTGTCAAAACACTTATGTGCATGAACGGTGTCAACAGTGATGTGGGAAATAGCACCGGTGACCCACTGCTTTGGCACCGCGGCAGCTTTGGGTCGCTTTGTAATTGTAATAACACTAGGCAAGATCAAAGGCAAAGAATGCTACTTGATGCTCCCAACATGGTTGGTAAACTTGGTAGATGGTTGAAGCATAGCCGCTATCGGTAAGATATGAGTCCGTTCTTCGTACTCCTTTGTCTTTCCTTAGCCATGGCGGACCTCGGCCCAAAGGATGGATCAAAGCGGCCTCACCATGGGCAAAGGAGGAAATTACGGTGAGCTGAAGTTCTCCGCAACACACCCGTGAGTATTTACATGCTTGATTAGGGTAAAACAAAATACCACTTCAAGATTACACCATACGCGTGAGTTAGTTTAAATACCCGCGATTCCTTCTTCTTGTTTTTTTTTGTTGAACCCTCACCACTCCATTCCAAAATGTGGAACGTTTCAATCGCCCGTTGCATTTGACGATACAAGTCTCTTGTGCCGTGGTTGGTATAGGAACAAGTTGCTTTGTTTGTCCTTTTCGGCTGCGTCTCTTTCAAGCAAAAGCTTTCTGTATCCTATACAATTGCTTCATCTTTAGTGACTAGCATGGAAGAAGTAGCAGCCACAAATGACACATGGTGACAATTGATTGAAGAACACAGACAGAACGAAGCTGAAGTAGAGACAGACCTAGCGATGCTTTTTGCCTTGTCCATGGTGGCCGTTATATGAACAGCCATAGTGACCTTGTAGACACATCGCTCCAGCGCATGTGCATACCCAGGGACATCATCGAGTGAGGCCGTGTGTAACCGCTGTGTAGTGGTGGATCTTTCTTGTAACTGCGAAGCCTGTAGCCTTGATGCCCCAGGGGTCGTAACGCCCGACACTGCCCGTGATATCTCCGATCCCGACAGACCATCTCCAGACCCATATCCAGCCTCTAGGAGCAACATATGCAATGCACTGAGAGGGTCATTGACCTCCATGGTGGAATATGAATAGTCAGAAAACCCGGTCTACAAAAATGGAGCAGGTACAGAATTTCATTGTGCATTCATCGAACATAATGACTCATTACGAAATCATTCGAAATAATTTAAATAATGCCGATTGGGAAATCACGAAAGACAAATGCGACTCGACGCGCGCTCACGGGCGACATGTGGCGGCGAACGGAAAACCTGAAAACAAGCGGAAAATTTACTGCACTAATGTACATCTGAGAATCATTGAAATTCTGATCACATTGATGTATAGATTGAGTGCTGTCAAACTGATGCCATTACACTCCCCTCCTGAAAACATATGTCGGTATGTCGGGCTGTGTCAAGTGTAGTGCAAAAAACGGCAAAAGTGGTCAAAAACCGACTAATCTATGCCAAATGTGAGAAAATGAGCCGAATCGAGAAAAATTGTGCTGCGATCTGTGCTTCGCAATGGCCATCGACTTGAATGAACTGCATAGGTACCTTAGAGCACACACAAGCAGCGTCGTTCAAGCCCAATAACTCGAAAATTGAAAGTCTGAGTGAAGAATGTACATGCATGATGAAGATCCATGATTCATGATGAGATCAGGATCTGACATCCCACTGTCAGAAAAAACAAAACGAACGTCGCCATGTCTTCGAGCGTGCCAAAAAATGGGTATCCCTCCATGGAGTCCAAGATATATGAAACTGGTCGGTGTCATGTGCAAGCATGAGACCATTTGCCAGATTATGGTACAAAATGTGACTGAATTGAGTACAAAATCAGTGAATTGTACACAGATTGAGGACAGCGAAGTTTGCAACAAGCCATAATAGGTCAAATTCAATGTCGATAGATAGTGTGTATCTTGCTGAGCGGAAATCCAGTTCTCATTCATAGCCCATCCAGGTCAAATCCTCATCATGATGATGATCCCAATGACGGAAATCCAATCATGTAAAAGTAATGATAGCCAAGTGTGACCACACGGTAAGTATCGTCTCCAGGGCTTCATTCTGAATCCAGTACGAGCCACAAAAGGTAATTGATTCATTGTAGTCTCAGAATGTATAAGCATCCAATGCTTGGTACGAGGAATTTGCCAAAGTTGAGCTGATTCTGAGGGGGATTCCAACACAATCCACAGATGAACAGCGAGTCGAGCCAAGTAAGAACACAGCCGTTGTCACCTAGTCCTTATAAGCCCTTTGTCGGTGGTCGATTGGAAAACAAACCAATAGTCTCAATGTAAGAGCTGATTGAAATAACATTCTCAGCAGATCCGTCAAACACATGAACTGAATCAGACCTGGTCATGTGGCAGAATCTCTGAAATGAACGCGAACTCGAGCGAGTCCTTCCCAAGGCGAGTAGAGGAGTCCAGCCGGCAGCAAAACACGAGAATGTTGTCGTGGTTGAAGATAAAGGCCTCTCGGAGTTTCCGATGAGAATCATCTACTATGATGGACATGATCCACATCATGGCCATGATGAGAATGATGTTCAATTCCCGCTTTGCATCTCGTTCCTCTATTTGAATAGTCTCAGTATCCTCTGGTTGCACTTGCTTTGGTGTTTGCTCCTGCTCCATTTCAGGTACTCAAAGATTTCGGTGGAAAATAAAACCACACCAAGACTCCAAGACGAGCAGAAATGAGATCAATAAAATAAATAAAGAACTTGATGGGGCTGTACAAAGAACAGACAAACAATGGGTGATGTTGGGCCTTGTGTTTGCTCGTATGCATGCACATATGCATCAGGACCACTCAGGATATTTAAAGCAACTTCAGTCTGCACTCTGCAACAGTGAACAGTGACTGCAGATTAGGGCCAAAATGGTATATCTCAGAAATCAGGCTTCCTGCAAAGATAGTCAAACAGACGAAAGAAAAATGGTTTCTCCATGATGAAAAATGATACAAAATCACTCCAAATGTCTTCCAGGAATTTTCTGTAGCTCAGGAAAAAATTAATTCATGTCTGCAGAACTGAGTAGGAAATTCCCTGATGACCTCAGAACTCAGTAGGAATCGCCCATAGTGGAAGCGGCGCGCTCACGGGGCAAAAATGGTGAAAAAAATGAAATAGCCTTATGACCACTATATAGATGCGGAATTTTATGCTGAGGTTGAAAATCATATTCTTTTTCTGTGAAACGACCATATGTTGGAGAAAAATGCAGTTTACTGAACAGCTCAATCTCAATGAGACTAGCCAAAAAAAATAGATAAAGCACAGGCCAACACCCATGTTGTGTTATCCTACAAATAGTGTTCAAAACAGAAACAATGGAGTAGCAAACAATAACACATGGCATATAATACAATAGATAAACCCTCGTTTGAAATAAAGTTAAGCCATTAAGTGTCTTTCACGCATATTGGAAGTGATGAAGCTCCATGGATAAAATTTCCCCCAATGTCCCCACCAAACTCCAATGAAGAATAATACCATTGCTCCATATGAAACAAGCATTTTGTGAAATTGTTGCTCATTCATGGACTTTTAACACCCCTCCCAGCCTGAAAACACCCTGTGTGTGAAGGCGTTGTCCAAGAATGACTCCCATGTTCCACGTGACCAACAGATTTCACCTGAATCCGGCGTCAATGGGGTCCAATCTTACTAAAAATTGGGAATAGAACCAACCATCAATGACCAAATGTAGACCAAGATGAGTCCTTCAAACAGTCTCTGGATACTCCAGTGTCGTCCATGTACGCTCCCGTAATCGTGAACGATGTTCCTGGTCGCCGTAGTCAGAAAACGAACTCTGATCCAGACGCTTGACCCAATCAATGTCACCAAATCCAATCAATCTGGGCACATGAACACGGTAATTGAGCCATAAATTCAGTGAAGTAGGCACCCTAGATATCAGGCCAGTACCTCAGCTGTCAGGTGGTCGTAGGTGTTGTTGGGGGCCTGCACTCGCAGCCATGAAACTCCAGCATATGATCTTGAGCTCCAGATCCCACATCATAAATGTACCAGGATGCCCCAATCCAGCCACATGAATCAGCCTGTCATAACACACATGCCAGGGCATGAGGATTGAGCTCCTCGCTGCACGTGTACAACGGCGAGTCCAGACTTCTGACGCGTTGCTTTACGTGTTCCCCTCAACATGTAGACCACTGGTTCAAGTCAGGTAGGTGCCCTGGGAATAACTGCGTCCAAAACCCCAAAACTCAACTTGTAGTTACTTAAACTTGGCTTCAAGTTGACCATAGGCGCTGCGACGTAAAACCAGGACGAAGTAATATTCAAAGTACCTTCCAACCATGAATTAACCAAAAGATTTTGGGAACCTCAATAACCCCAGGTTGCTTGATACTTGGCTCCCTCCAACTCAACTCCCTCCAGAACTTGTCGTAACTCCAGAACTTGCCGTTATGCCAGTCATATCCGCCTTTTAAAAATGTTCAATATTTGACCTTGAAACTTCTTCCAACGGGTGGTCCCAATCAGGATCCTGAGTTTGATCGGGATAAAACTGAAGAAAGTATTTTTAAGCTCAAAACATGCAAAAGTGGTGTTTTTTGATGACAAAGTATCAAATTCTTGTGACCCCCCCCGACGCGTGGTGCCATTGCATTGACGCTTTTTGGATCCGATCCAAATTATATATCACGGTCAAGGCCAATGCGTCGTCCCTTTTAGAGCTTTGCTATAATTTTTATGCGATTTTATAGTACAAGTGTCATGTACATGTTTACTTGCATTGTTGATGTACATATTTCCCACGTTCTGTCCCTTTGTGTCATTAGGACATGTGAAAATGATTGTTCCGAAATCACTTTTGAATTCGGCGACCCCTGGAGATCATCATGCTATGACTACGAATGCCTTTGCCAAGGGTCGGTGTGCCCCAGATGGGTATTTTGAGTAGTTTTGAGAACAACTTCATCACTAACAACATTTTCGATTACAAAAATGTTATAATTTCGGAACGCCCTCGTCACCCAGCTCTACAACATCACCGAAGGCAACGACCATGGCTCTAAAGGCGACGTTGTTCACCTATGAAGCTGATGAACAAGAGGACGCCGAAGGAGGGAATTTCGAACCCCTACAACATGTTGCACAATTTCAGTGACAGAAAAGCGCACCAAGGCCTGCGACAATTCAATGAGTGGCATGAGGAAGAGCGACTGCCCCACTGCAGCAAATCTGTGTGGAGGATCACATGCGTGAGGAGGAGTTTGAGGGGTCCGCACACCCCAGCGCAGGCACTGTGCCATGCTGCAGGTCTCATGGGAGGTACCATTGACGAAGGGGTCCCAAGACCTCGACCAACATCGATGTCTCTGCGCCCACAGGCAGCGATGGCTGCATATGTTGTGCTGCGACGAATGGCAGTGGAGGTTGGCGCCCATTGTATAGATGGGGCCTTCTTTCAGTGAAGATTCTAATCGAAAGTTAGAACTTTCCAAGTCTTAGGTGCCAGTGTGTACGCTCATGTATATGTACATTTACATCTGTTGCGGCTGCACCTGTGGTAGTGTGGTGACTAATGACTGCAGAGGTCAGTGTTTGACACCCCTTGAGTTGTTTTTGTCACAGACGTTGTGGGTAGTCAATTTGTGTCAGCATTTTTTTCCTCTCTTTTTGTTAACTGTTTGTTAATTATGAATTATGTCTAGGAAAAATTCTGAAGGATTATTTTCTGGCAAGAATAGCACGAATTTTGCTGAGGTACAGCCTGGGGGTCAGAGGACCCTATGTGTGAAGCACTTGTGAGTGCCATCAGTGGTGTGTGGCAACATGTATACTACATGCGGGTACTTTCGCCAATTTGCGCTTCAGAGGATTTTCCCAGTAGCAGGCGCATATCGAGATCTCCAAAAATCGCGAAAACGCCCAGGTTATTGGAACGGCCCGCGTGTTCTGCGGCGGAACACGCGGCGTACCCGTCAAGAACAGGGACGGGGGACCCCCGAACACGCGCCCGGCCACCAAAAGTTTAGTAAGGGAAAAAAGGTCGAGATGTTCTGGGGGAACCCCCAAACATGGCGTTTTTGGTAAAGGGGAATTATCCCTCTGGGGGGGGGATGCGACATGCCAACAGGTATAGTAAGCGAAAATGGACATGGTGGGAGGTCCATGTAGCATCTAAGCAAAGAGTGCCGAAGGACGAATCCTGCAACAGCGACGAGGAATTATCCATTGACAACACTCACGGCAGCTAATCCACAGGCCCACAAGCATTTCAGGTCGGCATCTCAGGCCCGATGTGCTGCGCTGAGGCTGCCCATGTCGACAGTGCTATGCTTGTTGCATCTCATTCCTTTTCAGTTGACCCCAACGCGCTCCCATGTTCCCATCTTTGCAAGTACGAAAGGTGAGTCATACCATACGACATGCGTGTTGCACCCATGAAAAGTGAACACAAAAATACTAACATGCAATCACTTTGCCACCAATACACTCGTGTGTCACAGACTCCTATTGGTTCATGAGGCCAGTGCATGCCCATGCTTGTCGTGCCATGATGAAACCCAACTGAAGAGTCACTTGCAAACACCACGCGGAAAACACTATCAATATGTTGGACACATCTTCAGCATGGTGTGATGTGCTTACTACATACTTCGATCATGCTTACAGCTTCATGTTCCATTTTGTGTCATAGCAGAAGGTACTAAAGTGGTGTTCTGGACACGTGTCTGGGATTGTTTGGCATGTGAGAGACCAAATGTTGTGTGTGCTCTGTTGCCTTGTGGTGCTGCAGCACGTGTTTCTTGAGGTCATTCCACACAACCTGGTTGAATATGTAGCGGTGTATTATTAATAGCAGCGAACGGAAGCCCGGTGGAGCTGGGAGGGGGAGGGTTGTCACAGGACGTCTGTGGTGTCTCAGGGTGCGTCCATCTACATGATGACCCAGGCTTTACATCAACATTTGGGGGTTTCAACGTTGCAAACCGACATCCATGAGGGTCCACTGTGCACAGTTCCTAAGAGGTATGGGGTGGAAGTGCAACAAATAAACAACAAGTGGAAAGCAGGTCCATTTTCGCGGCTTTTATGGATTTTCTGTGAGCTGGTGGGGGGTTATTTAGTAAGGGCAAAAATGGCAGCTGGGGGGGTCCATTTCGGTGGGGGGGCGACCCCCCAACATTCGCTTAGTAAGCACCCCCTCCCGTTGGGGCGGTCCCTCCCAACATGGGGCCCATTTCCCCCTCCGGTGAAGAGATAGAAGAGAGAAGCGGCGATCATAGGTAGCCGAAAACCGTACACTCTCCTCGCAAGCCCTGAGATCATCTGAGGCTGGAAAATAAAGGGAAAGGTGGAAGCAAACTTTTCTTGGGTCGCAAGAATGCAAGGCATTTTGATCATTCTTTATATTGCTTTATGTTTTTCACAATAACTTCACTAGACACGGTTAATGCTGACTGGAGGAGAAAAATGCCTAAAAAGGGGTGATTTTGCAGGAAAAAGGAGCAGATTTGAGTCTATGAATTGGAAGGATTTGGGATGCATGGAGAGGCTAAAATCCAATGTCGGGAAAGGATTTGGATGGCGAAATCCTATAAATAAGATGGATCGAGATGCGTGCATGACGGATGTCAAATCCGACTTGGGGAAGGGATTTGGATGCGGAAATACCACAAATTACATGGATGTGGGATGCTTGTGGACAAAAAAAAATTGATGGATGGTCGAGTTTGGGATGTACCAATGGATGTGAAATTTGTGTTATTAATTCCTGGCAATGAAGTCACTATTGAGTTGCATTGACTTCACTACATGTGGGTCTATTGACGTTGGATCCTAAGCAATTATTAAGGGCTATGAGGGGCAAACAAAGACAACATAAGGCATGCAGGCAACATGAAGAACTTGACAAATTGATGAACTCAAACTCTCTGAAAGGTCAAAAGATAACGTAAAACAGCTTTATTAAGTGCCACTGTAGGTCCGGCAAAATCTAGCCGATTTGTGCAGATCTGGTGGGCCAAGTTTTTTTAGGTAAGAGATGCCGGCTGGGGAAGAAGTATGTGTGTACATCGAGCCATCGGGGAGACAAACGGTCATCTTTTGAGTGTCAGCGCAGTAGAAGACCTTTCCTACGTGTACCATCCCTGGATGTGTGACCACTGACATTCCGTCCCACCTTCTTCTGCCGTTGACAGTGTAACACAATTTGCCGTTGACCATTGCCCACATCTCTGAACCTCGGTATGCCTACCCACGACGTGCATGACACCGTCCGAAAAAAGGACTCCCTGTTCCTATGCGAATGGTATAAGGAGGTCGCAATTCGGCGCCAGGTGCTCTCACCTAAATGGGACCCTCGGCGCCGCGTGGTAGTACACAAGAAAGATTGGGATGCGGTGTTCTCTTCGTGGAACCGCATTAATGAAATTCTGTGCCTGAGTTCCGATAAAAACGTGAAAAAACTCCACAGCCTCCGACTGTCCTTTGCTTCTGTCCGCCGACGCGGGTGCTGGGTTTACAGACTGTGGTGCCTGAAGGATGGGCGCTGCTATATAGGACATTCGGGCGCAAAGAGTTTTCGGGTTTTGGGAAAACGAGGACAAGAACACATCCGAGCTGGTATGGAATATTTGCGATCTTGGGGACCCCAGCAGGCAAAAGTGTTTCTGCCAGCAGATGTTTACAGATGGGTATGCGCCCTTGGCCCTGAGAATTTTATTTTCACCCCCCTTGAGTTTGTAATGCCCACCTGGGCACTGGTGCGCGAATCATGGTGGATGAAGAAGTGGGGTACCGGATCACTCACCAACAGGGATGTCCCCAATCTGTCGGGAGGTAAGTGGGCGTTCCTGTCGCAGAGGAAAGTCTGGGGGGAGCTCACGGTCGCAGGCGGTCGCAGGCGCTTGAGATGCCCTTTTTTCAGCCAAAAACCCCTCTTTTGAGGCCCCACGTAAGTGTACTATGGGTTGTGACCCCTCTATGTACATATTTTCTTGTGCTCTTTGCCATGAAAGTACTTTTGACAACATTTTTATTTTTATTATGAAAAGTACTTTGTTCACCAATTTTGCACCTTGGCGTAAAATGAAGCCATGGGAATTTGGTTTGGCGGATGGTGCCTATCGTGGTCGTCCAGATGTTGTGGCACTAGCTCGAAGACCTCCAAGTAAAGAGTTTGGCCGCACGGCATCCACATATAATGACACACATGCATTCTTCCGATCTCGTGTCGAGCATTTGTATGCTATTTTTTGGACCTTTGCCATTGTGCGCGCTCCTTGGCATGGACATGGTGAGGTAGGGATGGAAAAGTTTTTCCAACGCATGAAGGTGCTCATTAACTTGGTTGCATTCCAAGCTCTAGTTCCATCTTCAGTTCAACCTCGAGCTCAAGCGCACCTCAAAACAACAATGTGGAGGACCCCATTGTTGCATCTGATGGTGAGGTCAGTGTTGATAGTGACTATACCTTAGATCCAGTGGAAGTTAACAAGTGCATGTTGACCGCGCCAAGCGACGAAAGGCCAAGGTTCCATGCTTCCAGCCACTTGTGCTTACAAGGAGCCAACAAGCCATTGCCAATGCTACGGTTAGCGCAAGGGACAATTGTGATATGTTTTTCCGTCCACGACTTGGCACAGTGCACAATTGTAGGGAGGGAGGGACTGTGGGTGGCGTGAGGTGTGTGTTGTGCCTTGGTAGACGCGACATGTACAAAAATTATCTCCACGGTCGCAGGCGGTCGCAGGCGGTCGCAGGCGGTGAGCACCCCCCTGGGCTAAGGAGATCGAGTTGCTGGGGGGGTCGCTACTGGACATTGCCCGGTCGGTGGTACGCTCTTCAACGCCCATCCACAACACCGATACTCCCCACACCTCCTGATTACCCTGGTGCAAGCGTCCGCGCGCTACCTACCGCAGACTGAGCACAGGAAGCTGTTTGATTCAGTGTCTGCGTTCTTCGCTCGATACCACCACGTACAGCTACCCGACGGGGTCACTTTCAAACTGCCACTCCTCACCCCCCTGGCGAAGCGAAAACTGCGTGATGCCTTTGAGTCGCTTTTCCTGTAGGCTGACCACTGGCCCCTTTTCTTGCAACACTACCTCTTAGACAGACTTATGCTGGTCAACGCTAAGCTCAAAACAGTGGGTGACCGCCTTGTGACAAAAACCCTAGATTCCGTGCCATCCTCCTCTTTCTATCTAGAACCTGTTTCCCCCTGCCCATGCAGTGCGTGGCTGGCTGATGACCGCGTGTCCAAGCTCCACGGTCACGCTTTTTTCCCTGATCCACAGATACTCCGCGACCTCTGCCCTGGTGTGGATGTTTCGGTCTTTGCCCAGAATTTTAAGAACACTACCATCCCCTCTTGGTCGCAGTTTGAAACCCAGATTCACGCCAGTGTTGCGTCCCTCTGCGCTGCGCTGCCTGATCACAGGTCTATGTCTGCACAGAACTTCCGAGGCACACTGGTTGACACGTGTAAACATATCTATGACCATCGCGTGCAGGCATTTCCCCGCACCGTCTATGGACCCCACGTCTTTGCGCAGAAAAGGAAACTACCCTGCTTTGCTGTAGTGGCTGTGTTTGACAAAGGTACCTCCGTGCCTAACTTTTCGTGCATACAATTGTGGCATGAAATCCGTCGGTGTACACTAGTGAACTCCCCCCGATTCGCTGAGGTTTCACGATTCCACTGTAGGGTCGATGCGGCCTTCTGGTTCTCTTGGCGCCTGGTGGACTCCTTACATCTCTCGACCCTGGGTAAGTACTCGCCATACTCGTCCTACCACGCCTGCTCCCCGGTGTCCTTGGATGATGCGGCGCAGGCGATGGCCAATAAACTTTTTTCCCCCCCGTCAGTGCATACTTCAGCGATTACCCAACCACTCCTACTTCGTCTCAACAGGGCCCTGGCTGCTACCGGTCCCGTGAGCGTGGACCACACAAACCAGCCCTACCTTCACCCCTTACACTCCCTTGGGATCCTACGTAGCACGGCACGTCGCGCTGCACGCACCATGTTTGGGGGCCTGGGACGGTGGGGTCCGCCCTCTGCACTACCAGGCGCCCCGACATCCCTCCAAGAGCCCATTCCCGAGCCCCAGTGATTACCACTGCTAACCGAGGGCGTAGAGCCGCCCGGGGGCACAGTGCAACCCGGTCTAGGGCCCGCGTTTCGAGGCGAGGGGTACGGATGCCGAGGGACGCGCGGGGCTTGTGCGGAGGCCACATGAACATCTCCCTTACCACCACGCACCCGGGTACAGGTGGGCCTGCAGGGTTGGGAGGGTTGGCGGGCTGGGCGACACCACCCACCTCGCCACCGTACATGGCCCCTGACGCCGTGAGGATGTTCCAGCCACCCGCCCCTATGGCTTCAGGTGCCACTGAGCCCCGGGGCTGTGATGCCCAGGGGGCCAATGAACACCGACGGCCGACTATAGGGCTGCAGACTGTCCCACCACTAGGCCTTAGTAAACGTGATGTAGCTTTGTGCGTGCCCGATATGCTGGTTCTCATCAAACACAAAATCCTAAAGCTAGACCCTGACTGCAAGTTTAAACAACGTGAAATCATACGACATGGTACACATCCTTTTTGTCGCTATGGACGTGTTATTTCGCGCTGCCGCACAGTTCTCTGGAAGTCCGCCTGTGACCATCCAGACGTTCTTGGATTTATATCTATGTCCACCCTCAAACATAAAGTAGAAGCTTGGCGGGTGCAATTTCCTGGTATGGCATGGTTGTTTGCGGAGCTTGACCTCATGGAAATTAATGTTCCCGCACATCGACCGCCCGTCCGTGCCGGTTGCGCTTGTCTTCTTGTTTGATTTCCTATGCAATTCCAAAGGCCTATGCCCGCGTAATACCCGGTTTTGGGTTCTGTGAAAATACTAGACCATGTGGCCTGCAATGGTTCAAGAACGGGATCTACAAGCTGAGCTTTGTGGACATTTTGCATTATGTGCCTTGGGACCTACTGTTTAATGACATGTTTATATCATGCTCGTCTGTTTTCCGCCAAACATGTAGCATTGTGATCGGCGGATCATCATCGACTCAGTTTTCGTCTCTTGTGGTTGCCTATAAGGAACGCATTCTGAAAGAAAAAGATCTGCCACCCATGGTGAGGTACCGAGACAATTTCTTGGTGCTTCTGCTGACTAGCGCACACTGATCCTCACATCACAGTGCAACAAATAGCCGACACCCTACATGAAACTTTGGGTATGGAACTCACTGTAGATTGCATCTCCGGTGTCCTCCCTTTCCTGGAAGCGAACCTGTTTGTTTCTTCGTCGCATAACGTTGAAATTTCGGTTAAGCTACCAGTTTTTCATTGTGGTCCAGGCGCCTCTCATCCTGCCTCACAGCAGCGCATGCTAGATCATTTCAGCCCCAACACGCCACCCATGTTGGCCTCTTTTGTGCCCAATCAAGTACTGAAAGCGATGCACTATGCGTTTGGGTCTCAAATTGTTTTCTTTAATATATCTTGCCTGATACTTTTGTTGGTGCGCAAACAGTACCCTTCATCCTGGTGGAAGCCCATTGTTCTGGCGAAGTGCGAAGCGGTGGGCTATGGCCACTTGGCGCACTCGGCACTTCGCTTCTACGCTTAGATTGGTGAACCTGGGTTTGAATTAAATGAAAGGCTCAGGCTTCCATTGATTGAATGATTTCTCAATTTCTCAATTTCTCAAATTTCTCAACTCCTTTCTTTCTGGTTCCCAAAATTGTGCTGCTTACCTCGCTGGCGGCGCGAGCGGCTCAGAGCGCAGAATTCCGGAACTCCCTCCGAAATTCCCACAAGGAATAATGCAGACCAAATAAGGTGTGGGTTTTTCCATGCCTTCAACTGTGCTTTTCGAGATATTTCCTGAACTTCAATGATTGTTCTGCAGAATGAAGTGAAGTTCTGCACGTTTTCACCTTGGTCCGCCAGTGGAAGCATAAAAAGCATGAAAACAAACTTCAAGGTACTTTTTCCTCCTGAGTTTCTTGGTAGTTACTCAAGGTAACCAGTCTTCTGCCATACCACCAGCTGTAGGCTCTTCTGTACGTCGCCGTTTGCCTCCGCGCTGCTCTGAGACCTTCTTGGTACTGACCCCTCCTGGTTCCTTGTTGTCCGTGGCAGTCTCTTCGTTGAGTTCCTCCGCGCTGCACTTCTTCTTCAGCGTGCTGCTGATCCGCCGAGCCTGCCTCAGCGCTGTGTCAAAGCGAGGTGCGTGTGCCAGACAGTAATCCACAAAAACATGATTCAGCTTCCCATCATCATGCAGGAATGCACGAACTGGTTCCCAAGTGCTCTCGCTTGTGCCATAGCCTTTCCACTTCGTCAAACAGCGGTACCCAGAACCTATGGCCCATGGCCCGGAGGCCTGTGAGCCGTCACACCTGTGCGGAAGCCGTTGACACCGGCTGTCAGCGGGATATCCCTGTTCTCTAACCCGCGAAATCTGGAATCCGATTTCTAACCATTAAGTCGATGTGGAATTACCATAGTTTTACTGTCTTGGTCGATTTGCGGTTAGAAATCGGTGAAATACCCGATTTCTACCGCGATTTCCAATTGTCGTGAAATCGCCGCAGTCGCGCCGCCTGTCGTCGCCCGTTCCGTGGACTGCATTAGATTTTTCTGTAATACGATTTCTCTTGAAGTTAAGACTGAGACAGTCCTCGAGTGGTCCGCAATTTTTTCCTTGATATAACGGATCGCGTCCCAGATTTTTCCCAGAAAATCTGGGCGGCCGAAGGCGCTTTGAACCCCAAAGTGGAATAACAAGGGTGACGAGCGCTCAAGCGCCCAAGGACGAACTAACGTGCCTCATGGGCACTGTGTATGAGGTTTTGCCCCCCATAGTCATAGGATGAGGCCAAGGGATCCCAACTCCATAGGCCCAAAGGGTTATTCATTTGGAGTGTTCTCCAAGAAGTGCGCTTTTTCACGTACTTGGCGTCCAAGTACGTGTAGAAGTATGTTGAGTTGGCGTTTTCTCCCTCTTTGCTTGCCTCTACATCCGGGGCATATCACTTGTCTTCCCCGGATAGTGCATATATGATCTCCATATATATATATTGGCAACATATTTTGCGTGCATGCTAAAATTGGGCTTTCCGAGAGGAGGTCGATTTTCGACCAAAGCACTTGCATGCGTGTTAAAGGACCAAAGGTTCATTAGAATATAGGCATACTTTGATTCTAGGCCACTAGGTTGGGTGTAGAAGGCGTGGGTAGGGTTGTATGCCATATTTGGTGTCATATTGCGTGCCCATTTCGCGGGTGCACCATTCCAAGACTAACCCGCCAATGGACCCCATATCGCACGAGGCCCTTCATTGTACTCCCAACCAACACTCGCAAGCCCAACCTTTGTGAAGGGACGCTTGTGGAGCGCTCCCGAAGCGATGCGTTGCGAGCAGGGTGTGTTTTTTGCAATATTCCATTTTTGCATGTGCCCACTTGGGAGGCAGCGCGCGCGACCTTCCAAAGCGCCCCAAGTGGAGCACATATGTGGAATCGAAGGTCATTGGTGTCGAGTCATTGTGTTTAGAAGGATTGGTCGATTACTCAATCCATGCCGAAGATATTATAATATATTTGTGCACTTTTCAACGCACTTTTGCGTGTCTTTTCGCCAATTTTGCTGTTTTTGGCCCGTCATGATGTCAAGTGGCGACCGTGTATCTCAACTTTGCGCTCAATTGACATCATGATTCAAGTATGTTATGAGGCTACATACCTCGGTGCCCAACATATCTTGGACCCGGCGAATAACTCCTTTTGGGCTTGGCATACCGTGGCCGCCATGTTGGCGATTTGGGACTATCCCAATTCATGGGCTCACTTGGCGACCCTGCCATTCCCAAAACCGGAGGGGTTGGGCGACGCCCAAAAGATATGTTGGACGCATATGACTTGATACCAATCCTATGGCACACTCCGGTCCAAGTCGGGCATGTGCCTCATTTGCCCCAACCATGAGTGTGCGCATTTTCGGCCATTTTGAGCAGTTTTCCATATTTTCTGCCCGCCGTGCACCATGTTCAGCCCCCTCGTGCACGCCGGACGCATGGACCAATGGACCATATATGACATGGGTGTTATGGATACTGGTCTACATGCTTCACAAACTACGTGGGCGAAGCGGAGCAACCTTCGTTAAGGTGCTAGCCCAAAGTGAGTGTGGACGATTTTGCCATTTTGGCATTTGTGGACCCAATTGGGATTGTCACCACGCCGAGTGGCATAGAGATCTTTGAGAGCCAAGTGCATGGGAGTCTCTGTTGGACTCCCGGTGGATCGGGTATGGAATGGCAGATCCGATCTCCAAGCCGGCGTGGAGATATACTATTGGGAACACCCCCGAATTTTGGCTCATTTCGAGCAGCCAAAATGACCCCCTTTTGGGACCCCAATTTCACCCCCCCGTGTGGTCAAACTATGGTAATTCCACATCGACTTAATGGTTAGAAATCGGATTCCAGATTTCGCGGGTTAGAGAACAGGGATATCCCGCTGACAGCCGGTGTCAACGGCTTCCGCACGGGTGTGACGGCTCACAGGCCTCCGGGCCATGGGCCATAGGTTCTGGGTACCGCTTCACCCCCCTCCTTAGAGCAAACCCTGGGGGGGGCTCGATAACACCCAAGCATGGCAGCGGGTACCCAGGACCATCCCCTGAAGTGGAGGGGGGTGTCACATCCTCACTTCAGGCTGATTTGCACGTTAGGCTGCCCATATTCCCCAGTAAGACAGGTACGGTGCTGTAGCTGTTAGTAACTGCTGGTATAGTATCAAGTATCAAGTCCCGGGTCCGGCATCCAAAGGACCCGTTAACCCATACCAGGCGCACCGGGTGCCGGCTGCGACGGTCACTACCACAGTGGCAGTGGCATACACGGGCAACATAGGCGTCACACGACGACCGAGGTGGTCCCACAGGTCGAAAGCGACCACAAAGATCCATCAGGCTACCCCAAGCTTCCCAAGGCCGCAGGCTGGGGGAGAGTCCCCACGGGTCCTTCCTTGGGCGCACCATGTCCATATCCACGAAGCGAGTCCAGAGTGGTACAGCCGAACGAGCTCCTCCTTAAGGGATCGGGCTTCAAGGCCGTCTTTTCCCTCGCCCCATTACCACGAAGGCCATGCATGGGGGAGTCCCCATGCAGTATGGGCGGAGGCGTCGACTCCTCAAACCACCAGTTTCCCAGGCAGACTGACCGAGGTCAGGACACCGGAGGCCGCCACCCGACTGCAAGTGCGTCTGCGAGTCGGTAGGCTCACACTGGGACTGACAGTGGCGGACCGCTGGGAGTGTAGTCAGGCAACTGGGCTTCCCGCCCGGCGCCATCAGGATCTCAGCACATCACAGCCACTAGGGCACACGGTATCACGGGCACTCGAACAGAAGAATCTGTACTTAGGTACTGGTCCAGGCTGGACCTCATGTAAGAGCATGTACACGGCGACTCAAGGCGCCTGCGTATTCCGATTCGCATCCCCTCGGGGGGGAAAAACAGTCAACCGTGGTGGTGGACTGACAACACTTAACATACAGATGCACATATCCTGTGGGGCAGAAAAACAAGCAATAAATGGGGTAATAGGCGTGTAAACACACTCTGGATAGAGCGCCAAACCACGCCCCGGTTAGGATAAGGCAATGCAGGAGGGTGGACAGGAAAACGCCTGAGTTCAGGCCATATATAGTCTGCAGACACACGTAGACTGATCTGGATCCCGCAAGTGCCATGGGACCAGACCACACTGCAAAAAAAAATCGCAATGCCGATGACAGCGGCATGCGTTGCGCAACGTGGTATGGGCTTCAAGGCCCTAAGAGCTCAGAAAATGTAAAGGTCAGTCGCCCTGCCTGGTTTCCCAAGGATTCAGCAGGTGGGGAGTTGAAGAGAGGGGCCATCCTCCTCTGGATTCAGCAGGGGGGGGTATATGGCCACTCTGATGGCAGGTCACCGGAAGATGTAAGAGAGCAAGCAAGTGAGGGAGGATCCGTCGACCACACAAGCGCTCAAGCTGCATCAGGGGAGAGCTCAGGGCGGCGATCAGGCGCCCCTGGCTGCAATCGCCCGGGTGAGTGCTGCCAAGTCCGAGACATGGATCTTGGTCTTCTGCTTGCGGATGTAGTCCATGAAGGGGGTATTGATCCGCGGCACGAACGAGGAGACGGGTTCCCAGGTGTCGTGGGACGGCCCATAGCCTTGCCAACGAACCTTGAACTCCAGGACTCCGGGTGCCGAGGCGTTCGGACGCTGAGCCAGGATCTTCTCGACAGTATAGTCGTCCTGCTCAGCATAATCGTCGTCCGAATCAGCCTCTTGTGCGGCGTAGTCCAGGGACACATGTTGGCCACGGAGGTCGGGTTCCCGCACACGGAGTTGACTCTCGTGGCGCTCCCGGAACTGTCTGTGACCCACCTTGATGCGGTAGGTGTCCTCACCAATCCTGCGGACCACCTCTCCGGGTGTGAACCAGGTTTTGGTGCGGTGGGTGCCCATAGGGCGGGGTCTGATCACCCACACCGGGTCTCCCACCCTGAACTTTTGCGCTGTTGAACTGGGGGCGGACTTCTGACGCTCAGCATGCTCCTTCTCGAGCTGCTGGCGGATGGCCCGCGCCGTTGCCTCTTGCCGCGCAAAGAATCCCTTGGCATCCATGGCCATACCATCACCAGACAAGGGAAGTCCCCGACCAAGGGGGTCCCTGCCGAACAGAATCTGGTGAGGGGACAAACCACCCGGAGTGGGGGTGTCATGATGGGCCTTCAGAGCGGGCCACATCTCCTCAAACCAGTTCCGACGTGGATTGGTGATGTGAATCTTGCGCAGTTCTCGAACAGCTGCCGTCCAGCCACTTCAGCCGGGCCGTTAGACCGGCTGAGATAGGCGACGCTCTTGGCATGACGTATTCCCATGAGGGAACACATGGCCTTGATCAAGCCACCAGTAAACTGGGGCCCTCGGTCACTGCAAATGGTGCGGGGGATGTCAAAGACGGTCAGCCAATGACGAATCATCATGACTGCCACTTCCTTGGCAAGCAACTCCTTTTTGCGTGCCGGAACGGCTACTACGTAGCCGCTGTGGCGATCCACACAAAGGACCACACAGTCGAAGGTCTCCTTGCCAATGTGCACTTCGGGCATGGAGAAGACGTCCATGGCCACGCTCTCCATGGGCTGGTCAGGAACCGGGGTCCATTGGGCTTCCCCCTTGACGTTCCGGTTATCGGGGTTGCAGGCCTGATAGACCGAGCAACCCTTCCTGACCTTCTTGATGGCGGTGTAGAGATTGATCTGGTCGATCTCAAACCGGCGCTGCATGTCCAGGGCTTGCTTCTTGACCCCTGGGTGCAGCATGTGGTGGTGCCAAGCTTCACACAGCTCGAGCACCCGGGACTCCGGGACCAGCAGCTTACCATTCCGGTAAAGCTTGCCATCCTCTTCGGTCAGCCCCTTTGGCCACTTCTGCCCGTCATCAGGGTCGGTGACAGCCCTATACTCGGCCGCAAAGGCCTCGGACGTGGCGTAGTCGTCGGTCCAGTCGTCCTGGAGGCAAGATTCAGGGAAGAGGTGCTTGTCGGACTCAGCTCCATCGGGAGCGAGTACTCTGACCGCTCTGCCCATCCTCGTTCCGAGGGGGGCATCCGCAGCCATGACGACGAAGCATTTAACACCCTCCTCCTCCATCAGGCGCTCCATTTCAATGATCCTCTTGGCTTCAGCGGTCTCAGCCTCATCGCCATGGGCAGAGACATCCGTCATGCCCTTGCTGGCGGGATAGGCCCACCTACTGAGACAGTCCGCCACGGTGTTGTGCTTGCCAGGAACATACACAACCGTGAGGTCGAACTTGGCCAAGGTCTCATGCCATCTTGCCCGTCGGGAGGCGGGACCAGAGGGGGTGTCCACGTGCTCCTTGTGCCACGACTGCAGACTCTGTTGGTCGGTGCAGACGGTGACGGGATGGAGGGCTATGTACCCAGCCCATTTCCTGAGAGCCATGACGATGGCATACGCCTCCTTTTCTCGGGGCGTCCACGTCCGTCTCTGGCCTTCCGCCAGGACTCGGCTCCAGAAGGCCACGGGCACGTGCCTCCCATCGTCAAGCACTTGCTCCAACACAGCGCCAACGGCGTAGTCGGAGGCGTCGGTGCGCAGGACGAACCCTTGGTCAGGATCCACGAGGTGCAGACCCACTGCGGATAGCAGCGCCTGCTTCATCCCCTCAAAGGCAAGGTCGGACTCAGCAGTCCAGACCAGAGCCTTCTTGGACCCCTTCTTGGTCTCCTCTCGGTTGCCCTTGAGCATGGTCGTCATGGTTGCTGCATACTCGGCATACATCTTGATGTACCCCGAGTAGTAGTTGCAGAACCCCAGATACGCTCGTAGCTCAGAGACCGTTTTGGGCTTTTCCCAGTGCTCAATTGCAGCCACCTTGCCAGGTATGGGCTTTCGCTGCCCGTTCCCGACTACGTGGCCAGCGAAGACCACCTCGCTTACCGCAAGGGTGGCCTTGTCACTGCTGCCCGTGAGTTTGTGCCGAACCAGAAGGTCCAGCACTCGAGTGACGTCCCTCTCATGTGCCTCCAGGAGCTCCTCGTAGCTCATACTGGGGTCCCCGGACGCGATGATTACGTCGTCCACGAAGGGGTCCGCACAGTCACGCACCGGCTCAAGCAGGTTCTCCAGCATCCGCCCGAAAAGCCGCATTGCCGTTGGTAACGCCCATGGGCATCACCTTCCACTGGAGAGGTCCAAGTGGGGTGCTAATGGCTGTGCAGGCACAGGACTCCTCGGCGAGAGGCATCTGATGATAACCATGTTTCAGGTCAATCACCGTGAAGATCCTCCGCCGGTGTTGTTTTTGCAGCATGTCCTCAATGAGGGGCAGCGTATAGCTGTCATGCTGCGTTTGGGAGTTAGGCCGCGGTAGTCGACCACGAGCCGCCACTCACCGGCCACCTTCTTGGGGACGACGAAGCACGGAGAGGCCCACTCGGAGTTGCACGGCTCCAGCCAGCCTCTCTCGATGAAGTCCCGGAGGACCTTCTCCATGGCCTCCTTCCTCTCGCCCCGCAGGGCGAACTCCGGGTGTGGATACACACGGGGGTCCTGCTTCAGTCGTATCTTGGCCTCGCCATACGGTCCACGCACCGGTGGGGGAAACACAGGTTTTCCGCTGAAGAAGGTATCACCATACTTCTGCTTCAGCCTGGCCCTCAATGCCTGGATCTTGGGGCAATCATCGGACTCCGCCTTGGCTTTTCCGGGCACCTGGACCACTGAACTTACTTGAGGGGTAGCGACCCCGCTCAGTTTCGGCTCAGGTGGTCTTCCCAGGTGGCCCAAAGGGCCATCTCTGGTCTTGCCTCGGAATAGATCGCCGTAGGTGGGTGGGTTACCGCCGATTGGCTCGTCCTGGCTGGACATGTGGTCCAGCAACCTCTGCACGAAGGTGTTTCCATCATAGGAACCAGAGATGATCGAGTCCACTTCCCACCAGGCTTTGTCCTGGCCCTTGCCCTCACGCTGGCTTCCCCAGTCGTGTAAGGGCTGATCCATATACCCCTGAACCAGATCCAACTCCTCTTCTGTGAGGGGGTCTTCCGATTCTCCGATGTCAACAGGGGAAACCGCAAAGCATTGCCGCCAGGGCTCTGCTATGATGCGGTTGACACACACGAAATCCGTGGCGTCGGCCTGATCAAGGCCCCCACCCACATAGTGGAATTCCGTTGGCCATCTCTGGGGTGGCATGGGCTGTCCCTTAGCATCCTAATAGACACTCGCACCAGCCGGTAGGACGACCTTGTTTAAGGTCATGTTGGTCAATGAGACTACCCAATGTCGGGTACTTTCCTCCTCGGTGCATCCCATAGGAACAACCAGCACTGCCTTGGAGCGGTCCTTGCGTATCTTCGCTACCGCCCTTGGAATGTCCCATCGGGGGCAATGGATCCACATCAAGCCCTGATGCGGACCCCAGTGCTTCTTCCACGCGGAGTCCTGTGCGCTCCAGTACTTCTCACAAACCCGCAGATGGGCGGAGGTTCCTGGAGAGAACGCATCCAGGGCCATATCCGAAGCTCCCAGGTCCGCGACCACTCGGCTCGCCACTTCCGGCATTACGCCGTACTCCTGGTTTGCTGGCTCAGTTGGCTCAGTGCCCAGCGCGGCTACTTCGAGCTGATTGCGTTCCCTGTAAGCATTGGCATTCCACATGGTGCTCGGGTGACGAAAGCCACGAGAGCTGGTCGTCCTGGTACAGGGTCATGGAGGCCTGGGCCGGGAGAACGCCGGAGTCCGTCTCCATCATGAAGTCGTACCCAACGATCATGTCCCAGTCCATCTCGGCCTCGTAGAAGCGACCTTGGAGGAGCATTTCCTTGCCGAGGTCTGGGCGGCTCAGCTCACGGTGGTTCACGAACTGCAGCCCAATGGCCGCTTCCTTCGTGCCTCCCACCATGTACTGGCCGTTCGCCACCTTCAGCCTGACAGGTTTCCGACTGTCGGTCAAACACTCTGGCGGAAGTAGGCCAGCCTTGACCAAGCTGACCTGAGCTCCCGTGTCCACGAACACGTCAAAGACCTTCTCCACTTCCCCGCATAAGGCACGGACCTTAAGGTGCAACTGCCGCTCACGCCCAACGCGGCGCACGGCGTGCAAGCTCAGGATCTCCGGCTGTTCCAGAAGCTCAACAAGCGACTGGTGCAGGTCGTGGACAATGGGCTCAGGCTGCCCATCTGCAGCATCCAGCTGCGGTCCGGGTGATCCTCCGATACTCTCGGATAGATCTTGAAGCACATCGAATACATTCTTGGTCGCGAAGGATGGACGGGTGCAAGGGTTCGTGCCTTCACTTGCCCTCAGCCCGCCACCGCGACTGGGTGCCGGACCGGGCCTTCCGCCCGCGGCAGTCCCTTTGTGCTTATCGTTTCCCGACGGGGATGGTGTGGCGCTTCCCACGACACCATCCTGCGACCGCGCTAGCTGGGGCCCTTGGCTGCAGGGGCTCCGCTAGGGGGCGTCGGTTGTGGAAGTAGGGGTATTCTCCTCCGCATCAACCTCGTTGACACCCTTCTTCTTTCCCCTATTCCTAGGCTTCTTGTCCTTGTCCTTGTTCTGGTCCTTCTCTTTGTTCTCCTTGTTCTTGTTGTCCGACCTGGCGACCCAGTTCCGCTTGATCTCCTGGATCTCCTTGGCCAACTCGGTCCCCACCGACATCAGCTTGGAGAGCTCGTCCTTGTCGACCTCCACTTTGGCTTCCCGGATACCCGCGGGTGCACGCTTCTTCGACCCGTGCGCCTTCTTGTAGGCCTCCGTGTCGGCCTGGTGGATGGGGCATGTTCGGTGGTCATGGTTGAAGGCTCGCTTCCTCCCATAACACACGAAACAGCCCTGAGGGTGAGCTCGTATGAACTCCCCAAAGGACAGCGGAGGGTCGCCAATGCGGCGGGGGTCCCTCTTCTCCTTCTTCTTCCGACCCGGCTGCAGGGGCTTCCAGCTTCCCCGGTTGCTGCCCGCGCTCAGGTTGTTGGCCACGCAGGCACAAACGGCCATCTCGGCGGGCTCATCGTCGTCGTCATCGTCGACGAGAGCTTCTTCGCCATCGGCTCCCGCTGGGTCCATGGCAGCTTCCCCGCCAGGCCCCTCGCCAACGTAGTTGACGTCGCGGTCGCCGGGCCTCAACCCGCGGGTGTGGTGGAGGTTCCGGTACTCCTTGAGTACCTCCTCTCCAGCCCACTCCAGGATCTCGTCGCAGCTCATCCGCGCCGGGATGGCCTGCAGACGGATGGTCTAGCCGCTCACGTCACACTCATCAAGGCGCCACATCGCCGTCTTCTCGCGATCGCCCGAGACGGTGATGAGGAGAGCGTTCCGCAGGGAGTGCCGTTTGACATCCCGGGCCACATTCTTCCTCGTCCAAGCCACCACGTTCGTATGATACTCTTTGGGGAGCATCATCTTGACCGTGTGCTTGGACTTGGCCCTCTTGGCTTCCTCCTTGGTGACCCTCTTGATCCATGCTTCCGGCAGCATGGAGAGCAGGCGAGCCTGCTCGTCACCCTCGTTCCAGTCCTCCACGTTGCGGCGGAAGAGGGTGTATTGCCCCCAGAAGTCCTGCCAATCTCGTAGGCGGATCTCCCGTCCATCATGCTGAAGCTTGATGGACCACCACCGCTTGGCAGCCACCTGCGGAGCGTCCACCCGCTCCTGCTCGTTGAGCCACTTCTTGGCTTCCTTGAGGGTCTTGATCTTCCCCTCCTTGGTTGCCACGAAGTATAGCTCTTGGAGCACTTCCGGCAGGCGGTACCAGAACCGTCTGAAGACATATTTCTCCGCATCTGCGGGATCCATGTCGTCAGTGACGGTCACCCCCCAATCGCCCAGCTTCTCCAAGGAGCGGTCGAGGTTGAGGGGGATGCCATCGTACATGGGGGGCTTGATGTCCTTCAGGTCTTCCCACACGGCGGCATCCGCGGCCTCAGAGACCATGAACGCCGGCCGCGAGGTCGACCGAGGTTCCCATCGGCCTCTTCCACGGACCCCCACGGCCGCCATTTCCATCTCCTCCCCGGTATCCGCGTGGCTACGCCGTGGTTCCTCCATGTACGCTGAACCTAGATGTTCACGCCGTACTCCTTCCATGTACGCCTCCTCATCACGGCGCCGGCGGCTGCGTTCAGCGGCCTCCTGTCGTACACCACGCGGCGGGGAAATGCCGAACTCCTCCACGTCCAGGTCCAGGTCCTCACCTCCACCGACGTCCCACTCCACATCTCCTCCGGGGACCTCATCCCTGAGTCCACCATAACGTCCACCAGCCATTGGGATTGGCTCCAGGGCTGGTGCGGGGCGTCTGGGGCGTACCAGTGTCCGCGATGGAGCACGGCGGTTGTGGTACTCCGCGCTGAGCCACTCATCACGCCAATCCTCACTGCCACTGCCGGGCGGCACGCGCTCGTTGCGGCGGCCCGCGCTGTGGTGAGAGGGGGCGCTGAGAGAGGGGGCACTTGCGCTGGGGCGACTCCTGGGGGCTCCGCCGGGGGCGTGGGGTCTGCCTGGACCTGGTCCGGGTCCCCAGCCGTCGTCCGACGAGCCAGACTCCAGGGGTGGGTGGTCGCTGCCGACGCTCCCACGGCCTTCCAGCACGTCCCACCTCTGCTGCAGGCCGCTGATGACCCTGTTCAGCTGCCTGGTCTCGCCCTTGGCAATGTCCAGTTGCTTCTGGGTGGCGGTGGTGACCTTGGCGCTCTTGACCATCTCGATCTTGGCCATCTCCAGCTGCTTCTGTGCGCGCGCGGCGACCCTGGCGATGCGAGTCATCTCGCCCTTGCCCGTGTCTACCTCGCGCTCGAGGGACTGGACCCTCCTGCGGAGGTAGACGATCCATCGCCAGGTGTAATCCGGGTCGCCGTTCCCTGGTGGGTCGTAGGGGTCCCCGAGGGGTCCTCCAGGAGGGCCTCTGCCGGGTCCGCCCGGTCCAGGGGGTCCTCCCCTGCCCGGTGGTCCGCCTCCAGGGGGTCCACTTGGTGGGCGTCCTCCAGGGGGTCCTGATGGTCCTCCGCCAGGGGGTCCCGGTGGGTCCCCGCAGGGTCGCCTCGGTGGGTCCGAGGATGGGGGCTTCTTCGTGTAGTCGAAGTCCATGTCGTCATCCTCGTCCATGTCGCCCCACCTAGGTGTCTCGGTCTTGGAGGACTCTGAGCTCCCGTAAGGAGGAGGGAGATCCTCATCCTCACCTTCCGGCTCCATGGGGACGTCTCCGCCTCCTCCGCCAGCCACTCCTCGGCGATGTCGGCGGCCTCGTTCATCCCCGTCGCTGGCGTTGAAGAACCGATCGGAGTCGTGGGGGTGTCCGCCCGCTGGCCTCTGTGGCCTCTCGGGGGTCTTCCCCTTACCGTTCCTCTGTCGGTAGGCGGTGGGGCCACTGCTCCCACTGCTGCCTGTGTTGACCTCGTCCAGCTTCATCTTGGAGGAGGCGTCCCCTTCGAAAAGCTTTCGAAGGGTCTCCACTCGGGATCCTCCCGGGGGAGTCTCGCGGCGGAGCTTGGCCTCCGCCTCCTCCATCGCGGCGGCTGTGGCTGCGGCAGCTTGCCCTTCGGCTTCCTCCCGGGCACGAGCCGCCTTGGCTTCCCGGGCCTGCTGCAACCGAGCCTTCTCCGCTTCCAACGCCGCCAGCTCCGCCTCCGTCTTGGCCCTCTCCTCAGTGACCTTCCGTCGCGCGGCCTCGATGGCGTTCTTCCTGGCGGCGTCCGCCTGGGCCTTAGCCGTTGCCTCGGCGTGGGCCCTTTCCTCCGCCTCCTTCTTTGCCCTCTCTTGGGCAAGCGCCTCTTCCAGCGCCTTCACCTCGGCCTCCTTGCAGGCATTGGCCTCCTGGGTCAGGCGGGCTTCCTCGGCGGCTGCCGCCACCTCACCCTTGACCTGGGCAGTCGCTGCCTCATGGGCGGCTGCGGCCGTGAGTCCGGCCGCAATGGCCGCCACGGTCGAGGCGTGGAAGGCCATGCCGTGCTCCCACTCCGCAGCCTCCTGCTGGGCGATGCTGACGGCGCCCTCCATGGCAGCCTTCTGCTGCGTGGCCCGTTGCCGGGCAACCTGAAGGTTGCAGGGCACCCCACAGGTGCGCTCGCAGGCGCGCGCCACGTCCCTTTGGTCGGGAGCGACGCTGCTGCTGGAGCTGGCCTGGTCGGCTGGCATCCTCCCGCGGCTGGCCAACTCCACGTCGCTGCTGGGGCCGGACTTCCTCAGGAGCAGCGGACGGGGTTTGGCCTTGGCCTGCTTGGCGACTTTCAGGAAGTCGCCAAGGGTGGTGTGGCCGGGGTGGTGACCGCCACCGGCCCGTTGGGGGCTGTGGGCTGGGGTTCCGCCCCTGGCGCCTTGGGCGGCTTCGGCGGCCAGGGATGCCTGGTACTCCCGCCACTTCCTGTCCTGCTTCCTGTCCCCGGCGGAACGCTTCTCCTTCCCAGGAGAGGCACTGCTGCCGCTGCCCAGCAGCGTGCGCTCGTTCCCCAGCTTCGGGAACTCCTTCTCGATCATGTCCCACATGGAGACGTTGATCGAGGCGCCCAACGGGTACTCGTTGGGCTTCTCGTCCTCCTCAATCTCGTCGGGGCAGAGCGCTTCGCCGGGCCTGTCTGGGCGGGTCCAGACCCTCCAGCGCTTGCGGCGGAAGCGGTACGCATACCCTTCCACCCGTAGCCAATCCTCCACCGCCCGCAGGCGGTCCTCGCCCATGTCTTCACTGAGCTCGAAGCTCCGGGGCATGCCGCCTTCGCACTGGGGATTGCTGTGGCGGTAGTGCTGCCCCCACAGCAACCCACGCAGTAGGCGCGCCGCATGGGGGTGGGGCTGCGGCCACGTCTTGCCCGCCTCTTCCCAGTTCACAATCGGTGCTCCCGATGGAGTGGTCCTGGGGTGGTTGTTGAGGTGGGTGATGTAGCACTGGACTGGGAGTGCGGCCGGTGCTGGTCGGCCGGTGGTTGTGGAGGAGGTTGCTGTAGCTGGGAGTGCGGCCTTGCTGGTCGGCTGAAGGAACTCGTTGATGTCGGAGTTCCGGTCCCTGCACTTCCTTCACGGACTCGGCGCTGTTGCCGGGCGGCGCTGCGAGCCGCTGCGCTGCGCTGCGAGCTGCAAGCTGCGAGCTGCTGCGCTGCGCTGCTCGGGGTTCGGGTGGCCCCGAGTGGCACGCGAGGGATGGGTAACCCCGCGGCGGTGAAACGCTTTTGACGCGTTCCCGTGGGGGGCCTGGCCACGGGACGCTGCGGGTGACACGCACAAGCAAGCAGGCAGGCAAAGCACTGCGCTCACAGGGGCATCATTACGCTCGTGTCATGTGACAAAGCGTTTCAGGATCCTTGCCACTCTGAAACAAGGGAACAAAAGTATGTACAGCAACACATCAGGATATGTACACATGGGGTTGAGACTGGACTGGGGTAAGAGCATCACAAGACAATAGACACTCAGTCCCAACTCATATCCCAATCCCAGGTCCGACCCTCTCAGTGGCTGGTGGGGGCGGGGGCTCAAACACAACCCATGCCCTGCTCAGTCCGGACCCTGAAACCCTGCCAATAGGGGAGGTGTCCCGCCCAGCCACAGGCGAGTTCCTGAGAACCAAGTGGGTCCAAGGCCAACTGACAATGGTTCCCTATGCTCCCTCAACAGCAGGTCCCAACTCCCCTCTGAGTCAGAGAAATGGCCCCGCCATTTTCCCCTAGGAGTTGGTAGCTGAAAATGGGCTGTTTCAGCCGAAACTGATATTAGCTCAAAAATCTCTAAAATTGGCCCCTCGTCCGGAACCGCCAGAGGTGGGGACGAGGCAACTGACCCTATGCCCTTTCGAGTACAAACTCCCTGGAGCCCTCACCCAACCTGGTTCCCTCTGAGGTCCCAGCATCAGGGCACCACGGGTTCGTCAAGTGGGGTCATGATGCCAAAATCACCAAAATTGGCATCATTCTCACGCGTGGCTCGCCCGGCCAGGGCAAGGCCAATGGCTCACAGGATAGGAGGCAGGACCTAGGACCTATCTCGAGTGCACAAATTGATCTAGGGTCCAGGCTTCTCATGGGCACAGAGATATGGGGCCGCCAATTGACCACACGGGGGGGGGGGGGTGAGATTGGGGTCCCAAAAGGGGGTCATTGGCTGCTCGAAATGAGCCAAAATTCGGGGGTGCTCCCAATAGTATATCTCCACGCCGGCTGGGAGATCGGATCCGCCATTCCATACCCGATCCACCGGGAGTCCAACAGAGACTCCCATGCTCTTCGCTCTCAAAGATTTTCATGCCACTCGGCGTGGTGACAATCCCAATTGGGTCCACAAATGCCAAAATGGCAAAATCGTCCACACTCACTTTGGGCTAGCACCTTAACGAAGGTTGCTCCGCTTCGCCCACGTAGTGTGTGAAGCATGTAGACCAGTATCCATAACACCCATGTCATATATGGTCCATTGGTCCATGCGTCCGGCGTGCACGAGGGGGCTGAACATGGTGCACGGCGGTCAGAAAATATGGAAAACTGCTCAAAATGGCCGAAAATGCGCACACTCATGGTTGGGGCAAATGAGGTACATGCCCGACTTGGACCGGAATGTGCCATAGGATGGGTATCAAGTCATATGCGTCCAACATATCTTTTGGGCGTCGCCCAACCCCTCCGGTTTTGGGAATGGCAGGGTCGCCAAGTGAGCCCATGATTTGGGATAGTCCCAAATCGCCAACATGGCGGCCACGGTATGCCAAGCCCAAGAGGATTTATTCGCCGGGTCCAAGATATGTTGGGCACCGAAGTATGTACCCCCAAAACATACTTGGGTCATGATGTCAATTGAGCGCAACGCTGAGATACACGGTCGCCACTTGACATCATGACGGGCCAAAAACAGCAAAATTGGCGAAAAGACACGCAAAAGTGCCTTGAAAAGTGCACAAATATATTATAATATCTTCGGCATGGATTGAGTAATCGACCAATCCTTCTAAACACAATGACTCGACACCAATGACCTTCGATTCCACATATGTGCTCCACTTGGGGCGCTTTGGAAGGTCGCGCGCGCTGCCTCCCAAGTGGGCACATGCAAAAATGGAATATTGCAAAAAACACACCCTGCTCGCAACGCATCGCTTCGGGAGCGCTCCACAAGGGTCCCTTCACAAAGGTTAGGCTTGCGAGTGTTGGTTGGGAGTACAATGAAGGGCCTCGTGCGATATGGGGTCCATTGGCGGGTTAGTCTCGGAATGGTGCACCTGCCAAATGGGCACGCAATATGACACCAAATGTGGCATACAACCCTACCCACGCCTTCTACACCCAACCTAGTGGCCTAGAATCAAAGTATGCCTATATTCTAATGTAACGTTGGTCTCTTAACACGCATGCAAGTGCTTTGGTTGAAAATCGACCTCCTCTCGGAAAGCCGAATTTTAGCATGCACGCAAAATATGTTGCCAATGTATATATGGAGATCATATATGCACTGTCCGGGGAAGACAAGTGATATGCCCCGGATGTAGAGGCAAGCAAAGAGGGAGAAAACGCCAACTCAACATACTTCTACACGTACTTGGACGCCAAGTACGTGAAAAAGCGCACTTCTTGGAGAACACTCCAAATGAATAACCCTTTGGGCCTATGGAGTTGGGATCCCTTGGCCTCATCCTATGACTATGGGGGACAAAACCTCATACACAGTGCCTATGAGGCACGTTAGTTCGTCCTTGGGCGCTTGAGCGCTCGTCACCCTTGTTATTCCACTTGGGGGTTCAAAGCGCCTTCGGCCGCCGAGATTTTCTGGGAAAAATCTGGGACGCGATCCGTTATATCAAGGAAAAAATTGCGGATTTCAGTCTTAACTTCAAGAGAAATCGTATTACAGAAGAATCTAATGCAGTCCACGGAACGGGCGACGACAGGCGGCACGACTGCGGCGATTTCACGACAATTGGAAATCGCGGTAGAAATCGGGTATTTCACCGATTTCTAACCGCAAATCGACCAAGACAGTAAAACTATGGTAATTCCACATCGACTTAATGGTTAGAAATCGGATTCCAGATTTCGCGGGTCAGAGAACAGGGATATCCCGCTGACAGCCGGTGTCAACGGCTTCCGCACGGGTGTGACGGCTCACAGGCCTCCAGGCCATGGGCCATAGGTTCTGGGTACCGCTTCAGCCTTGCCTATATTGTCCACTCAGGATCTGTTCGACGTGATAGGCTCCAATTCTCTCTGATTGTAGAATGGTATATCCTGCTCATTCGCCAGGATGTCCTGTTCATCCGCCAACGCTGCTCGCTTCTCATCATTCAGCATGGCTGTGTCTCCTTCCTCGATAGTGTCTTCGCCATAGTCATCCACCAGCTCAACTGGGAAGCGCTTCACGAACTCAAAGGCAACAGGTAGTTCGCCGCCCAAGTTAGGACTGCAACGGGCCGTAATACCGCCGCTGCTGACTCCAGTAACAAGGTAGGGACCATACCACATAACATCCTTCGTGGCGCCCTTAGGTACCTCCAGTTGCTTGAACCTCTTTCTGCTCACAAGCATGTAGTCGCCAACATTGAAAACAGTAAGAAAAAGTCACTGCCATGTCTTTCTTGGAGGGCTTGATCCAGGCCAAGCCCCCCTTACAACCCTTTTGTTGATGCGAAGACTAACTTAAGTATTTTTATCACTCTTTTGAAGCTTTTAGTACACTTTCTCTAAGTAACTAGGGTTATAACCCTAGCCCTCCATGAAGTTCACCCCTACCACCCAACTGAGCGGAGGTATCTTCCTTCATGGAGGATATACCGAAATAAAATAGGCATTTCATGCTTTAGGCCTTGGAGGTTAAGCCCAGTGGTCTCCCACCCCAAGACCCCTATACTCAATTGTTACTACCACTTATTGTGGTTCTACTTTTAACTGTTTCTGAATTCAGTTGCTTGGCCAAGTCATATTCTGTGTCTGGCCTGACACCTATGCTCCACATTCCTAACCAGCACCATTTCACCCAAAAGAGTGCACATGAAGTGCCTAATGCTATCTTGGAGGCTAGAGTTAGTCCAGTCTTCATATAAAATCTTTTGTATTATTCATTTGTGATTGAATCTTTGTGTTTATACCTGCTTTGTGTATTTGCAGCCCTTCTGTGTTACACTGGATTTCAAACTATTCATTGATTCGATCCACATCCTGTTCTTGCTCTACTTGCTCCTTTGGTTTTGGGAGTTCACCATCAAAAACCTGCAGTATTTCATCAAAATCTATAGGGCACTAATCAAGGACATCTTTCTGGTAGCAGAGGCAAACCCTGAGAACCTTTCGAACCGACTCCGAGCAGAAGCACAAGAAAAGCACACTGAAAAAGCACATTGAACATGTCCACTCAACTGTCCTCCCGAACCTGGCCGATCAGAAGTGTACAAGTGCAACATGGCAGTGTAGCCCACCTAAAGAGTGAACCGCCACTCAGAGCAGCATCTGGGTCTCAGCAAGATCCAGAGCACAGAAGGGCGGAACTAAATCCGCCCAGAACAATCCCATTAACCATGGAAACTTTAGCGGCCCATGGTGAAGACAGTCTGCAAAGGCTCCGCAGGCGTGTCGAAGCGTCCATCGCCCGGTCGGCTTGTCCGGCCTCGTCTTCTACCGTACTTGGAGTTGGTCCTGAAGAACAAGAGGATCTACGAAGGAGGATGGACGAGTTCATGCTCCACGAAGAGTACCACAAGTCCACCGTAGGAGAAGATGGAGAAGTACCTCTTGATGCCCTCGGGTCGCCGCCCCAAACTGAGATGGGCTCCTTCCTCTATTCTGGGCCATCTACAGACATGGCGGACGGAGTATCACTACCGAGACGACCGAGAGTACACAAAGACCCGAGAGCAAGGCATCCAGACCTGCCGATAATGGATCCTCTTCGCCCAGAGCCCCCCCATGGGGCTCTGGATCGTACGGCCGAACGTTTGGCCAAACTTCTATCCGGATCGGAAGACCCGGATGTGACAGCTGTGTCAGAGGCTGTCAAGGCTAAATTGGGTATCACTGAACCCTTACCCAAGCCAGCGCTACTCTCACCTTCACCCGGATCGAGCACGTTGGCTGATGATCTCAAAAGATCAAAAATGTCCAGGTTGCTACCCGAGGTCACTTGCCCCAGCCCTTTTCATCCTCACGCCAGGACAGTCCCTATTGCTGAACTACAGGACGTGCCGGTGACGGAGACTGAGAAAAGAGGGCTGTCAGCCCTGGCACCTCTTGCCGGCGTATCTCCTTCTCCTTGAGGCATAACTCTGGGGGTGGGAAGATTGGCAGACCTATTGCGCAGGCACCGGGAGACGCTCCCACAGGGACCGCGGAGGACATCGCCCGGGACCTCCACACCTGGCCGGCCGACCAGGATTACCCCTGGCGCAGGCCCCGGGGCGGCCTCCCAGTGGCACCCGCGGCAGAGGGGCTCAGCCTCGCGGCAACCCTCCAACGGCACCCCGACAAGAAGGCACGCCACTTCCTGCAGACGGGCAGGCTCCCGGCCACCCCGCCAGACTCTGAGTGGCGATGGGACGCAGGGGTGGCACAACCGCTGCCGGGCCCCTGGACCCTCCCGTTGTGGTATTTGCCCATGGGCACCCTGGCCCACGCCACCCAGGCCGTCAAGGGGGCTTTCCCGCAGCCGCTCCTCGCCGGCATGGCCCTGCTCCGCAGCCTGCAGGCCGGGGCCGCCTGGGTACGGTGGAAGGAAGGAAAGGGGCGCTCGAGCCCCTATTTCCCCCTGGTCCAGGGCCAGGCGCTGCTCCACGCCGAGGGCATGGGGACCGTGGAATGGGGGGCGATCGTGCCCGGCACGGCGTGCAGGTGGATCACAGCGGCCGCCCCACAGCCCATGCGATGGCTGCCGGCGTGCCACCGCCTCCTACGGATGGTCCCCTCTTTGGCCCCCCAACACGCCTTTACGAGGGACGTGTGGAAGGCCGTACTGAGCCACACCAGGGAGTGGCTAACGAACCCGGGTGCACGGTACCCGCCGGGGCCGGTGCTCGAACAGCTCACGGCCCCCACACCCGGGGTCCTCCACGCCCTGCACAGGGCGTCGGCTCTCACGGAGCAGCTCAGGGACGAAGTGCTGGACCTGGCGCTGGAGCCGCTGCGGGTGCTCTACCCGCAAACCCACATCCCACCCGCGGGCACGTCCAACCGCCTAGGCTGCCTGGGGTTGCAGCGCCGCGTCGAGGCTGCGCACCCAGGAGGCGTGGTGGAACAGTGGCTAACGCTCCGCAACCCGTCCACCGCGGAAGGCCACTGGTACCTGCACCAACTCCTCTTCCAACCACGGGCGGCCCCGGAACACCGCCGGCAAAACCCGTACGGAACGCACCCGGAGCGCCGAGGCGCGCAGGACTTCCCGCAGCCAGTCCCGCCCGCCCTCCTGCCGGGGCAGGACCCGGAGGCGCTACAGCAGGGCCCCCCGCTCGACACCGCCACCAAGGTACAACAAAGGGGACGCGACGGCGCGGATGGTGCCGAACCGGACGTCACGAACTGCGGAGCGGTGGCCCGGATGGCAGCCTGCAGGCACCTCGCCCGAGATACCACGGGGCTCCGGCAGTACAGACCAACGGACCGCACGGTGCTGGCGTCCGCGGTCGCGGCCGTCACCATGGGTCCCGTGGCGGCGTGGCCGGCGCAACTGCTGCCCAACGTCCCCTGCCGCGACACGCAGCCCCGCCAGCCGGCCGCAACGCACGCGCCGACGGCACCCCTCACGGCAGAGCAGCTATACGTCGTCGCGGCGGCGTTGCTAGCGGACGGCGGGGAGAGCTTCGTCCACCACCACGGCCCGGCGCAGATTGCGGGAAGCATACAAGGGCCACAGCGCGATGCACCAGACCGGTGGCATGCCACACTCCGCGGCCGCACCCGCGTCTGGGATGCGGGCGATGGCACACCTCCACCCGGGCCTAAGCGGGGGGAGGCACTGGTGCTGCAGACGGCAGGCTGCCAGGCCATCCTACACGGCCACGCCGGAGGGTACCGGTCCCACGTCCTGGCCGGAGGCCGCTGGACTGTCTGGCACAGCGCCGCCAGGCAAGGGGCATTCCCACCCCTGCCCCACGTCGACTGGCAACAGGGGCCCACCCAGGCCTACTATATGTCGGTGGACCCCTGGCCGCTGGCAGTCCTGCTACACACCGTCAGCGCCCCCAACAAGAAGCAGGAACCGGGGTGGGTCAACCCCCCCGCACTGGTGTGGAGCCCCGACCAGGAGAAGCATCTACGGGCCGCGTGGCAGGGAGACGCCATCAGGGCCACGGACGTCCCGGACCTCCACGCGGGGCCAATCACGCACGCCCGCCCAGCGGCTACCCTGGCGGTGGCCCAACGGGGACAGCAGAACTTGCAGTGGGTGGTCTGCATGTTCAGCCCGGCGGACGCGCACATCGTCGTCTGCGACCCCGAGCGCCTGCCGAGGCCCGAAGACGTGATCCGCGTGGCAGACTGCACCCGCATGATCGTCAAGGCGCTACGGGAGGGCGAACACCACGCCCTCCTGCTCCAGGTCAGGCTGAAGGACAACGCCCGGGCGGCGAGGCCGGGGGTGTGGCCGGCAGCGGCGCACCCCGCCGACCTAGAGCTCCAGCTGGCGGTCCAGACCGCAGTGTACCGCTGGCTACAGGTCTTCCACGACCTGCGATGGAGGGGCAAGCCCGACCGCCAAATCGGCTCCACGCACTGGCAAACGTGGCTGCAAGCAGACGCGCAGCGCGATGCCATCCGGGGTCTCGGGCCCGCGCCCGCGACACGAGCCCTCGATGCGGCAGCCTCGGGCCGCACACTGGCGCCACACACAGTGCCACTGGCCAACCTGCCCTTCGAACCAGCGGCGGAGGGCGCCATTCGGAAGTCGGTGCCGCTCCCCCCGGCGCGAGGGGCCACGGAGCCGACGAAATGCCCCCTGTGTGCAGACAAGTACTACACAAGCGGGGCAATGCTGGAACACCTGGCGTGGCGCGCGGTGCACGCTGCAGCCCTGGCGGTTGACAAGGAGGTGGCCACCAACATCCTGCAGGGGAGAGCACGGAGGTCCCCATGGCACGCCCGGTACACCCGGCGCCCCCCGCCCCAGGCAGCCGACCACGCAGACGGAGATGAGGAGGCACCCGGAGCGGCCCCGGAGACCGGCAGTGCGGCCCCACCAGGGTCCATGTCCATCCCCGCGGGGCTGGCCCCCCTGGCCCCCCTGGCTCCCCCGGTCCCCCGGCCCCCCTGTGGGCCCCGCTGGGAACGCGCTCAGCGGATGCGGCGGGCCCGGATGCCCTGGCTGCGCCGGCGAACCCAGCGGCGATGCCGATGCAGGATAGCTGACTCCAGGAGGACATGGCGGGCGACGCCCTGTGGCTCCTCTCGTGGAACCTGCGCACCGGCCTCGTGCCACCAGACCGGTCCCTCCGGGACACACTCCGGCGGCGCCGGGGGCCGGCGGCCTGTACCGACAAGGAGCACCTCATCACCGGCATGCTACCCCAGGAGGGGGGCTTTGCCATCATGCTCCAGGAAACAGGGATCGCCACCCGGGCGCAGGAGATGCACGTGGCCGCGGCGCTCCGGGACAAGGGGTACACCGCCTTCTTCAGCAGCCGGCTGGCGGAGACGGGAGCCACCTCCAGCTCGAGAGGGGGGGGCCTCCTCACCGCGGTCAGCAGCAAGTACGTGGCGGAGCACGAGGTGCTCAGTTTCACGGAAATTGTCCATGGGAAGGCCGCGGCCCTGGAGATCCGCACGGACGGGGGAGGCCTCACCCTCATCAACGTCCACGGGCCGCAAGCAGGCTGCCACCCGTGGGCGGGACGGGCGGCGTTCTGGGCCGACATACAAATGTATGCCACGGCACGCAGCCTCGGTGGGAGGCACCCGGTGGTCATCGCCGGCGACACCAACATCTACATGGATGTCCCCACCAACCCAGCCACTTCCGAGCGGGCTGGGAGGCCTGCGATTTCCGAAGGGCCGCGGCAGGCGGCGAGGAGGACATGACCCCCACGCTCCACCCGTCCCGGCACAGTGTGGACACCTTCCTGGTCAACGAGCCCCTCCTGCCGTGGTCCCTGCGGGAAAGCGTCTGGGCTCGCGGCATGGCACACCCCCAGGTGGTCGGCTCGGACCACCTTCCGGTCCGCCTGGCCCTGCCGGGTCTCCTCAGCGCAGCGGGGCGCGCGGCGATGCCCACCCCCTACAGCCACACGGAGGGCCGCCTCCTCCCGTACGACGCCGAGGCCGCACCCGTCCAACACTGCCTGTGGGCGGCGGTCACCGCCGCGCAGGATGAACCCTCCCTGGCGCCCTGGCTGGGTCCCGCAGAGCAGCACGACTACGGGTCCATGCCCGCGGCCGCGGTGGACAAGGTGTTCGAACACCTCCACGCGACGCATGACGCCCTGGCGCGTGTGGTGGGACGCCGGCAGCCGTCCCCGGCGGGGACGGACCCGGCGGAGGGGGACCCCCCGGAGAGCGGAAAGCGGCTCCAGGCAGCGGTCCTCCGCTATGACACCCTGGCAGCGCGCGCGCCGGCAGCGTACCAGGCGGACGCGGCCCGGCATGGCATCTGGTCCGAGGCGGCGCTCCGGCTCACGGAGGAGCTGCAGGGTGTGTCGCCCGGGTTCCGCCCGACCACACAGGGCCAGCTACAGGAGGAGCTGGAGATGCAAGCAGCCGCCCTCGAGGAGGACATTCGCCAGCTCCGCGCACTCCTGGCGGCAGACCGCAAGCGCGCCATCAAGGGCTTCTGGCGCCGCCACGCCCCCGACATCGCCCAGCGATGGAAAGCCGTGCGGGGAGCCATAGTGGTAGAGGCCCCGGGCCCGTCAGGCCTCTGGAACGTGCGGGTCCCCAACACCCAAACGCTCCTCACGGAGGCCCACGACGTGATGTTTGCAGTTCGCGCCTTCTGGCGAGAACTGTATGACAAACGCCCGGTGGACCTCCCAGGCTTCCCGGCAGTCCTCGGCCGCCACGTCCCCCGGATCCCTGAAGGGGCCTGGACACAGGTCCAGCAGTACTCCATGCAGGACCTGAAGTCCGCCCTGGACAAGGCCGATGGCAAGGCCCCAGGTCCCAACCACGTGGAGGCCCGTTTCATCAAGGTCCTCCCAGCACCCGTCCAGTGGCTCCTGGTCCACTCCTACCGGGCCATCCTCCGCGGCGCCCCGCCGCCGATGCACTGGAGGGACGCGCACATCTGGCTCAGCCCCAAGGTACCGGGCTCTGCCAGACTGGACGACTACAGGCCCATAGCCCTGGGCCAGCTGGACATGAAGCTGCTCACGGGCCCCCTCACCCAGCGCATCACGGAAGTGCTCACACGGCACGGAGTGGTCAGCGACTGGCAGCAAGGGGCCCTCCCTGGCTCCAACACAGGCCCCCCGCTGTTCATGGCGCAGCGGCAGCTCCAGCGGGGAAGGCCCAACTACGTCTTCTCCTTCGACGCCCGCAAGGCCTTCGATACCGCCCCGCACGGCGCCCTCCACCTCATCCTGCGCCACCCCTCCGTGCCGCCGGACGTCATCGACCTCCTGCTCTTCCTCCACAGGTGCGCCAGGCTGCGCATCGTCACAGCACACGGGCTAACGCAGCCCGTCTACATGCTGCGCGGCGTCCGGCAGGGCAACCCCGAGAGCCCCCTACTGTACACGCACCTCCTGGAGCCCCTGCTCAGGGCGCAGGGGCACCGCCTGCGCCCACCGGGAGGGGCCGAGCACGGCCTCATCCAGGCCTACATCGACGACCTGCTGGTGGTGGCCCACACGCTGCAGCACTTCGTCGAGGGCGTGGAGGCGGTGGCCGCGTACCTGGGGATGATGGGCATGGAGCTCAACCCCCGCAAGTGCGCCATGGCCACCATGGAGGGGGTCCCGGGCCTGCAGCTGCGCCTCTGCCCCCACATGGAAAACCCGTGGCACTGGGTACCAGCGGCGGACTCCGTCCCCTACCTGGGACTCCAGCTGCAGCCGGATGGGGAGTTCTCCCTGCAGCGCAAGCACCGGCTACGCCTGGCGGCGGTGCACCACTGGTGCCTTAACACCCTCGCGCCACCGAAAGTGGTGCAGGACGTCATCCTGGCGATCCTTGGGGGGGTGACGCAGTACGTCGCCCCTTTCATCGCCGACGACTCCGACACTGCACGCCACCTGGACCACATCACGGTCCAGGTCGCGAATGACAGGGCGCGGTACGCCTTCGACGCCTCGCGGGACAGCCTGCAGGATGACCGGACCCTGGGGCTCAGACGGGTGCCAACGCGGTGCCAGCAGGCAGCGGTGGCCCTCGTGGGTACACTCGTCCACCACTGCTCAACCTCCGTGCGCGCCGAGGTCACCAAGATGTTCTGGGAAATAGCAGGCACGCACGGAATATGTCCCGAGGTGCACTACCCCGTCCCGGAGTTCGCAACTCTAGCGGGGGGCGACTGGGTCCACCGCATACCCCGGGCCCTGGCCGCCCTGGGAGTGGGGCTGTACAACCCCATCGCGTGCCCCAGGGCGGCCCATGTCCAACTACAGTCCCCGCCGGGCAACATCGTCACGCTGCGCACCGCCAAGCTGCGACACCGCGACACGTGCCGCCTGATGGTGCCACACACAACGCCGTGGCATGGGCACCACGGGCCACGCCACCCCTTCCCCGACAACGACGACCTGTGGCCGTCGGCGGTGCGGGAATGCCTCAACCAATGCGCCGATGAACACCTCCACTATTGCCGCCGTGAGCAGGAGCCCATCAACCACCCCGGGTGGCGCAACGCCTTGGTCCACCTCTTCCACACCACCGGCACGCGGGACCCCCGCCTGAGACTCGTCCACCCCACGAGGGGTAAGCAGGACGCCCACACCGGCCCACGGGTGACCCCGGACGGCCTGCACCTCCACGTCAGGGGCTACCGCCGCCGGGACGGCCTATCCCCCCCCACGCGGGGGGCGGCGTACCACCCGCCGGCAGCCCTCATGTACATCCTCCGCGACGTACCCGCGGAAAGCGAGCACCAAGAGCCTAACGCGGACGTGGCATGGCCCGAGCCCCTGCGCCTCCGGCCCCACGCGCCGACGCCGTTGTGGTTGGTGACCACGGACGACCAATGCACCCAAGCGACGGGGCAAGCGCAGCTCCGGGCCGAGTGGGTAATAGTGCAGGTGGGGGCAGGCCATCCCGAACCCCCTGGGCTCCCCCGCGGCACCGCCCTGCTGGTAGCTACGGGGGTGCCGCACGACCCACACATGGCGGTGCACGCGTTGGAGGACCAGCCGGAGGACACGGGGCACCTGGTGGTGCACCAGAGCGGGGGCCCGGCGTGGCTCAAGGAACATGTGACGGCACTTCGGTCCTGGGCAAGCACGATCGCCGGAGCGGAGATCCGACTGGACGACCACCCGGCGATCAGCCCAGGCGACACCAGGGCGCTGAGCGTGGACCAACTGACCCCCAGCCACCCCGACGTCCGGTGGCACTCCGCCGACCTCAACGCGGGGTGGCTCAGCCCCACCGGATACTACTGGATCCCGGAGGCCTGGCGCCACACCTCCTCCGACGCGTCCGCGGGCGGACCCTGCAAACACGCCACCAGCGTCGCTCTCGCCGCCGACCTCACCCGCACGTGGGCGGTGGCCATCTCGGGCACGGTGCCCGACGGGGAGGGGCTGGCCGCCTCCCTCCCCCTACAATATGGTGCCCACCGACCATGGGTCCACACGGTGGACGCCGAAGTCATCCTCCACCTCCTGCGGCACGCAGATCGCGAGCGGACCACGGGGGTCCCCGCGGGCGCAGCGAAGGTGGTCAACCAGATGCCCCTGAGGTGGCTCCGAGACAGCCTGTGCGCGCGAGGGCAACACGCCGGGCACCCGTTCTGGTACGTCCAAGCCACCTCGCACCACAGTGACGCCCTACTGCACAAGGCGGACTGCGCGGCGTCCCAGGACACCGTCCTGCAGAACACGCCCCCGGACCATGGCCACGCCCAGCTCATTGTCGCCGGCCGTGACGGCCATCTCGATCTACGGCCCCCCTCGATGCGGGTGCTCGGCGAGGTCGCGCAGCGGGCGCAGACGGACCATGCGCTGACGCACCGGGGACACACACCCTTGGGCGCGGTCCACGCCACGGCCTATGTCCACGCCCGGGACCTCACCGCGACGGCCACCAACCGCCGGGTGCTGCGGGCCCGAGACGGCCACACGCCGGTGCAGCGCAGGCTCCGCGTCCGTAAGGAGCGGCTCTCCGGCGTCGCCATCGTCCCACAACCGTGCCTCCTATGCGGCGGCCCGGAGGAGACCCTGGTGCACATGCACGTGGGGTGCGCCCACTCACAGCTCCTCTGGCCCCACTACCGCCAGGCGGTACACGAGGCGGCCCGCCACCTCCCACACGGGGACAAAGCCCTGTGGGTGGCCTCGTGGCGCTCCGCAGGCGCCACATGGACGGAGGTCTTCTGCTCCGGACTGATGCCCGAGGACGCGGAGGCGCAGCTCCGCGCCATAGCCCGCTACGACCCGCCGGGAGGGACCTCTGTGGATGATTTTCTCCACCACATGCTCCGGCTGGGGGACTTCGCATGGGAGCTTCGCAACCACCGGCTGGAGCAACTCCTCCGCGAGCCCCGGAGCGCGGCGGCCCGGGCACACCGGTGGCTCACTGCGGCGGAGGGCGACCACCCTCCCCCTCCCCCGCGCCCTGACAAGGACTTGGTAGCCTCCCTCCGTGTCGTGAATGGCACTCTGGAGTGCCCGCCCCAAGAGGGCCCCCAGCCGTACCAGGACCTGCCGGGGGGGTTCTGGAGGCACCTACAAGACGCCCTCTTCCCACCGTGGATCATCGGGCGCGGCTCCATGACCGCGTGGGAGGCGCGCATCGTGGGTGAGGAATGGGCGCGCGACTGGGGCCGGTGGTGCGCCGCCACGCGCGCCCCGAAGACCCCTGCGCAACGATACGCCGCCATCCCGCTCAAGGGATGGGGGCCGGACACCCGGCCGAGACCCACCGTGGTCCGCGGGGCGGGACCCGACCACCCGTGGGACGCGGCGACGGGGGAATGGCTGCAGGCGGCCCCGGGGCCGCAAACGGGATGGACTGGGGCCGTGTCCACACTCGTCAGGACAGCCGTCCCGCCCCGCATCGTCCTTCACGCCGCCAACGTACTCCGGGCTACGGAGATACGCACGTGGGGACACGCCGCGGCCACCGTCCGGTGGCACCCCCCAGAGGACGGGGCCGCCCAGCTCGCCGTGGCGCACTTCAAAGCTTGGAGGCCGGTATACGACGACGCCCTGTCCCGGCTGGGCGACACCCAGGGGCCCTTGCTCCCCATGCTCCCCACCGACATTGCAGCCGCGCTGCGCCAGGAGCTGGACGGCTGCGAAGGGCTGCGAGTGGGGTGGGAGGCAGTCGCGGACGGCACCCTGCTGGTCCTCCTCCACCGAGACACCGCGAACGGGTGCCGATGGGATGCGCTGACGCCCCACCTCACCGGGCGCCACGTGTACATGGCAACCCCCCCCCCAGGGGCACCCCCGCCCGGCGTGGGACGACCTCATCGCCGCCTTCCACGACCAGGGGATCCTCCCCGACGACATGTGGCAGGAGGTCCAGCGGAAGACGCTTGGCAAGGACTACCGGCGCCGCGTCCGCGCCCGCCTGCTGAAGATCCGGGACCCCCTCCGGTAGAGGTGGGATGACCTCTGGCTCCGCCATCTCGACCCTTGATTGCCGCCCTCCCACCTCCCACACACCTGCCGACTCTGCGGGGAATGTGACACGGTGTCCTCCGCAGCGTCGACAGGCGATAAGAGGTGCGCGCGGTGCGCCCAGGTGGCCGCGTGCCCCTGGCCCGAACCTCCCGCAGGCCCGCGCAGGCGCACAGAGGAGGAGGCCCTGCACCAGCGCATCGAGGGGGCACACACCCCCTCACACGAACGAGCGGGCCCCGCGGGCGCTGCCCTTCTGTGGATCCACGTGCACCTGCGGGACCCCACATCGCGCCCTAACCCCCACCCGCCGCCACCCTTTGCAGAGCCCGCAGCACCATGCCACGCCGACGGGGGGATGGGCCGGGACACACCAGGGCCCGCCGCAAAGCGCAGGAGGGGGCCGTCCGGGGCCTGGTGGCGGACGCGGTGGCGGAGGCACACGGGGCGCACGCTGCCGCACGGTGTGACCTGACGGGCAGTGCAAGGGCTTTCCTCAACGAGACCGCCCTCCCGGCCGTCCGCGGCCTGAACGGAGCGGGGGCCCCTACACTGCTCCCGGCAATGCACCGGATCGTGAACGCCGTCCAGCCGGGGCTCATCAGCCCGGAGGCGGCCCTCTACGGGCACTGGATGGAGTGGCGCGAGTCCAACTGGTCGGGCCGGCACCTGTCCATGGGGGACACCCTGCGGCCGACGGGAGCAGGGTCTGCCATGTCCCTCCGCAGCAGCGCCCCAGCCCTGCTGCACGCCCTCAGGACGCGCTACCCCAGGGACGCGGCCCCGTACCTGAACCAGGCGCGGGCCACGTACCCGGGGGGAGTGTCCGAGCTGGATGCGGCGCTCTACCTTCTACACCCACCGGACGAGGACCTGGAGGTGGGCGAGATCACGGTGTTCGTGGAAGGCGCGGACGAGGCGCCCGCCCGCCCCCGGCCGACCAACCCAGTGTACGACGGCACCAGGCCTACCGCCCCGTACGCCATCGTATGCGAGGCGTTCCCCAGGGAGCCCACTTGGTGCCCCGCCCTCCCGCCAGCGACGCACGCGCCCCGCGGCTGGGCTAACCCAGACCTGTCCCCCCCCCTCTCCAGAACCAGGGGTGCCCACCACAGGGGGCAGGTCCTCTGGCAAGAGTGCCCTGGCACCCCCCTGCTCCTCCTCATCGTCGCGACCCGCGGGGACCCAGGGCGGGTCCTGGGGATCACCCTCACCCACCTCTATGGGGCAGCACCCGTACCCCGCCCCCCCCTCCCGGCGCCCGCGGCGCGGGACGGAGTACACACCTTCCTGCGAACACAGGAGGTCACCGCCGCTACGGGGGTCCACCTGGTGCGGCTCCCCCCGGCACCACTCGACGACCCCCGGGGGCCCAGGGCCCTGGGCCCCACCCCAGACTGGGAGCTATGGCGCGAGGCGTGGGCCGCGTGGCTCCCCCGCCTCCCCTCCCAATGCCGGTGGATGGCCGCCGGCCCCCGGCCGTGCGGGGCTGACGCCACAGCCGGCCCCCCACCCCCTCCCCCCCTCCCCCCCGCAGAGCACCATACGGCACTGCCCACGGCACGGCACTGATGCACCAGGAGGTAGTGGGAAGGGCGCGCCTGCCACCACGCATGCCTGTCAGGATAACAGTGATGGCAGACTCCGATTGCTCCCACCAGCGGGACGACTGCCACCACCGCCGGTCCCGCTCCCGCTCCCCCGCCTCCCCGGAGTGGACGGGGGAGACCCTCGCGGAGCGCGAGGAGCGGAGGCTGGCGGAGGCGGCGGTGCTGGTCGGGCCGCCGCCGCCGGCCCGGGAGCCTGAGCCAGCCGAGGTGACCGCCCCCGCCGCCCAAGCAGCAAGCCCCGCCGCCCCGCCCCGGGAGGGGGCCCCAGACGCGCAGGAAGCGGAGACCGCATCCCCAGCGAGCCACGCCGCGGCCCCGACCGCGGCTCCCGGCACGCCTCCGACACGGGGGGTAGCCCCGGCGCAGGAACCGGGCGCATCGCCGAGGGCTGCCGCAGCCGCAGAGGAGAGCGAGAAGGGCGCGCGAGGGGTTGCGACCGCGTCCCCGGCGGGCCGCGCCACCGCCTCGGCCAACCACGCCACGACCCCCAGCACGCCGCGAAAGCGGGGGACGGACCCCGCACGGGCCACGGGCGCCTCGCCGGCGGCCGCCACAGCAGCGAAGGAGAGCGAGGAGGGCGCGCGAGGGGTTGCGGCCACGACCCCGGCGGGCCGCGGCACCGCCTCGGCCGGCCACACCGCGACCCCCAGCACGCCGCGAAAGCGGGGGACGGACCCCGCACAGGCCACGGGCGCCTCGCCGGCGGCCGCCACAGCAGCAGAGGAGAGCGAGCAGGGCGGGCGAGGAGTTGCGACTGCGGCCCCGGCGGGCCGCGCCACCGCCTCGGCCGGCCACGCCGCGACCCCCAGCACGCCGCGCAAGCGAGGGAAGAACCCCGCACGGGCCACGGGCGCCTCGCCGGCGGCCGCCGCAGCAGCAGCATTGGGCAGGGAGAGCGCGAAGTACCGCGCCCACGCCAACCCCACCCACACCCACACCAGCCCCCCCAAGCAGTTCCCCCCCAAGCCCTTCCCCCCGGGGCGGGCGCGGCACGTCCGCCCCCCGGCGCCCGAGCGCTCGCCGCCGTGCGTCACGCTGCCGCAGCTGCAAAGACAGCGGGACGCCCGGCGCGTGGTTCAGGAAGGAGGGGAGGGCGCGCAGGCAGAGCGGCGTGCCAGCCACGGGAGCGCGGAGCGGGGGGCAGGAGGCGACAGGGGAAGTGCCCAGGAGTGCGCGCAAGGAGCAGGCCAGGGCACGCCCGGCAGGGAGCAAGGGCGCAGCAGCGGGGGGGAGCAGAGCACAGGCAGCGGACGGCGCGACTCAGGGCAGGGGGCCGGGAAGGGACCAGGGCACGGGAAGGGCGCGCAGGGGCACGGGCAGGGAGCCCGGGTGCAGGGGGCAGGGCGAGGGGCCGTGGGTGAGCGGGCGGGCCAGGGCGTGGGGGACGGGAGGCAGGACCCGCGGCACGGGCAAGGGGCTGGAAAGGGGCCCAAGGGCAAGGGCAAGGGCGCCGCGGGCCCCAAGGGACAGGCGGGACGGGGCATGGGAGCCCAGGGAGGAGGCCAGGACGAAGGGAGGGGGGCGGAGAGCGGGGCGCCCCCGCAGCCGGGGGTGCAGCCGGTGAGGTGCATCCCCCCCGGCATCCAACAGATGCCGGCGCACCACACCCACCACCACCACCACCACCACCACCACCACCTCTACAACATCGACCCTGACGCCGGCGAGCTCGTCCCCCCCCAACCCCCATGACCCCGGCACCAGCCAGCCCCCCCCGCGCCGAGGGCGGAGCCGGCGCGGATGGCCTTGGCGGAGGGGGGGCGGGGCGCGGCATCGGCGCCGCAGGCACAGGGGCAGCGAGGGGAGCCGGCGCGGGGGGCAGAGGGGGGCCGGCCATGGGACCGGGACTGGGGCGCGGTCCCGGACCCTCTGGGGGAGGAGACCCTCCCCCTGGTGGGGGAGGTGTACGGGTGGTTGTGCTGGGCCAACCAGGGGACCACCAGGGGGTTGAGGAACCGGCCCTTCGATGCCGTGCTCCTCCGGAGAGACGGAGGAAACCGAGAGGTACCCCCGGGGGGGTGGGCAGCCCCAGAGGACCATGAGAGGGTCCTCAGGTCAGTGATCCGGGCGGCGTGGCCCGACAGGGAGCCGACGTGGCCGGCCTTCCTGGAAGGGGGAGCGGTGCTCCGCATCACAGATGCGGACGCCAACAACTGGCTCCCCCGGGCTTTGCGCAGCGCCCTCGCACACTGGCGCTACCGCCGGCGCAACCCGCCGCCGCCACAGCCCCAGCCCCCACACAAGCGGCGGCGCAGGTGATGGCCCAGACGGCGGATGCGAGAGAGTGGGGGGGGGAGCTGGGCCCCCCAACCCACGCCCCCCCCACGGTACGGTACGAAGCATGAGAGCGTGCCACCTCCCGCGGGAGGGAGGGCGGAGACAACGAGCGCGGGGGGGAACCTGCTGCCCCGCAGCCCGCTAACCGCTGACCGCTAACCCTCACGGCCGCCCCCGGCCGGCCAGCGCCGCGCGACAACGGCCGGGGGGATGAGGGGCCCCAGCGAGGGCCTGCACCAGGGTCCGGCTCTAGGTAGAGGGGGGCGGGGGAAGGGCGCGACCCCCCAGCCGATAGCTGGCCCCCGGGGCCGGGACTGCCATGCCGCCCCCCCCCCGGCCGTCAGGAGGCGTCGCCAGGGGACCAGAGGGCCCCCCCCACTCCCCCCCCCCCTCCGTCTCAGGCCCGAGAGCGGGCGCTGGGGCGCCCCCCCCCCCCGCAACCCCCCCGGCTGGGGAGCCACAGGCGCGGCCCTCCGCCCCCCCGGAGCAGAGGGGACGCCCCCCCCCCCCGGAAGGGACGGCGACGCGGTGAGGGGAGCGGCGGCTGGACCTGCCCCCGCGAGCCCACACTAGCGTGCCGGAGCAACGCGCACAACAGAACAGTATGGAGGCCGCGCCCCACATGACCCTCCCGTGACCACAGCCCATTCAGGGAGGGCAGAGGGGGGGTTCAGGTCTGCAAGGGCCCCCGGGGGAGCTGTCCACGGGCCGCCCCTCACCCCCCCCCACCCCGGGGCGGCACTTCGACCACGACCGCACGCGCACGCCGGAAGGGAGCGCGCCGACGACACGAACGGGCCAGGATTGAGTACCGCAGGCCGCCGCCCAGAAGGGGAGCAGGGAGGCCGCGGCGCGACACCCCCCCCCCCCCCCCGCCGCGGGGGCCCCGGCCCCCACCCCCGGAGGCAGGGGGGATGGTCCCCCCCCCGCCCGAGAGAGGGGCCGGAGCGCGACCCGCCCCCCCGCCCCAGCCGCGGGCTCCCACGGGGGCCGCGAAGAACAAGCGAGCCCGCGCCAACGCGCCAGGACGCCGCACAGATCGCACCCAGAGAAGCCTGGTGAGCACGAACCGGAGTGATATGGGGGGCCACGCCCCCCATGGACAGCACAACGCCAGTGACACCCGCTTTGTTGCCTGCCCAGGGAAGGCAGAGGGACGGAATGAGGCAGAGCGACCCCCCGCCCTACAGGCCCCCCCTCGGCCGCACAACCGGGGGGTACGGCGCACGCCCCCCCCCCCCCAGCCCGCCCCCCGGCACACGAACGCCATGGACCCGCCCCGCGGCGCGCAGCTCCCACAGGGCGTGCCGGCCGGGGGGACAGAGAAGGGCCCCCACACCCGCACGCCCGCGCCCACAACACGTGGATCGCGGACCCCGACAGCCCGCCCAGTGGGCGGGCAGTCGGGGGAGGGGGAGCGCCTGACCCGAGACGCCCCTCGCAACAGTAGAAGGCAGCCCCCCCGGGGACGCCCTACCGCCACCCCCACAACCCCAAGCCAAGTAGGGGGGAACCGGGACCGGACCGCCCCCCCCCAAGCACGCCAGACGGAGCAAGGGACCGGGGCAGGACACGCGGAGAAGCACGGACCACGTGGAACGGCCCTACCAGCGCCCAGTGCCGGGACCACGCGAGGTGCGCACGCCACACCACCCAGGGGGGGGGGAGCGGACGCCGCGGGAGCGCAAGCGCACACACACGAAAGGGACACGCGGGGACTACCAGAAGGGCAACCGGACCGAGGGCGCGGAACGCACAGACCGCGTGGAATGGCGTACCAGCGAGCGAGAGTAAGGGACACCCGGACAGGACGGCCCGCCACACGCAGCGCGGAACACGCGGGGCGGGGAGGGGGAAATGAGAGAGACACAACACCAGGTACCGGCCCGAACCCCCCGAACCGGCCGCGAGCGCCGCGCACACACAGACGGGGCACTGCACCCGCCAAGGCAGTAGTGGCGCACAGCGCCACGCCCCAACCCCTAGGCTAGGCAGCCTCCGCGCCAGCCCAAGGGGGTCCCACTGGCGACAAGCCAGTAGTACGGGCCCGGCGGCGCCGGCGCCCCGGGCGACCACGCATTAGGGGGGCGACGCAGTGGGTAAGCGCCCGCAGCCACGGCTGCAAATTGATGCACTGACCGGGGGCTGGCGAAACGGGGAAGCAGGGGAAGGACGGGGCTCCGAACTCTGTGAACCCGAGGGACTCCGCCACCAGGCAGGAGGTGCGTCTTGGAGGGCCCCCCACTAGGACCCGGTGGGGAGGATATCACCTGGCCCGACCAGGTGGCCCCCCGGGGCCGAAAGGCGTCTAGTACCTGCAAAATCAAACCTCAAACCTCAAACCTATTGCGCAGGCGAACATCCAGCTAGAACTGCTGGAGTTTGACCCGAAAAATCTGCCTGAATGGGCAGAAGAATTTGCTGAGTTTCTTTTGCTCACTGGCCAATCCCATGTGGATGTGGCCACCAAATGCTCCTTGCTGAAACGCTCCTGCAAAAAGAAAATTTTGCAAAAACAGGTGAAACAGATTGTGAAAACCTGTTCAACCTGGGTAGGGGTCCTCCAAAGATTGGAGAAAACATTCCCAGTCGATGAGACTGACCTCAGTGTGCGCACACAGATAGAGGAGCTACCTATGCTGCCTGAGTTTCCTTCCGCTGCGCGAGTCTCTGAATATGTGTGCGACCTGGAGTATTTGTTTTCACAGATGAACGTTGGCTCCTACGGAGCTACTGAGCCCCACCTGTGGCTCATGAGTGAGATCCCCCAACGTACGTGGGATGACTGCCGCGCTACCTCTGAGAGGAAAAGCCAGACCCACTCGTACGACGAACTGGTGGACCTGCTGATTGAGCTAGCTCTTGAGAGGGAGAATGACTCGCACATGCAGAAATTCCTCAAGAAGCACTTGGGTAGAGGTAGAAAGATGTCCTTGATTTCTGCCCTAGATATTTCGATGAAATCCTGCAGGTTTTGTAGTTGAAAACCCAAACGAAAGCAGCAAGTAGAGCAAGAATAGGATGTGGATCGAATCAATGATTGGTTTTGGAATACAGTGTAACACAGAAGGGCTGCAGATAGACAAAGCAGGTTTATACACAAAGATTCAATCACAATTGGATAATACAAAAAATTTTATATGAAAATTGGTCTGACTCTTGCCTCAGAGATAGCATTAGGCACTTCATGTGCACTCTTTTGGGTGTAATGGTGCTGGTTAGGAATGTGGGGCATAGATGTCAGAACCACACAGAAAATGACTTGGCCAAGCAACTGAATTCAGAAACAGTTACAACGTAGGACCACAATAAGTGGTAGAAACAATTGAGTATAGGGGTCTTGGGGTGGGAGACCACTAGGCTTAACCTCCAAGGCCTAAAGCATGAAATGCCTATTTTATTTCGGTATATCCTCCATGAAGGAAGGTACCTCCGCTCAGTTGAGTGGTAGGGGTGAACTTAATGGGGGGCTAGGGTCACAACCGTGGTTACTTTGAGAAAGTGTACTTTAGGCAACAAAAGAGAGATAAAAACATTTAAGTTTGTCTTAGCATCAACAAAAGGGTTTTAAGGGGGGCTTGGCCTGGATCAAGCCCTCCAAGAAAGACATGGCAGTGACTTTTTCTTACTCCCCCCTGGAGTACTAGTTAGCTAAGCTAGTAGGACCAGGGAAAAAGGCTCAAATATTCCCAAAATTACCTCAGAAAATGCATTAAGCTTACCAAAAACATCCTCATCAGTTCATAGAAGCCTATCACACTGTAGGTACCCTTGAAAAACAGTGTAATGTACCGTGAATGATGTCCCTTCGATGAGGCATTCCTCAAAAGTCGCCGGCGTGCGACGAAAACCTTTGGAAAAAGTTTGGGGGTAGTGGGGTTTGAACCCAGGACTCCCTCCCTAGAGCACATATGCTTGCCCACTAGGGTACAGTCGAACGCTCTAATGCGAACGACTATTGCTGCATAAACAGCGTTTTAGTATACGTCCTGACCAAGGGCAAGGGCCGAGCAATACTCCCAATGGAGGACACAAACCTCCAGGAGTTGGAAAAAAAAGAAAATGTAACCGACAGGGAGTGATTCCTGCGGTTTAGCGGAAGGGGTTGCGATTTAGCAAGTGAAATCGTTAAAAATCGACGAAACCACGCGGGAAATCGTCATTTTTACACATAACTCAAAGTCGCAGACAAGCGCAAAGGAAGCGGACTCCAAGAATCAGGTTGCGCAAGCGTAAACGGCTTTTGAAAACGAAGGTATGGGCCGTAGTTTTTAAAGTTCGGAAGGAAATTTTTGCACAGTTGCATCAAAATCTTTATAAACTTCAGAGAAAAGTATTCAAATTCAACCCACACCACAGAGCAGGTCAACAACCCACCTCTCAGGTATGTCAGTGTCATCTAACACGCACGCATTGTGTTCGTGTTGGTTGCTTCGTCAAAACGTTAGGGTTGTCAACGCTGTGTTTGTTGGGGGTTCGGGTGTTCCTCTCTCGTGCTCTGCACAGGTCAAAACAGGAATGAAAGGTATGCGATGCGAATGGAGCGTGCAGCGGGCACGTAGGGTTAGAATATGCGCTGTGCTCGCGATGCATGTGCCTAATCGAGGCATTCACACGCTGTGACACTTTCCCTGTACCCTAATTCACCCTTGTTTTCTCTTCACAGGTAAGTAAAGAAAGTGTTTGTTCGTGTGTGGCCGTAGCGTTAAAGTAGGGTTGCTTAAAACGCTTAGGCTTGTTTTGTGTTCGCTTTACTTCGGCATTCACACGATGCATGGTGAGTAAGGTAGGTTAGCCCAGGAGGAGCTCACGTCCTGGTTGAGTCAGTGTGGAATTGGTCTGCCTCCCTTCCCTGCGTGCACATGATGCATTAAAGGGTAGGCCACGCAAATTGCGCGCGGTAAACCTTGTTTAGGTTACCCATGGTTACCCATGCAGTGGCTCCTCGGTACGTTCTTTAAGAGAACCTGAGGAGTCTCTTAACGCTTGCTTGCTTGACAGGGGAGCTGATCACAAATCAGCGTGTTTGCGGACAGTGTATTATAGGTCACACTGAGAAGCGTATAATACGTGGAGTGTGGCTTGGTTCCTCCGCCGCAAACACCCCTTCTTTTGCCTCTGTTGTACAGGTGGGAGAGGTTCAGGGTGATTGGTGCACGCAGCAGCTGCCTTCGGCGGCTATCCCATTTTTCTGCCCCAGCAAAACAGGGGCGCTGATCACAAATCAATTGACTGTGCCTCAGCCAGGAGTGGCGAGGGCAGTTCGACTTCATCGACATCCGAGCTGTGCACACAACAAGAGCACCCCTTCCCTCCAAGCCCTAACAGGGGAAACGCGTTGTGGCGTCCCCTGTTAGGCCACAGTTGCTTAGCAGCGCTGTGTTCTCTTGTCTTCTTCACAGGAGGGTCATTAGGACCCGAGACATCTTCGACAGCAGCACCCAGTAGCGTGTGTAGGGGTTAGGGTCAGCAGGCCTGGCAGGAGTTGAGTGCAAGTGATGAGTGCTCACCCTGCCTTCGAAAGCCGCCGCTGGCGTTAGTGAGTGCAGTGTAGTGGTGTCTCCTGTCCCGCGTGCTTTTCCTCGTGTGCAGGGCAGTGTGTTAGCCTTTGGCCTGTAGCAAAAAATGGGCGTTTTCTATGCCCTTAGCACACTTGGCCACCCCTCCCCTCTAGTAGGTAGGGCTTTTGCCGTCTTTCCCCAAGGATAGGTGCCAGCACAGAAATTGGGCGCCATAGGAGTGGTAATAATACCTGATTAGGACCTTCGGTCCGACGTCAGCGAAGCCCGGTCTCCGGGAGCCACGCCGGGGAGAGAAGTGTGAAAGTGCTGCCCTGGGTCGTGGAAGGTGCCGGAGGGCTCGGGGCCGGCAAGACCAGTGGGGCAGGCACGCGAGGAGTCGACCTGAACGCTGCTGTTGGGGGTAGAACCGGATACACGGACACCAACGGAGGCGAGAGCAGCAACAACGGAAGCAAGATCCATGCTGATTGTTATCCGGCAGAAAATCCCAGTCTATGAAGAAAATTGATGCGGATTATCCTAAGTACATCTGAGTGTCCATATCTGTCTGAAAAGATTTATATAAATCCGATTGTGAAAAATTATTTGGCTGATTTGGCTTCAGGCGCGCATCAGCGGCAATTGGCGATTCCAGGTAAATGATCGGAACGCGACGGATTCACGATGAATGGACCGCGGAATCAGATCCGGCATATCAGAAATATATAGGTCTGATCCTGAGACTGAGCTGCGAGGCGGCGATTCCGCCGAAGCAAAGAAAATGACCAAAATGTAGTCAATCTCCGGCAGATCTGCTAAAATCAGAGCAGATGGGGGTTAGCCGCACTTACACTCCCCCTCCAAAAACACACTGGGGTGTGTCCCTACGTCAACGAAGAACGTAGTGCGGGTAAGTCCCAGAAAAAAATAGAAATGTAGCCTCGATGGGGCGAAATCTGCTTGATCTGACCTGATTTGGGCTGAATTGGCAGTGAATCAGGATGGATGAACCTGAAATGAGACAGAATGAGGAGTGACAAACAGTCCTCCGTGCAGTAAACCATTAGGTTAAGGGCTAAAAAGCATGTAAACGTATCGAGAATCGATACCAAACCATGCACTGGTTGAGAATGAGGTAGATTATTGGTGGATTGAGTGGGGGAATCAGGAAATGGAGTGACATCTCGGCGCTCTGGCACAGTTTAGCTGTTGCGGGCACGCTACGGTGTCCTCCACGTACTCTACATCGTGTTAATCCCGCTTTTCTCGTTCTGAAAAGTGCAGCATGTGCGTCAGATTTGGCGCATCTGGTGGATGATCACAAGATTCAGCAAGATTGAGATTCAATTTGGGCAGAGATGAAGGAGATGAAACAATCACAGAGAGGGAACACAAATACAAATGTATTCTACAGGCCCTAAGTGAACCACAGAAGGTAGGGATGTTTTTCTGTTCACTTAGATCTAAACAGATCTTCGAGGAATGAGAGGAGATGACAAGGAAACCAACCTAAACTGTCCTAAAATGAGGAAATTCCCTAAGATGAAGGTGAAATGAAGCGGAATGTCTAGAACTGAAACTACTAACACTTTCGTTTAGACTAGAGTTAATATATATTGTCGTTTATTCAGCTCAATTGTGCTTTCCGGCACGTTGGTTCGCGAGCATCCAACAGATTCCATCAAAATGTGGATCATGTGATGATGCATCATGATGGGACATGCTGGCCCTGGATCCTTGGCATGTAACGCGCCGAAGGTTCGCTGAAGGCGCTCTACTGACAGTATATAACTGAGAGACACCGTACAGTCCTTTATTTACAGTGGCGGCGGTGTCAATCGACTTGGACAAGGCCAATCTTTTGATTGCGTCCCACAAGACACTTGGATTCACCATTTTCGACAGTTTCAGGTCGGATTGAGCTCACATTGGCGTGTGCCAAAAATACAACGAAGCTTACGGACTTCAGAGGTTGCTGTTAGAAGTCCCTAGAGCTCCTATGTGACGGTTGTCTGAACAATTGACGTCGAGGTTTTGCTGCAACAGTGTAAGAATGATGGACTAACCTGAGGAATTCAAGGTAAATTCAAGGAATCTGCATCTGAATCTGGACTTTGGCTTCAGCATCACGGCAAATGAAGGTAAGATCTGAGTTCCTGGCGTCGCATCTAGTGCTGCCAGTACTACAGGGGGTGCCTGTAGGGGTGAATGTCGTTGGCCAACGTTTTTACTATGTACATTTGCTTCCATCTGCACGAGTAGTCAAATTCCAAAGATGCACAGACCAACAGAGACAAGATTACCCCGAATCTGCCTGAATTAAGCCTGAGTTTGGTTTTTTCTGGACACGGCAGCACACTCCGTGGCTTTCGGCAGCGTATCTACGCCTTGTCTGCCGAACGGAGACCAAAGAAAAGTTGATTGACGTCAAATTATCAAACATTCGCAGTTCTCCACATCATGTCGTAATCAGGAAAAAAGAACAGTGGATTGAGCAGAATGTGGTTTTTTCAAGTCGTCAGAACACTCGCATTGGAATAAGTGGTCGACAGGGCGAGGCTGGAGCTTTTGTAGGAGTTGGACATGCAAGGGTTTCGAACCTACACCCTTGAGCCCTAGCGACGAGTGCCATGACGCCCTGGACTAGACGACTGTTACCCAGATTATGGCGTCGGCGACTCAAGTCACGACGGGTCTCCCTGAATTCGGCCAAGCACGAATACATGTGACCACCAACCTGTCTGGTGGGGCCCTCGTACGGCTTGGGCGCTGCAAATCAGCGGCCGAACTCGAAGCTTGGTCTTCATTTGGCTCCTGGGCTGGCCTGACCGCAGGAGGGGGGATCGACGGATCAGCCCTGGAATGTGGCTGCTGAGGGCCGTAAAAGGCTGGATCTCGATTCACCACAGGTCTTTTTCCGTCGCTCTCCACCTGTCTGTCTGGTTTCGACAGACAGTCTGTCAGGAGTACGCCAATTTCGGGGTGCTTCTTGAGGAAGTCGATGAACCCCTTGGTGTACCCATGGACAAAAGAATGGGCTGGTTCCCAGTTGTTGTGACTGGAATCAAAGCCCCTCCACTCACATAGAAATTCTCATTCGCCCTTTTCGTCACGTCTTGCTTCTAAAATCCTCTTGAGTTCGTACTTCCCCCCTTCGATGACCCGATCGGACAAAAATTTCGAAGTCCAAAAAAGGGGTTTAACCCGATCCTTGGGGGAGGGGATCTCTCTCTTGAGGCGATCGCCCGAAACGTCAATTTCCCTGCTGACATCTACACGAATCCTCCACCTGTTCATACCTAGACGCGCTGTAACCGCGAATGGCCCCTCCCACAAGGGAAGAAGCTTATCATCTCCGTCCAGGGTAGTTTCGGATTTTCGAAGCCAAACTCGATCATCGACTTCAAAATTGTGGGGGTTTTTTCGGCCTTGATTCTGGACCCAAAGCCAGTCAGCTTGATGCTTATCGATTAATTTCGAGACAGTTTTTTCTGCTCGTTGGACTTCGTCCAAAAACAGCGAAGCATCTTTACAAGGGCGAGAATTATTCAACGGCATGTTCCACCAACACTTCTTTCGTCCAAAGACAATTTCATTTTGAGAAAGGCCATGATACAAAGGCGTGTTGTGGTAACGGCGAAGCATGGCAAAAATAATCTCAAGCCAATGGAAGTCCTTCTCACTGGCGAGTTCCTTACGGAGCATATTTATAAGTGAGCGGCCGGCTTCTTCGCCAGGCAGCGCTCGATGTGAGTGGATTTCACATCTGAGGTGGTGGATTCCAAGGCGAGCACATAATTCTCTCCACCATTTGGAGGTGTACTCTTTGCCTGAGTCCGTTACCACCTCGGATGGGACGTCCCAACCTCCCATCCAGGTCTGCGCGCACCATTTGGCGGCAGCCTTGCCAGTCATCGACTCGATGTTACAAGGCAACACCTGAATGTAGCCGGAATGACGGCACAGAATAAGGAGCACACCATTGACTTTTTTATTCGTCCAATGGCACTCTTCGTCATCGAGCTCACCAAGATAGAAAAAATCACTGGTGACTCTGTTAAAGAGGCGCTCCGGAATAGGATGTGGCCTCAGATGGCCGTGCTTCTTCGCGCTGGGTGGCGTCGCGACAGCACATTGGGCACATCCGGCGGCTACTTTGATGCAATGAGTATATAGCCTTGAGCCAAACAACCTATGTTTAATCATTGACCATAATCTACGGCCATGTGCGTGGGGGGACTCCCATTTGTGCCACCAGTTTAACACTCGGGGGGCCAGGGCGTCTGGTACGCACAATTTACCCTCCATCCACAGCTTCCCCCCATCCAACGAGTACTCAGCATAGATTCCATCCTTGTGAGCATCTTTGGATTTGAGATTGTCAAAGACCTCTTTAAACATGGAATCATGCAGATAATCGGACGTCCAGTCACGGATGATCAGGGAATCTTTCGGCAGGGGTGGAGTTTTGGCCGGATCTCGACGCTTAATGCCCTGGATCAACCGAAATCCACTTACACGTCGGGTATAGTCAAACCGTTTCACATTCCCTGAGGAGGGATCGGTGACTTTCTCCACGACTTTCAGTGTTTTGGTGCAGATCTCATGAGCATGCGCCGGATCTGAAAAGGCCGTGATGTCGTGACACGGGCATGCGTGCTGTTTAACAGTGCATTGCATGCATTCACGTCGGATGAGCTTTTTTTCTTCTTGATCCCACTCGATCACGACGTGGCGGTCCTGCTCCGTACCATGGATGTTGGTACTTTGCAGCCCCTCTGAAGCGGGGTAAGCCCATCGGCTCAGAGCATCCGCTACCGTGTTGTGTTTTCCAGGCAAATACGACACATGGAGGTCAAACAGACTGAGAAATTCGTGCCATCTGGCCCGTCGACCAGCTGGGCTCGCGACAGTATCAATGTGTTCGGTGGCCCAATACTCCAGAGATCGATGATCCGTCAGGACCTCGACTCGATTGGTGCCAACCCACGATTGGTACTTTTTCAAAGCACAGATTATGGCGTAGGTTTCTTGCTCACGCGGCGACCATTGCATTTGGCGTGGGGCTAGCTTCCGAGACCAAAATGCAAGAGGGTAATGATCACCTGTGGCTTCATCAACCTGTTCAAGGACAGCTCCGATCGCGTACCTAGAAGCGTCGGTTCTTATGTAGAAGGGTCGGTCAAATTTCGTCACATGCAACGTGGCGACTTCGCAGAGGGCCGCCTTCAAGTGATGGAAGGCCTCCTCGCACTCGTCAGTCCACTTGACACGAGCCTTTGAACCTGCCTTGCCCGCATCTCTCCCTACCTTCAATAATTCAGTGAGGGGGGCAGCAAATTTGGCATAATTCGGCACAAAAGTGTGGTAAAAATTGCAACAACCCAGGAATCCTCTCAATTCCGTGATCGTCTCAGGGCGCTTCCACTTCTGAATAGCGACGAGCTTCCCTGGACTGGGTCTTCGGGTGCCATTCTCAAGGAGAGAACCACAAAATTCGACTGATTTTAAAAATAGTTTTCCCTTCTTTGGCCCACAAATCAGCAGATTGGCATCAAGAATGTCCAAAACCTGGTTCAGCTGCTTTTCATGTAGGGCCACCAGCTCAGCTTCGGTCAGTCCCTCCCCCTCTGTCGCGATGATTATGTCATCTATGTACACACTCACGAAGGCACGAAGCTCAGGATGAGCTGTAAAAAGCACATCCTCCATCATTCTTTGAAAAAACGAAGGGGCGTTCTTCAGGCCCATGGGCATGACCGTCCACTGGACTGGGCCACATGGCGTGCACATACAGGTGAGAGGTCGGCTGTCCTTCCTCAACGGCATTTGGTGAAAGCCGTGACGGAGATCCAGCACAGAAAACAAACGACCTCTTGCCCTCTTGGCGATTTCCTCCTCAATGAGGGGCAGGGGGTGTGAATCCGCCTTGGTTTCGGCGTTGAGGTTGCGAAAATCAACAACCATTCGCCAACCATCAATAGTGTTCTGGTCTGCAGGCGGCGGCTTCGGAACTGTGAAGGGTGCACAGCACCACTCGCTGGTCATACAACCCTCAAGCCAACCAAATTCCCTGAGATTTCTCTCGATTATTTTTCTGAGGATCTCATGTTTATGTCCATGGTTCTCATAAGGACGCTGTTTCTTCGCCGTGTACCCTTCACGAAGCTCGATGAAGGCTTCACCGAACTGCCCACGGACAGGGGGGTCTTTGATCAACTTCCCCGAAAGGGTTGTGTCCTTCCGTTCCTCAAAAATCTTGTCTCTTTCCTTGGAACACAATTCAGTGTCCACCTGATCGCCAGGAATTACTGTCGAAAAAACTTTGGCGACTTCTTCGGCCTTGGCAGGAAGAATCTTCTTACGGATGTCCCTAAAAAGGTCCGTATCAACTGCCTCTTGAAGATAGGTGGGTCGAGTGTCGACATTCCAGAGATTCTCTTCGTGATCCAGCTCCTCGAAAGGATCTATGAAAGCTTCTACACGGGGTTTTTCATAAAAAACTCTGAATTTGCGGCGCGATTTAAAATTTTTCTTCGCCCGTGCACTGAAGATTCTTTTCGATGTCGATCGTATTGGGGAAGAGGGAGACGAGGCGGATCCATTTGACGTTGGATCACCTTGGGTATCTGACGGACAAAAATCAGAAAAAATAGATTCATCATCAGTACCACGCTCAACCTCAGATTCAGACCCAACACAGGAATCAGTACTAGAATCAGCAGAATCAGAGTCAGAAAGCTTTCCATCCACCAGGAATGCAAGCGAACTCCAGGACCGCTGTGGCAAGGGACCTGTGTCGTCTCTGGCATACAGCTTAATCTTCCTGGGAAGTTCGATGTAATCTACACAAATGTCTTGCAATTCCTGAAACCAAGGCTTGTCGTCCCACAAGGGCACAACTAAAATCGCCTGGGTTTTATCTTGCTTGATTTTGTGGATGACCTGCTGGATTAAGTGAAACGGAGGATTAATCCATAACTTCTTGTCCCATTTATGGGTCCAAGCGTCGCGAAAATGCTTGTCAAAGCGCTTGTTCTCGCGGTTAGCAAAGGCATCATACTGTGGCCAAAAGGAATGGTGTTCATAAAAATATTCACAAATTGTATCGCGCCATTTGTCGACAACTCTGTAGGATGAAGAATGCCAGCGCGAAGGGCGTCGTGGCTGGGAGTCCCTACGAAGACATTCTAACTCTCGGGAGTAATCAGCACTCCCATTCACCTCTGCAATGGTGACATCTTCGCCAAATTTTGGTGTAACCTTTCGCTTCAAAAATTCTTCTGCACTTTTAAACCCTGCGTGCAAAAAACGAAATTCAGGACGCTCCAAGGGACCTGACTCCAGCAAAAAACAACGCAGATGACCTACGGGCGCCACCCTGTTCTTGCTAAGCCAAGGATGGCCCAAGTAAAGGTCATACTTTATGTCGGCACGATAGAAGTAGTCATCCTTAAGGATAACTTCCTCCACATTGCCTTCTTCCCAAAGGTCTTGAGCGACCAAATGAGTTGATATATAACAACCGCGTTGCCCACCTGCGAGAGAATGTCCAGAAACTCCCTCGAGGGTAACAGGATGAGGCGACTCAAACACGCAGTCGTCGGGTAAGAAAGAATTGGGTGGGGATTTACCTCTGATCCATTGTCACACAAACAAGTGGCGAGGTGGAAATTGCCCTTGCGATCAGAGACCCACAGCTTTGTGACAAACTGACGGGCCCTGTGCTTGGACTGTACACCAACCTCGTCCACTACAACAGAAGGATCCGCTGCCGGATCCAGGGGAGAGGAGACAAGCGACCCTACATCAAGTAATGGTCGATCAGGAATCTGGGGATCATGCCTGAAATCGCCTGGGGAGGGGCGATTTTCGTGGCTCCCCTAGGCGTTCTGACCTCCAGTAGCTGCGTTAACATTGTGGACACACCCTGATTCGTCGACCCACTCATCTTGGAACGGATCATCTGCTGGATTCAAGGCATTTTCAACGTAATCTCGATCCGCATCGGACACCTGATCTGCACCTGAGACCTGATCCACACGATGGTTGCCCTTTCCACGTCCACGGCCACGGCCGCCGGATGATGGACCTCCACCGTCGCCACGCCCTCTGCCCTTACCAGAGAAAGGGGTCCCAGAAGGATTTCCCTTACCTTTACCCTGGGATCCTGGAGCATTTCCCTTGTTTGTACCGGATTGAGGGGTTTGGCCTGGATTTCAATTTCCGCCTCCGGCGTTGCTATTGGGATTTTTCTGGCCGTTCGGCTGCCCACCGGAGCCGGATGGAGTCCGATTTCCTGTGCCTTGGGACCCGCCAGGGCCTTCAGGGTTTTTGTTTCCACCAGAGGGGGTCGGATTCCCTTTTCCAGCCTTCCCACCATGCACCTGTCTGTCATTCCTGTCTGAATTCTGCGGATTACTGATATTTTCACCAATCACCTTGTGATCGTAAGGAGACCATCGGTGATTACCAGTAGAATGCGTCTTAGCTCGGTTCGTAGAACCTAAAAGAAGGCAGATGCTACAGTGATCCTGAACATTCCGGGTGTCATTCACCTTTTTGTTGCCCTTTTGGGCCCCATTTTGGGTGTTTTGTTGGGTATTCTTGTTTCCCCCAAGACCCTCATGAAAATTCTGATTGGCGGCGTCAGCAAGCCGCTCAACCTCTTCCCAGAGTTCCTTCGGGGTGAACGAAAACACCCAGTTTTTGGCCTTCAGGCGATGGCCATGGAAGCTTACTCCCCTATTGAGGACTTGGACAAACAAGTCCCGATCCTCGTGTTCATTAAACTTGATTTTCCACGTCTCCTCAGTGAATTTCACCTTGGTGAAAGACGTGGGGGAGCACTTTTGAAGTGCCTCCCTGACGGAGAACCTGTTGGCAGAGGCATCGAAGCCTTCCACCTCCGCCCACCAGGTCTTGACCTTTTCTTCGGACTGTTTGTTCCGAAGGGTGGCGGCACTTTCTGAGGGGATCTTGTCAAAAATCAGATTTTTCAGCTCGGCACTAGAAAATGTTTCGCCTGAATGTTCAGATTCTTCCACTAAATTCCAGAAGCGCTGTCTTTTGTCTTGCACTTCGTGCAAGATTAATCGCGAGAATGAAGGAAAATTCTTCAACATTTGGTGGTAGTGGTCCTCTGGCAGCCGGGATCCACGTACCTCCAACTGTTCCCACAGTTCATCAAAGGTAAGGGGGGAACTTGTATCCTCGCGATCACTCCAAGTCCTGAGCCAAGTGTTGGCCGGCGCTCCCTCAAGACAATCCAAGAGGGCCACCAGGAACTGATCATCTTGGAGTTTTTGAGTCTTAACCCACAGTTTAAATTCCCGTTGGAACTGAGGCCAACGTCGGGGGTTCCCATTATACTTCGGTTGCTTGGCAACCTGACGAAGTCGCAAGGAAGTAGGATTAAGAAGCGAATCCAGCCCAACACCGGCTGTAATGACAGACACCTTGGCGGCATCATTCGCGACACCAGCTCCGGCGAGGGTCTGGGCGAGCAACAGCTGGGCTAAGGCATTGGAATCAGCAGCAGGAGGGGCAGTACGGGAGGCAGTTCGCTTGGCATTCTGAGCCTCAGTCATAGCCTTCGCCGTCCTACTCTCAGAACGAGAGATTTTAACCCTTTCCTTTAGCTTGGTCCTGCTGATCCTTGCATTGGTGGTCCTGGAGTCCACCGAAGGAGCAATTGAAAAAATTTCTGTCGCCTCCTCCGACGGCTCTGTTGCTTGTTCCACCGATGAGGCGCCCTCAGACCGCATGTGTGTCTTGAAAAGATTTTTTATTCCCAGCGTTTGAATGATGAGGTGCATTTGATCTTTGAGCAATTGGAGCTCAGAATCTCGCTGGAATCTGCAGGAGCAGTCGGCAGGACAGTACATACCGTGTCCTGAAGGGCCTGAGCAGGCTGTCGGACCGCTGATCTCGGTGGTCCGCAGCCAGGAGTCCACTTGGGGAGCTCCTTCAGCCCTGATTTCCAGGCTTGCCTGCCTGGCCGCCTCTAAAATTCCCTCCTCTACCGCGGCGGCTAGATCGTCGCGGATGGAAACAGGGGGATGAGGGGCGGAGGGCCCGGGAACAGGTGCCGTGCCCTTCTCCTTCGGGAAGGGGCTTGCCTTCCAGATCTGCAAAAAAATTGCAAAAGAGTCATCTTCTTGAGAACGCCACCACATCCTGGTATTAATTTCGTCCTGAAGGAGGAAAAAATATTCCATTAAAAAATCAGAGGCGATTCTTTCTTGTCCGATCAGCTTAGACGTGGCTAAGAGACAAAGGGCCTCAAGGGCCTCAAGGTTACGGGTCACTTCTGGGGACAAATGGTCGCCCCAGTGTGCCCAAGAGGCTGGTCGATTATAGCTAGGTACCTCACCTGGACCGCCCATCTCAATGTCGTCAAGATCGGCGTCCGTGGTCTCAAATGTTGGACATTGGTAAGGAATGTTGGTACCTGCCAGCTCCGTAAGGTCTACCGGAGCGTTGCCATCGTCGTAGGCTGGCGGATTCCAGCTGCTCGATGGCCAGTTTCGACTGGGATTCTGGTAATTTGGGTCTCCACAGCTGCTGATGTGCGCCCTTCTTGGGCAGCTTGGGCTTGCGCAAGGCATTCCTCTCAAAGCCTCGTTCGCGCAGCACCATGGCAGCGTAATCGTTACTTCTCCAGAAGCGGCGGGGTCTACGGGGCCGTACTGGGGAGCGGGCTGTGGACTGAAGGGCTGTGAAGCAACATTCAGGTAGCCTCTGCTACCATGAAAGTGCTGCCCTGGGTCGTGGAAGGTGCCGGAGGGCTCGGGGCCGGCAAGACCAGTGGGGCAGGCACGCGAGGAGTCGACCTGAACGCTGCTGTTGGGGGTAGAACCGGATACACGGACACCAACGGAGGCGAGAGCAGCAACAACGGAAGCAAGATCCATGCTGATTGTTATCCGGCAGAAAATCCCAGTCTATGAAGAAAATTGATGCGGATTATCCTAAGTACATCTGAGTGTCCATATCTGTCTGAAAAGATTTATATAAATCCGATTGTGAAAAATTATTTGGCTGATTTGGCTTCGGGCGCGCATCAGCGGCAATTGGCGATTCAGGTAAATGATCGGAACGCGACGGATTTACGATGAATGGACCGCGGAATCAGATCCGGCATATCAGAAATATATAGGTCTGATCCTGAGACTGAGCTGCGAGGCGGCGATTCCGCCGAAGCAAAGAAAATGACCAAAATGTAGTCAATCTGGGGCAGATCTGCTAAAATCAGAGCAGATGGGGGTTAGCCGCACTTACAAAGTGATACACACACAGACATACGTAGCACACATAGGGGTATGGTAAACCCTGTAAGGAAGGGTAGAACCCCATGGGTCTGGACCAGTCAGGGGTCCTAACTGTGGGTTCGCTTGTCGCCAAGGAGGGAAGACACACCTTACCTCATAACACCTTGCTTGTCATTCCCCCCTGGTGTAGTAAGCCACCGTTCTTCGTTGGCTCCCCAAGGTCATTACATCAGGGCAGTTCCCATGCAACACATGGTCAACAAGGCATACACTCGCTGGGTGGCTGCAATCCTGATAAGCGGCCACCTGGCCCACGCTGGAAACCATAGGCATGGGTCTGCAGGGCACAGACAGGGTCAGTGCAGTGCTCAGTAAGCAGTAGTCTGTGAAAAAAACCAATGGCCTTCGGCCAGGGAGTGGTTGTCATGGGGGGCTAACGGTCCTGTCCTGCGATGCAATGCGAGGCAACTGTGACAACTGCTCTTACACCCATACACAGGCACATCTGCAGAAGAGTGCTCACTGCACCTGTCAGTAGACTGACACAGGGAAATTGGTTTCCCTTCTTACGCTGGGACATAGTCTCAGCACGGGTTAGGAGCTGCCCCTCGTTGTACTCAACGAGGTAAGTGCGGAAGATGGGGTTGATACTCCCATCTGGTTGTATGAAGGCTGACATAGGTTCCCAGGTCGCCTCAGATAACCCATAGCCATCCCACAGGGTTAGGAATCTCCAGCCCTGTTTATACTCGTGGCGAGCAATACCTCCAACCACGTAGTAACCATCGACTGCCATTTCATCGGCAGTCATCTCTTCGAGTTCGTCTGCCTCCTCTGGACTGGCAGCGTTCTCTAGGTCTATACGCTCGACCTCACTGTCGCTGAGGCGCCACTCATCCCAAGACAAGTCGTCAGGGGAATGATAGTGCCTCAACTGCTTAGGTGCACACAGCAGTTCACCACCTAGGCGTGGACTGCACCTGACATGGATCCTGGATCCATCTATCCTGATGATACGATAGGGTCCAAAGTAAGGGTCCTGTAGGCAGTTACGTGGCCAGGAGGGTAGGCGTGAATGGTGTACCAAAACAAGGTCACCAACCTTGAAGCTGGCAGGTCGCTGTAGGCGGTTCCGTCGGCTCTGTCCACGGTCACGAATGTGTCTCAGGTTAGTACCAGCCTGGTTAGCCAGAGACTGCTTGTGTTCCAGCCAATCTCCCACAGGGCTCTTGAAGTCCTCAGGAAAGGGGGTTTTGAGGAACCAAGCAGGTCGTCCTCCATGGAACAGTTCGTGGAGGGTGAAACCCGTAGAAGAGCTCCGCTGTGAGTTCATGGTCAGCACTGCCCAGGGCACTAGGCGTACCCAGTCCTTGGTGCGCTCCTGTTTCATCAGGATTCTTAAGTTTTGCTCCACCACACGGTTCTGTCTCTCACAGAGAGGGTTAGACGTGTGGGTATAGGGCACACCTGTGGTTACCTCCACGTTGAGGGCACTTAGCACTCGTTTGTACCACCCAGTGTCACTGCGGATGCGTACATCCTCATCAGAGTGCACCTGCTTAGGTGCTCCATAGGGTTCGAACCATTGTTCGACCAACATTTTCACAGTCTGCTCACCTGTGATTTTCTTACTGCAAGGGAACACACGGGTGAAGCGAGATAGACCACAGGTGACCACGAGGCAACTATCATGGCCGCCAAAGCGAGGTAGGCCGTGGATGAAATCCACGTAGAGAAGAGAGTTAGCACAATAGGGTATGGGTAAGCTGGAGATCAGGCCCCTATCCATACTGTCGCTCTGCTTGCTGGGATGCCAGCCACAAGCATCCACAATGGTCTGCATACACGACCTCAGTTCAGTCAGGTCTAGACTAGAGTAGAAACATTCACGGAAGAAGTCCACTGAGCGATTAGCGCCAGTGTGACCAGAACTGAGATGGGACCACTGTAGGCACCCATCCAGTCGTGCCTCAGGCACCACAATTCGGTCCTCATAGAAGAGGTACTGATTGTTTTTATACCACTGGTGCCCGTCAATGACACGGGGTTCGAGACCAGTGCTGAGGGCTTGGAGAATTTCTTCATACTCTGACTGATAGTCGGTTAGACTCCAACCCTCCAGGATTCCAGCAGTGCGCACCGACAGGTCAAGCTGGACATCCATACGCTGGAAAGCCTCTCTGGCGAGCGCCTCAGAGCTCTCACCAATAAGCGCATCGAAGTTGTTGCGCGATATATAGTCAGACAGTTCATTCTTTATCCCGGGGATATGATGCACTGTCAGCCTGAACTGGCTCAGGTAAGTCCACCACCGTTTTAGCTTTGCTTTCTCTGGTGGTGGGCCCTTCTGAAAAGACTTCACAGGCTCCTGGTCACACAGCCAGACAATAGGGTTAGATCCCAGGAGTCGGGATTGTGACGATAGCACCAACATACCGGCCAGGAGTTCCTGGTCATAGGTGCTGTAATTGGAACGCGCTTGGTTCCATTTCCAATTCCAGTGTCCCAGTGGCACCAGTCGCCACTCAATGGTAGGATAGTCATGTTTCAACGAACCATCACGGTTCAGTCCTGTAGTACGATAATGGCAGTGGGTTAGTTCAGCGGGGTTAAGCTCCTGCCATTGGTAGATCGTACCTCCCCCCCCTACATCACTGGCATCAGTGATCAGGACTATCTCGCCCTCAGAACGGGGCACTCCCAGGCAGTTGGAAGGGGCAATCTTCTTCTTCAACTCCTGGAAACATTCTTCCTCTCTGGAGGTCCACCTCCAGGGAGTAGGTTTCTTGATTAGGTCAGTGAGGGGTGCAGAGGAGTAGGTAAAATTGTGGATGTGACGCCGATAGAAATTACAGGCGCCCACAAAAGTCCTCACATCGTGTAGGCCCTTCTTAGGGTCATCGCGAATCTGCATGTCCTGTAGGGGCTGCATTGTAGACGCGGCTGGTTTCCACCAGCCATACCCCACGTCGAAACCCAAATACTCCATCTCCTCTTTCATAAACTCACATTTTTCGAGTTTGATTCGGAGATGGTTTTCTTGACAGACAATGAAAAATTCACGGAGGAGAAGGACATGGTCCTCTTTGGTATTAGTACCCAAACTCACGTCGTCGATGTGAGCCTCCATTTCTGCACCCCCAGAAATCAACTCTTGTACTAGAGGCCTGCGCCTCAGTATGTACAAAATTTTGTTCATAAGCTCCTGGAAGAGCGCTGAGGCATTAGCCACCCCGAAAGGCATAACCTTCCACTTGAAGACACGACCCTTAGGGGTTATAAAGGCCAACAGCTCCTGAGCTGCGGCAGTTAGGTCCACCTGCCAGAAACCAAAGCGATTGTCCATTTTGGTCTTGTACCTGCATTTGGCAACACGCTCCAGGGTGTTTTCCATGTTACGAATACTCCCTGAGTGGTTCTGGGTTTTCTTGTGGACCTCACCATAGTCTACAACCAGACGTAGGGCAGTTGACCCTGGTTTGGCAACAAGGAAACGGGGACTGCAGTGATGGGGATAGTCCCCGTGCTTATACTCTTCAACGAGGCCAGCATCAATGCAGTCCTGGATCTGGCGCTCGATTTCTTCAACCTGTTCCTGTGGAGCGTGATAGGGACGACGCCTCACTCGCGTCTTTTCAAATTCTGGTCTCAATTTCAAGTCCATATGGACCAGTTTTTTACAAGAAAGGGGAGGCGGCAGGGCGCCGAACACCTCCTCATAGGTTATCAGCAGTTTCTTCAGGCGGGGGTCAAGGTTAAGACTCTCGAGTTTCTGAAGGAAATCCTCCTCAGCATGGAGGTTGCTTTTTGCATGTTCCTTCTTTTTCTGCCGATCAGCAGTTTCGGCGGGCACGGAACCATCGTTCCACTCAGGGGGACATTGTTGCCCATAGTGCAGAGAATACACTAGAGGTATCTCTGGATCAGGCAGCGTATAGGACTCATCGTCCTCCTCAGACCAGATGGAGGATTTCCAGGTTTGTCTGAGGTATTGCAGCCGCTCTTGGCGCTCAATACCCTCGGCCTTGAGGTACAACAGCCGCCGGAGTTCCTGAGTGTCATGCTCAGACAATGGCATGTTATTAGCAGCAGGCCGCGCCAGAGCATCAGCACTCCGGGCCACGGGTTCACCTGTGTGCATAGGCTGCATGTGTGGCACTGCCTTCCCAACAGGGGAAGCGGGTTCAGAGGTTGACTCTAATTCTACCTCCTCTAGCAACAGCTGGGCTAAGAAGGCACTATGTTTTAGGTCAACACAGCTGGGATCAACAGAAGGAATAGTGCTGGCGATCTCAGACAGTTGGTCGTCAGCATCCTCTTTTACAGCTGCAGGTTCCAGATAGTCATCGGGAGACTCACACCCTGTAAGTGTGGCAGATAGGTCCTCAGGAGATCGATTTTTGAGATCATAAAGGGTCAGGCCACGATTTTCGGCCATGACCTCTTTCAGTAGCACCTGGTCTAGGTCACACAGGGGTACAGGATTGAGAGATCCATCGACGATGGACAGGAAAGTGGCCCACTCAGGGGCCTGCATAGCCGTGTCTGAGTCCTCAGGCACATAGATCGGGCCGTCGGGGAGCTGCACTCTTCCCACGGTCATTCGATCTAGCATACGGCGCCAGTAAGCATGTTCACCAGAGCAGCCCCAGTCAGGAATGCACATAACAACCCTTCCTCCCTCATAAGCGATTTTGGTTAGAACCTTCGCGAGCAGGGAGAAAGGAGGGTCAGCATACGCTAGGCCCATTGCTTTCCAGAAGAAACGGAAGGCATTGTTCAGTTGTTTCGAGCAGTACAACTGCATGATGTGCTGTTGTTGGCTGGCAAACAATTCCACCTGGATCTCATCCAGGTTTACCTGAAGGGCCGCCAGTCCATTTTCAAGAACGTGACGGGCCAATTGGTAGTTTTCAGTACGATAGTTAGTCTTGGATGCGTAGCGCAGCCCAGACTTATTTCGTCCTGACAGCTCCAAAGGTACGGAGAATAGCCGGCTGCCAAAGTCGCAGTGCAAAGAATAGGGGCGCTGGAGGGACAGCATTTTTACCTGGGGGTTTCTTCGCAGGAAGTCGGTGCCAATGACGATGTCAAAGGCGGCGGTGTCCAGCACTCTGCAGTGTTGGGTCACGGTTTCGTCGCCCAGACATATAGTCACATCGACCCCCCCCAAGAAATGGATGGTACGCCCATCCCCTACTCTTATGGCCACGGTCTTAGTTTTCTTGAAAGTCTTTAGCAGGCGCCGGGCCACTATGGAAAGTGTTGCACCGGTGTCAAGCACCGCTCGAAAAACCTGATCCCCGATTTTCACGAGGATCCAGAAAACCAAGTCCTCCTCTTCGGCGCCGCCCCCCTACTCCTCATCAGGGAACTTGACATCCAGCCCTGCAGCAATGAGAGACTTGGCCATCCAGGCCAAGCGCCTCTTCTTGGAATTATTCCCCTCAGGGTTAGCGTTATCCCCTTGGGGGCGCTTCTTGGGGTCACCTGCGGCAGGAGCGGGTGTAGCAGCAGGGGTGGGTGTAGCAACGGGCGCTGATGAGCGCCTCTGGGGGTTAGGGGGTCCATTTTTGCCACCCCCCTTGCCACCTCCTTTACCACCTTTCTCCCCATTTGGGGGATTTCTGGCGGGCGTTTGGGTCTTCTGGCGTTCCGCCTCCTGACGCTTGAGTTTGTCACTCTCGCGTTTCTTGATGTGGCATTCGTCCTCGTAGTGACGACGTTTGCCACAGTAACCACAGCTGATGGTACACCTGAAATGGTCCTGATGGGTCACAGGTTTCCCATCTTTGGTATGCTGCTGGCGTTTCATCTGCAGCATACAGCCACTGCGGAGATCGCAGTCAGAGGCATGACAAGGTCCCCCCTTGTCATTGACAGGTTTGCAGTAGAACAGGGGGGGTGTACCTGCATCAGGTTTAACCTCATTTATGGCACGTAGGTTACCCCTCCCTTTACCACCTCCCTGGTTGGTGTTAGTGGGATTGAAGCGGTACCCAGAACCTATGGCCCATGGCCCGGAGGCCTGTGAGCCGTCACACCCGTGCGGAAGCCGTTGACACCGGCTGTCAGCGGGACATCCCTGTTCTCTAACCCGCGAGATCTGAAATCCGATTTCTAACCATTAAATCAATGTAGAATTACCATAACTTTATTGTCTTAGGCGATTTTCGGTCGGAAATCGTTGAAATACCGGTTTTCTACCGGGATTTCCAATTGTCGTGAAATCGCCGCCAGACGTTGCACGTTCCGTGCACTGCATTAGATAATTCTGTAAAGCGATTTTTCTTGAAGTTAAGACTGAAACAGTCTTCGAGTGATCCGCAATTTTTTCCTTGATATAACGGATCGATTGCCAGATTTTTCCCAGAAAACCTGGGCAGCCGAAGGCGCTTTGAACCCCCAAGTGGAATAACAAGGGTTACGAGCGTTCAAGCGCCCAAGGACGAACCAACGTGCCTCATAGGCACTTTGTATGAGGTTTTGCCCCCCATAGTCATAGGATGAGGCCAAGGGATCCCAACTCCATAGGCCCAAAGGGTTATTCATTTGGAGTGTTCTCCAAGAAGTGCGCTTTTCCACGTACTTGGCGTCCAAGTACGTGTAGAAGTATGTTGAGTTGGCGTTTTCTCCCTCTTTGCTTGCCTCTACATCCGGGGCATATCACTTGTCTTCCCCGGATAGTACATACATGATCTCCATATATATATGGGCAACATATTTTGCGTGCATGCTAAAATTTGGCTTTCCGAAAGGAGGTCTATTTTCGACCAAAGCACTTGCATGCCTGTTAAGGGACCAAGATTACATTAGAATATAGGCATACTTTGATTCTAGGCCACTAGGTTGGGTGTAGAAGGCGTGGGTAGGGTTGTATGCCATATTTGGTGTCATATCGCGTGCCCATTTGGCGGGGGCACCATTCCAAGACTAACCCGCCACTTGACCCCATATCGCACGAGCCCCTTCATTGTACTCCCAACCAACACTCGCAAGCCTAACCTTTGTGAAGGGACGCTTGTGGAGCGCTCCCGAAGCGATGCGTTGCGAGCAAGGTGTGTTTTTTGCAATATTCCATATTTCCGTGTGCCCACTTGGGAGGCAGCGCACGCGACCTTCGAAAGCGCCCCAAGTGGAGCACATATGTGAAATCTAAGGTCATTGGTGTCGAGTCATTGTGCTTAGAAGGATTGGTCGATTACTCAATCCAAGCCGAAGATATTATAATATATTTTTGCACTTTTCAAGGCACTTTTGCGTGTCTTTTCGCCAATTTTGCTGTTTTTGGCCCGTCATGATGTCAAGTGGCGACCATGTATCTCAACGTCGCGCTCAAATGACATCATGACCCAAGTATGTTTTGAGGGTACATACTTTGGTGCCCAACATATCTTGGACCCGGCGAATAACTCCTCTTGGGCTTGGCATACCGTGGCCGCCACGTTGGCGATTTGGGACTATCCCAAATCATGGGCTCACTTGGCGACCCTGCCATTCCCAAAACCGGAGGGGTTGGGCGACGCCCAAAAGATATGTTGGACACATATGACTTGATACCAATCCTATGGCACACTCCGGTCCAAGTCGGGCATGTGCCTCATTTGCCCCAACCATGAGTGTGCGCATTTTCGGCCATTTTGAGCAGTTTTCCATGTTTTCTGCCCGCCGTGCACCATGTTCAGCCCCCTCGTGCACGCCGGACGCATGGACCAATGGACCATATATGACATGGGTGTTATGGATATTGGTTCCCATGGTTCACACACCACGTGGGCGAAGCGGAGCAACCTTCGTTAAGGTGCTAGCCCAAAGTGAGTGTGTACAATTTTGCCATTTTGGTATTTGTGGACCCAATTGGGATTGTCACCACGCCGAGTGGCATGGAGATCGTTGAGAGCCAAGTGCATGGGAGTCTCCATTGGACTCCTGGTGGATCGCGTATGGAATGGCAGATCCGATCTCCGGGCCGGCGTGGAGATATACTATTGGGAGCACCCCCGAATTTCGAGCAGCCAAAATGACCCCCTTTTCGAACCCCAATTTCACCCCCCCCCGTGTGGCCAATTGGCGGCCCCATATCTCTATGCCCATGAGGAGCCCGGACCTAATTTCAAATTGTGCACTCAGATATAGGTCCTAAGTCCAGCCTCCTACCCTGTGAGCCATTGGCCTTGCCCTGGTCGGGCGAGCCACGCGTGAGAATGATGCCAATTTTGGTGATTTTGGCATCATGACCCCACATGACGAACCCGTGGTGCCCTGATGCCGGGACCTCAGAGGGAACCAGGTTGGGTGAGGGCTCCAGAGGGTTCGTACTCGAAGGGCATAGGGTCAGTTGCCTCGTCCCCACCTTTGGCAGGTCCGAACGAGGGGTCAATTTTGGAGATTTTTGAGCTAATGTCAGTTTGGGCTGAAACAGCCCATTTTCAGCTACCAACTCCTAGGGGATGGTGGCGGGGCCATATCTCTGGCTCAGAGGGGAGTTCAGACCTGCTGTTGAGGGAGCATAGGGAGCTACTGTCGGTTAGCTCTGGACCGACTTGGTTCCCAGGAACTCGCCTGTGGCAGGGCGGGACATCTCCCCTATTGGCAGGGTTTCAGGGTCTGGACTGAGCAGGGCATGGGTTGTGTTTGAGCCCCCGCCCCCACCAGCCACTGAGAGGGTCGGACCTGGGATTGGGATACGAGTTGGGACTGAGTGTCTATTGTCCTGTGATGCCCTTACCCCAGTCCAGTCTTAACCCCATGTGTACATATCCTGATGTGTTGCTGTACATACTTTTGTTCCCTTGTTTCAGAGTCGCAAGGATCCTGAAACGCTTTGTCTCATGACACGAGCGTAATGATGCCCCTGTGAGCGCAGTGCTTTGCCTGCCTGCTTGCCTGTGCGTGTCACCGCAGCGTCCCGTGGCCAGGCCCCCCACGGGAACGCGTCAAAAGCGTTTCACCGCCGCGGGGTTACCCATCCCCCGCGTGCCACTCAGGGCCACCCGAACCCCGAGCAGCGCAGCGCAGCAGCCCGCAGCTTGCAGCCCGCAGCGCAGCGCAGCGGCTCGCAGCGCCGCCCAGCGGCAGCGCCGAGTCCGTGAAGGAAGTGCAGGGACCGGAACTCCGACATCAACAAGATCCTTCGGCCGACCAGCAAGGCCGCACTCACAGCTACAGCAACCACCTCCACAACCACCGGCCGACCAGCACCGGTCACACTCCCAGTCCAGTGCTACATCACCCACCTCAACAACCACCCCAGGACCACTCCATCGAGGGGAACGATGGTGAAATGGGATGAGGCGGGCAAGACGTGGCCGCAGCCCCACCCCCATGCGGCGCGCCTACTGCGTGGGTTGCTGTGGGGGCAGCACTACCGCCACAGCAATCCCCAGTGCAAAGGCGGCATGCCCGGGAGCTTCGAGCTCTGCGAGGACATGGGCGAGGACCGCCTGCGGGCAGTGGATGAATGGCTGCGGGCGGGAGGGTATGCGTACCGCTTCTGCCGCAAGCGCTGGAGGGTCTGGACCCGCCCAGACAGGCCCGGCGAAGGGCTGCGCCCCGACAGGATTGAGGAGGACGAGCAGCCCAACGAGTACCTGTCGGGCGCCTCGATCAACGTCTCCATGTGGGACATCATCGAGAAGGAGTTCCCGGAGCTGGGGAACGCGCGCACGCTGCAGGGCAGCAGCAGCAGCAGTGCATCTCCTGGCAAGGAGAAGCGTTCCGCCGGGGACAGGAAGCGGGACAGGAAGTGGCGGGAGTACCAGGCATCCCTGGCCGCCGGAGCCGCCCAAGGCGCCAGGGGCGGAACCTGAGCCCACAGCCCCCAACGGGCCAGTGGTGGTCACCACCCTGGCCGCACCACCCTTGGCGACTTCCTGGAAGTCGCCAAGCAGGCCAAGGCCAAGCCCCGTCCGCTGCTCCTGTGGAAGTCAGGCCCCAGCAGCAACGTGGAGTCGGCCCACCGCGGGAGGATGCCGGCCAACCAGGCCAGCTCCAGCAGCAGCGTCGCTCCCCACTAAAGGGATGTGGCGCGCGCCTGCGAGCGCACCTGTGGGGTGCCCTGCAACCTTCGGGTTGCCCGGCAACGGGCCACGCAGCGGAACGCTGCCGTGGAGGGCGCCGTTGGCATCGCCCAGGAGGAGGCCACAGAGTGGGGCAGAGGCATGGCCTTCCACGCCTCGACCGTCGCGGCCATCGCGGCCGGTCTCACGGCTGCGGCCGCCCATGAGGCAGGGACTGCCCGGATCACGGGCGAGGTGGCGGCAGCCGCCGAGGAAGCCCGCCTGACCCAGGAGGCCATTGCCTACAAGGAGGCCGACGTGAAGGCGCTGGAAGAGGCGCTTGCCCAAGAGAGGGCAAAGAAGGAGGCGGAGGAAAGGGCCCACGCCGAAGCAACGGCCAAGGCCCAGGCGGACGCCGCCAGGAAGGACGCCATCGAGGCCACGCGACGGAAGGTCGCTGAGGAGAGGGCCAAGACGGAGGCGGAGCTGGCGGCGCTGGAAGCGGAGAAGGCTCGGCTGCAGCAGACCCGGGACGCCGAGGCGGCACGTGCCCGGGAGGAGGCCGAAGGGCGAGCTGCTGCAGCCACAGCCGCCGCAATGGCGGAGGCGGAGGCCAAGCTCCGCCGCCAGACTCCCCTGGGAGGATCCCGAGTGGAGACCCTTCCAAAGCTTTTCGAAGGGGACGCCTCCTCCAAGATGGCACTGGATCCGGAGGAGGTGGACACGGGCAGCAGTGGGAGCAGTGGCCCCACTGCCTACCGACGGAGGAAGGGTAAGGGGAAGACCCCCGAGAGGTCACGGAGGCCAGCAGGCGGACACCCCCACGACTCCGACCCCTTCTTTACCGCCAGCGATGGGGATGAACGAGGCCGCCAACATTGCCGAGGAGTGGCTGGTGGAGGAGGCGGAGACGTCCCCATGGAGCCGGAAGGTGAGGGTGAGGATCTCCCTCCTCCCTACCGGAGCTCGGGGTCTTCCGCGTGCGGAACCGAGACGCCCAGGTCGGGCGACATGGACGAGGATGATGACATGGACTTCGACTACACGAAGAAGCCCCCATCCTCGGACCCACCAAGGCGACCCGGCGGAGATCCACCGGGACCCCCTGGCGGAGGACCATCAGGACCCCCTGGAGGACGCCCACCAAGTGGACCCCCTGGAGGCGGACCACCGGGCGGGGGAGGACCCCCTGGACCGGGCGGACCCGGCGGAGGCCCTCCTGGAGGACCACCTGGGGACCCCGACGACCCACCAGGGAACGGCGACCCGGATTCCACCTGGCGGTGGATTGTCCACCTCCGCAGGAAGGTCCAGTCCCTCGAGCGCGAGGTGGACACGGGCAAGGGCGAGATGACTCGCATCGCCAGGGTCGCCGCGGGCGCACAGAGGGAGCTGGACATCGCCAAGATCGAGATTGTCAAGAGCGCCAAGGTCGCCACTGCCACGCAGAGGGAGCTGGACATCGCCAGGGGCGAGATCAGGTCGCTGAACAAGGTCATCAGCGGCCTGCAGCAGAGGTTGGACGGGCTGGAAGCCCGTGGGAGCGTCGGCAGCGACCACCCACCCATGGAGTCTGGCTCGTCGGACGACGGCTGGGGACCCGGACCAGGTCCAAGCAGACCCCACGCCCCCGGCGGAGCCCCCAGGAGTCGCCCCAGCGCCAGTGCCCCCTCTCTAAGGGCCCCCTCTCACCACAGCGCGGGCCGCCGCAACGAGCGCGTGCCGCCCGGCAGTGGCAGTGAGCAGTGGCGTGATGAGTGGCTCGGCGCGGAGTACCACAACCGCCGTGCTCCACCGCGGACACCCGTACGCCCCCAACGCCCTGCACCAGCCCCGGAGCCAATCCCAATGGCTGGCAAACGTTATGGTGCACTCAGGGATGACGTCCCCGGAGGAGACGTGGAGTGGGATGTCGGCGGAGGTGAGGACCTGGACCTGGACCTGGAGGAGTTCGGCATTTCCCCGCCGCGTGGTGTACGACAGGAGGGCGCTGAACGCAGCCGCCGGCGCCGTGATGAGGAGGCGTACATGGAAGGAGTACGGCGTGAACATCTAGGTTCAGCGTACATGGAGGAACCACGGCGTAGCCACGCGGATACCGGGGAGGAGATGGAAGTGGCAGCCGTGGGAGTCCGTGGAAGAGGCCGATGGGAACCTCGGTCGACCTCGCGGCCGGCGTTCATGGTCTCTAAGGCCGCGGATGCCGCCGTGTGGGAAGACCTGAAGGACATCAAGCCCCCCATGTACGATGGCAACCCCCTCAACCTCGACCGCTTCTTGGAGAAGCTGGACGATTGGGGGGTGACCGTCACTGAGGACATGGATCCCGCAGATGCGGAGAAATATGTCTTCAGACGGTTCAGGTACCGCCTGCCGGAGGTGCTCCAAGAGCTATACTTCGTGGCGACCAAGGAGGGGAAAATCAAAACCCTCAAGGAAGCCAAGAAGTGGCTCCACGAGGAGGAGCGGGTGGACGCTCCGCAGGTGGCTGCCAAGCGGTGGAAGTCCATCAAGCTTCAGCATGATGGACGGGAGATCCGCCTACGGGACTGGCGAGACTTCCGAGGGCAATACTCCCTCTTCCGCCGCAACGTGGAGGACTGGAACGAGGGTGACGAGCAGGCTCGCCTGCTCTCCATGTTGCCGGAAGCATGGATCAAGAGGGTCACCAAGGAGGAAACCAAGAGGGCCAAGTCCAACCACATGGTCAAGATGATGCTCCCGTCGGAGTATCATTCGAACGTGGTGGCTTGGGCAAGGAGGAACATGGCCCGGGATGTCATACGGCACTCCCTGCGGAACGCTCTCCTGATCACCGTCACGGGCGATCGCGAGAAGACCACGATGTGGCGCCTTGATGAGTGTGACGTGAGCAGCCGGACCATCCCTCTGCAGGCCATCCCGGCGCGGATGAGCTGCGACGAGATCCTGGAGTGGGTTGGAGAGGAAGTACTCAAGGAGTAGCGGAACCTCCACCACGGCCGCGGGTTGAGGCCCGGCGACCATGACGTCAACTACGTTGGCGAGGGACCTGGCGGGGAAGCTGCCATGGACCCAGCGGGAGCCGATGGCGATGAAGCTCTCGTCGACGATGACGACGACGATGAGCCTGCCGAGATGGCCGTTTGTGCCTTCGTGGCCAACAACCTGAGCGCGGGGAACAACCGGGGAAGCTGGAAGCCCCTGCAGCCGGGTTGGAAGAAGAAGGAGAAGAGGGACCCCCGCCGCATTGGCGACCCTCCGCTGTCCTTTGGGGAGTTCATACGAGCTCACCCTCAGGGCTGTTTCGTGTGTTATGTGAGAAAGAAAGGCTTCAACCATGACCACCAAACATGCCCCATCCACCAGGCCGACACAGAGGCCTACAAGAAGGCGCACGGGTTGAAGAAGCGTGCACCCGCGGGTATCCGGGAGGCCAAAGTGGAGGTCGACAAGGACGAGCTCTCCAAGCTGATGTCGGCGGGGACCGAGTTGGCCAAGGAGATCCAGGAGATCAAGAGGAACTGGGTCCCCAGGTCGGACAACAAGAACAAGGAGAACAAAGAGAACGACCAGAACAAGGACAAGGACAAGAAGACCAGGAATAGGGGAAAGAAGAAGGGTGTCAACGAGGTTGATGCGGAGGAGAATACCCCTACTTCCACAACCGACGCCCCCTAGCGGAGCCCCTGCAGCCAAGGGCCCCAGCTAGGGCGGTCGCAGGATGGTGTCGTGAGAAGCGCCACACCATCCCAGTCGGGAGAAGATAAGCACAAAGGGATTGCCGCGGGCGGAAGGCCCGGTCCGGCACCCAGTCGCGGTGGCGGGGTGAGGGCAAGTGAAGGCACGAACCCTTGCACCCCTCCATCCTTCGCGACCAAGAATGGATTCGATGTGCTTCACGATCTATCCGAGAGTATCGGAGGATCACCCGGACCGCAGCTGGATGCTGCAGATGGGCAGCCTGAGCCCATTGTCCACGACCTGCACCAGTCGCTTGTTGAGCTTCTGGAGCGGCCGGAGATCCTGAGCTTGCACGCCGTGCGCTGCGCTGGGCGTGAGCGGCAGTTGCACCTTAAGGTCCGTGCCTTATGCGGGGAAGTGGAGAAGGTCTTCGACGTGTTGGTCGACACGGGAGCTCAGGTCAGCTTGGTCAAGGCTGGCCTACTTCCGCCAGAGTGTTTGACCGACAGTCGGAAACCTGTCAGGCTGAAGGTGGCGAATGGCCAGTACATGGTGGGAGGCACGAAGGAAGCGGCCGTTGGGCTGCAGTTCGTGAACCACCGTGAGCTGAGCCGCCCGGACCTTGGCAAGGAAGTCCTCCTGCAAGGTCGCCTCTACGAGGCTGAGATGGACTGGGAAATGATCGTTGGGTACGACTTCATGATGGAGACGGACTCCGGCGTTCTCCCGGCCCAGGCCTCAATGACCCTGTACCAGGACGACCAGCTCTCGTGGCTTTCGTCACCTGAGCACCATGTGGAATGCCAATGGATCCACCCGGAACGCAATCAGCTCGAAGTGGCCGCGCTGGGCACTGAGCCAACCGGGCCAGCAAACCAGGAGTACGGCGTAATGCCGGAAGTGGCGAGCCGAGTGGTCGCGGACCTGGGAGCTTCGGATCTGGCCCTGGATGCGTTCTCTTCAGGAACCTCCGCCCATCTTCGGGCGTGTGAGAAGTACTGGAGCGCCCACGACTCCGCGTCGAAGAAGCACTGGGGTCCGCATCAGGGCTTGATGTGGATCCATTGCCCCCGATGGGACATTCCAAGGGCGATAGCGAAGCTTCGCAAGGACCGCTCCAAGGCAGTGCTGGTTGTTCCTATGGGATGCACCGAGGAGGAAAGTACCCGACATTGGGTGGTCTCATTGACCAACATGACCTTAAACAAGGTCGTCCTACCGGCTGGAGAGAGTGTCTATCAGGACGCTAAGGGACAGCCCATGCCACCCCAGAGATGGCCAACGGAATTCCACTATGTGGATGGAGGTCTTGATCAGGCCGACACCACGGACTTCGTGTGTGTCAACCGCATCATAGCGGAGCCATGGGGGCAATGCTTTGCGGTTTCCCCTGTTGACATCGGAGAATCGGAAGACCCCCTCACAGAAGAGGAGTAGGATCTGGTTCAGGGGTATATGGATCAGCCCTTTCACGACTGGGGAAGCCAGCGTGAGGGCAAGGGCCAGGACAAAGCCTGGTGGGAAGTGGACTCGATCGTCTCTGGTTCCTATGATGGGAACACTTTCGTACAGAGGGTGCTGGACCACATGTCCAGCCAGGACGAGCCAATCGGCGGTAGCCCACCGACCTACGGCGACCTGTTCCGAGGCAAGAACAGAGATGGCCCTTTGGACCACCTGGGAAGACCACCTGAGCCGAAGCCGAGCGGGGTCGCTACCCCTCAAGTAAGCTCAGTGGTCCAAGTGCCCGGGAAAGCCAAGGCGGAGTCCGATGATTGCCCCAAGATCCAGGCATTGAGGGCCAGGCTGAAGCAGAAGTATGGTGATACCTTCTTCAGCGGAAAACCTGTGTTTCCCCCACCGGTGCGTGGACCGTATGGCGAGGCCAAGATACGACTGAAGCAGGACCCCCGTGTGTATCGACACCGGGAGTTTGCCCTGAGGGGCGAGAGGAAGGAGGCCATGGAGAAGATCCTCCGGGACTTCATCGAGAGAGGCTGGCTGGAGCTGTGCCACTCCGAGTGGGACTCCCCGTGCTTCGGCGTCCCCAAGAAGGTGGCCGGTGAGTGGCGGCTCGTGGTCGACTACCGCGGCCTAGACGCCCAAACGCAGCATGACAGCTATACGCTGCCCCTCATTGAGGACATGCTGCAAAAACAACACCGGCGGAGGATCTTCACGGTGATTGACCTGAAACATGGTTATCATCAGATGACTCTCGCCGAGGAGTCCAGTGCCTGCACAGCCATGAGCACTCCACTTGGACCTCTCCAGACGAAGGTGATGCCCATGGGAGTTACCAACGGCAATGCGGCTTTTCAGCGGATGCTGGAGAACCTGCTTGAGCCGGTGCGTGACTGTGCGGACCCCTTCGTCGACGACGTGATCCTCGCGTCCGGGGACCCCAGTATGAGCTATGAGGAGCTCCTGGAGGCACATGAGAGGGACGTCACCCGAGTGCTGGAGCTTCTGGTTCGGCACAAACTCACGGGCCGCAGTGACAAGGCCACAATTGCGGTAAGCGAGGTGGTCTTCGCTGGCCACGTAGTTGGGAACGGGCAGCGGAAGCCCATACCTGGCAAGGCCGCTCCGATTGAGCACTGGGAAAAGCCCAAAACGCTCTCTGAGCTACGGGCGTATCTGGGCTTCTGCAACTACTACTCGGGGTATATCAAGATGTATGCCGAGTATGCAGCCCCCATGACGACCATGCTCAAGGGCAACCGAGAGGAGACCAAGAAGGGGTCCAACAAGGCTCTGGTCTGGAACGCTGAGTCTGACCGTGCCTTTGAGGGGATGAAGCAGGCGCTGCCATCCGCAGTAGGTCTGCACCTCGTGGATCCCGACCGAGGGTTCGTCCTGCGCACCGACGCCTCCGACTACGCCGTTGGCGCTGTGTTGGAACAAGTGCTTGACGATGGGAGGCACGTGCCAGTGGCCTTCTGGAGCCGAGTCCTGGCGGAAGGCCAGAGGCGGACGTGGACGCCCCGAGAAAAGGAGGCGTATGCCATCGTCATGGCTCTCAGAAAATGGGCTGGGTACAATGCCCTCCATCCCGTCACCGTCTGCACCGACCATCAGAGTCTGCAGTCGTGGCACAAAGAGCACGTGGACACCCCCTCTGTTCCCGCCTCCCGACGGGCAAGATGGCATGAGACCTTGGCCAAATTCGACCTCACGGTTGTGTATGTTCCTGGCAAGGACAACACCGTGGCGGACTGTCTCAGTAGACGGGCCTATCCCGCCAGCAAGGGCATGACGGATGTCTCTGCCCATGGCGATGAGGCTGAGACCGCTGAAGCCAAGAGGATCATTGAAATGGAGCGCCTGATGGAGGAGAAGTGTGTTAAATGCTTCGTCGTCATGGCTGCGGATGCCCCCCTGGGAACGAGGATGGGCAGAGCGGTCAGAGTACTCGCCCCTGATGGAGCTGAGTCCGACAAGCACCTCTTCCCTGAGTCTTGCCTCCAGGACGACTGGACCGACGAATACGCCACGTCCGAGGCCTGACGCCTTTGCGGCCGAGTATAGGGCTGTCACCGACCCTGATGACGGGCAGAAGTGGCCAAAGGGGCTGACTGAGGAAGATGGCAAGCTCTACCGGAATGGTAAGCCACTAGTCCCAGAGTCCCGAGTGCTCGAGCTATGTGAAGCTTGGCACCACCACATGATGCACCCAGGGGTCAAGAAGCAAGCCCTGGACATGCAGCGCCGGTTCCAGATCAACCAGATCGGTCTCTACACCGCCATCAAGAAGGTCAGGAAGGGTTGCTCGGTCTGTCAGGCCTGCAATCCCGATAACCGGAACGTCAGGGGGGAAGCCCAATGGACTCCGGTGCCTGACCAGCCCATGGAGAGCGTGGCCATGGACATCTTCTCCATGCCCGAAGTGCACATTGGCAAGGAGACCTTTGACTGTGTGGTTCTTTGTGTGGATCGCCACAGCGGCTACGTAGTAGCCGTTCCGGCACGCAAAAAGGGGTTGCTTGCCAAGGAAGTGGCAGTCATGATGATTCGTCATTGGCTGACCGTCTTTGACATCCCCCGCACCATTTGCAGTGACCGAGGGCCCCAGTTTACTGGTGGCTGGTTCAAGGCTATGTGTTCCCTCATGGGAATACTTCATGCCAAGAGCGTCGCCTATCTCAGCCGGTCTAACGGCCGGGCTGAAGTGGCTGGACGGCAGCTGTTCGAGAAGCTGGGCAAGATTCACATCACCAATCCACGTCAGAACTGATTTGAGGAGATGTGGCCTGCTCTGAAGGCCCATCATGACACCCCCACTCCGGGTGGGTTGTCCCCTCACCAGATTCTGTTCGGCAGGGACCCCCTTGGTCGGGAACTACCCTTGTCTGGTGATGGCATGGCCATGGACGCCAAGGAATTCTTTGCGCGGCAAGAAGCAACGGCGCGCGACATCCGCCAGCAGCTCAGGAAGGAGCATGCTGAGCGTCAGAAGTCCGCCCCGAGCTCGACAGCGCAAAAGTGCAGGGTGGGAGACCCGGTGTGGGTGATCAGACCCCGCCCTATGGGTACCCACCGCACCAAGACCTGGTTCACACATGGAGAGGTGGTCCGCAGGATTGGTGAGGACACCTACCGCATCAAGGTGGGTCACGGACAGTTCCGGGAGCGCCACGAGAGTCAGCTCCGTGTGCGGGAACCCGACCTCCGTGGCCAACATGTGTCCCTGAGCTATGCCGCACATGAGGCTGATTCGGACGACGACTATGCTGAGCAGGACGACTATACTGTCGAGAAGATCCTGGCCCAGCGTCTGAACGCCTCGGCACCCGGAGGCCTGGAGTTCAAGGTTCGTTGGCGAGGCTATGGGCCGTCCCACGACACCTGGGAACCCGTCTCCTCGTTCGTGCCGCGGATCAACACCCCCGTCATAGACTACATCCGCATCACTTTCTGAGTGTCTATTTTTCTTCGATTGACCCTCAGAAATTTATTGATGGATCCACCAGCAGTCCAGGCTGCTCGGTGATTAACGAAAATCCTGGGCTGTTCAACTTCTGGGCTGATCCCGTGAAGCCGTGGATTACCATCAAAGGTCCCATAGCCGCAATTTGGAGACGAGGCAAGCGCAACAACCTTGCCGTCAATTTTATTTGCCTAGCGCAAAGCCGCAATCGTGAGCGCCGTCCTTTGCCTAGCTTCGCAACGCCGTTTTCTTGGCAATGTCGCAAGTTGGACTCAAGGAACGTTCCGCAAAGGACAAGACGGAAAGCAAACAGCTAAAGTCCGTGAAAAGTTTCATTGCTCGAACTCAGGCTAAAGTGGACGCCAAACTGACTCAAAGTCGGCTTCTTCCTACGCTTTCGCCCGCCAAGCGCGAGAACGACCCATTTCACCCTTCACTCGACCTTTCTCCGTCACATGAGGAAGGCACGTCATCTAATGTCATTTCAGACGATGAACAACCCGAAGATGTCGCAAAAGAACTCTTCCCACTCGCCGAGACAACGGCTCACACCGCCAAAGGAAAAGGAGCCCAAGAACCGCAACATCAAGTCGAAGCGCCCGCTCCGCCAACCAACTCCGAGAAGGTGCAAGACTCCGTGCCCGAAGGCACGCACGAGAACACCGAAGGAAACCATCCTTGTGACGCCGAAGAGTTGAAACAACAAGAAGAAAGTCGCGAAGACCCGTGTGGAGATTCGGCAATGAACAACAATGCAGCTCTCAACGACAACGCAAAGAGAACGAATGAGGTTGAGCCCGACAACTCTCTCTTAACGCCACGTGAGGAGCAATCTACGCCGAGCGCTATTCCGTCTCCTGAAGGAACAAACGAAAAGGCCGAAGACGGGGAAGACCCTACTCCCGATGAAACGGATGGTAATTCCGGAAAACCCTTCTTCAACCCTTCCCTTGCCCCGGATAGTGTCTTTGCAAAATTCTTGGTTAAACATAAAGGTGAGATCAACACACACAATCAACAAGCACTATGGGGAGAAACGCATGTCCATGACACCTTAGGAGTTGATACAAATCAACTCGTGTTAGAGAAACACCACAAGCAAGTGATCTATAATCAAGTACGCCCAACAATAGACCTTTGCGCGAGCGACGGGTGCACCTTTTCCCATGACATTGATTGCTCCGGCAACAATGCCTACTCCACAATTGGACATGATAATTTTAGGTACCTCAAAGACATCCTTCATCACCACCCAAAATTCTACATTTTTCCACACCCACAAGATTACTACAACTCCAAGTACAAATACGGCAACACATGGACCGAGTGGGCCCATGCCATCAATGAAGCCTTGCAAGAAGCCTTTGATTCCGGTGTTGTGTACGAAGGCTCCTTCATTCTCCCGGGAATGGAAGACAACCTTTCGGCGGAGACCCTCTACATGAACCCCTTGAACCCCGGCATGATCTCCCTTGCCCCTTGGGTATGTGGAGTAGACCGACTTTCGGATGCCAATACGTACAACCCATCGCCTAGTCCCGATGGCTCAGGGCGGCTCAACTTGCTTGACTCTCCTCAATACCCATATTTTCACCTTCACCTCTCCACCCGTCACAAGCACTACGCACACATCCGCTACGGCGACATCATGCACCCTCACACCTCCCTACAATGGGCCACAAATATGGTAGACGGCACTGTCCAAGTGGCCGCGGTGCGCACAACACTACGATTCGAAGTTGCACGGCATTTGCTCCCGAACTTCACCGTTTCTTCTCCAAAAGAGCTTTCCAAAAAATCCAAGCGGGAACGAGGAGAGTATAGGCGACGCCGTGGCAACGCCCGGGATTTTTTTGTCCTCATCAACCACCTTTTCCATTTCGAAAACGACCACATCTCGGTCAACTCCAAAAATGCTTTCTTTCCGGAGGAACGCATACAGCCTCTACAATCATCATCGGAACATATGTTCCGCTTCGATTACACCATTCTAACCCCCCTCGCCGAGAAGCTTCTCTCCACCATCTTGCAAAACCCTTTGTGGACGCTCGGCAAAGTCTTTTGCATCCGTGGTTCCGACCTAGGGAAGGACAAAACTTTCAAAATTGTACCTTCAAAAGCATACAAACAGGCCACGCCGGACTTCAAACAAATTGACGTGTGGAAATCCCTCCTTACTAGTGAAGCGGCGCGACGGTGCGGTATCCTAGGGGCCATTCCCAGAACACAACACGAGTTTTACGTGTGCATGAAATATCACAACACCCCCTTGCTCCCCCAACGAGACTCCCTCACTTCCATGAGTTACATGCTCTTCCAAGAGAATAACTTGGTCACGTATCGGGGCACTACGGGAGCCATGATCTCTTGGGGAGGATACTCCTCTTGGCGCTCTAAACACCCGGGACACAAAGTGGACCTCTCCGCCTCTCCTCGAAATGTGCACAAGGATGCCCCTCCCCCACCCTCCCCGGTGAAGGCTTGCTTCAACACTCTCCCCGAACCTCCTGACCCAGAACTTGTAGAAGTACACGCCCCGTCATCCACGCCGGACGTTGATGTAATGTTCGGGGTCTCCCTGCTTGGGAAAATTCGGCACATTTCCTTGTTCAGCGCCCCCATGGCTAAGGTGCGAGTCTACCGAGTGAAATACGCTCATTACGAATCCGCGATCCTTGCAGAAGGCTTCACTGTGTCCCAGCTCGTCTTTCACCCCGAATGCCCCGACACGGCCGCGCGTGACAACCTTTTGGCTCCCGCCAACCCCCTAGTTTCGGAAGCCCAGGATTTCCTATCACGAGTCATCGAGGCGGCGACTGCCTACGGCAGCGCTGAACAACTAAGTCTCGCGAGGGACCATTACCTGTCCACAAGCAAGCCCCTCTCCCTCACAGAAAAAATCGCACAGCTCCACCTCCAAACGGGGAAAACTTTCGACCCCATCCCGGAAATAACAGGAGCCTTCATATCCAATGAATTTTTCTCAGAAGAAGAAGAAGCCCTAGTGATGACCTACAGTGCAGATGAGGATCACCAATGGCTGTCCGAGGGGCACCGCACAATGCTTCATTTCGGATTCAGGTACAATCCAGAATCAAAAGAAGTTGAACCTTTTGAACCGACCCCTCCTGAGTTTATTCAAGCGATTGGGCTACGGGCATTCTCAGCCTGCGCCCAGGTCCTGCCTTCCTCTCTCTTAAGGCCCAATATGTGGTCAGTGGCTCGATACGAGCCTGGCAGTGGCCTGAGGAGCCACGTAGACGTCCCTCAACTAGGCCCTTATGTCCTGGATGGCTCCTTTGGGTCAGGTGCGGAAATGGTTTTCGAACCGCGTCTCCTCCCCGGATCCACCCTCTTTAAGAAAAGGCAAAAAGTCTTCCTACAGCGCCGCAGCCTCCTCCTACTTTCTGGGGAAGCCCGCGACAAATGGAAGCACCAAATCCCAGCTCGCGACTACGACACAGTGGAGAAGCGGCGCATTCCCCGAGACTCCAGGGTATCCCTTGTCTTCCGTCACACTGGTGTAGGAACGGGCCTCCATACGACATCCTCAGAGTCCCCGGACCCAGAGCAACATGAGACGAATTAAGGAACCTACACTCGGCGTCACCCTTCTGTGCACACGAGACGTGGTCTTCGCTTTAAGACCCCAGATACCCTCCATCACCATTATTGCATGTTCTCAGGCATGGCAAGGCCATCGCTCTACCACTCCCCCTGTACGTAACATGAATTGCTTAACCCCTGTGACCGCCAAGTATGCCCTGACAGGGCTGATCTGTGCTCACTGTGTACCAGACCACAAAATCCTGTGGTCCCCCTTGTGTGAAGGTCTGATGAGTCTACCGAATGCTACCCGTCCCCATATTCTTTCTGCCCCCCTTCCGCCCGTCAGTGCCACCGCAGTAGTGGTAACATGAGACGGTGTCAAGAGGTCCTCGCCCGCGTGGGCGTGCACGGTGCCTCCCTCACCGCCACCGTCTCTCGCATCGCGGAGATTCTCCCTGTGGAGCAAGCACACATCAATCCGAGAATATTGGTCCCGGACACAAGTGTCTCCACAGACCTGGCTATACACCCCTCTCTTCGCACTGCCTGTGACACGGCCTTACGCCACTCGCCCAAAGCATACGCACAAGCACTTCACTCTCGGATTTCTGCACTAGAACAGTGCGAACCCGACTCCTCAATACAGAATAAGGACCCTGCCCACATACCAACGCTTCTGACACCGGACTCCCCACTGGGTGCCCGCTATTCCTCCATTCGGACACCCTCCTTCCCCCCCCCCCCCAAGTGCACAAGCCCTTCAAACCTAAACGCTTGCGCCGCCCCTCCCCCTCACTTCCCTCCGTCCCGGCCATCCGTGTCGTGTCCTTCAACACGGCAAAGAGCCAGAACACACCCGCGGCAATCTTGCATTTCCTAAACGAGGGATATGACATTATACTCCTTCAGGAGCTCAACTCTCCCCGTCTCCTCCCACAGCGGTACGCCTTCGGCAATGACCGCGCTAAGGTCTTCTCAAATGTCTGCGGCCACAGACATGGAGTATGGGTCATTGCAGGCCCGGGCATCGCGAGATATACCAGCTGTGTCCCGCCCAGAGACAGCGACGGCCTTATCTGTGGTGCCAAAATATCCCTACCGGAGGCAACTCCCTTACACGTCTTCTCAGTTTACTCCCCCCCGGTGCGCACAGGGGCCCCAGCTCCGTACCGCGACACCATACAGCGAGTTCTTGCTTCTTATTTCAACGATGCTCCCAATCACATCCTGGGGGGTGATTTTAACTGCGTTTTGGATCCCGAACTTGACCAGCACAGCTTGGTCGATCTACATGAGTGGCACTGGCTCACGGGGGAGGCGGAATACCTCCCATCTAGGTTGGTGGACACTTTCAGGTCAGAGCACCCCTCCCTCAGGCAGTACACCCGCTACGCAAGCGACCGCTGGGACAGCGAAGCAAGGCTGGATTACATCTTTGCGTCCCCTCGCCTAGTGTAACACTTTCCCCTTCTGGATGCGTCGGTCCTCACGGACTACACCATCTCTGACCACCACCCAGTGGTTGCGGTCTTCCAGTGCCCCTCCCCGATCCTTCTGTCTCAGCCCCCACTCCCCCCCTGCATTTTTCGGAAGCTTTCTAGTGACGAAAAGCAACAATTCTCCAACAGCATACGGCTCATCTCCGACTGGTGCCGGGACCTCCAGGACGCCCCTGCCAGGGCCCCATTGGAAGAGGTCATCGCCGCCACTGATTCTCTCCTTATGCAGGTTGGGTCTGCGTACCACAAAATCACGCGTCCGAAGCCGCAGCGCAAGGACCAAGAGGGCTACAGCAAGCTCAGGAAATTATTACGCTCACCCCCGCCTCCTTCTTCCCCAGCATTTCCCGAGCACATTGCGGAAGTTCAGTCCGTGGTAAACACCCTACGGTCCTCGGACGAAACCAAAGCGAAGAGAAAGCTTCACAGTAGTCTGGTCCGAGGGGTCCAGATGAAAACCACTGTTGCTCGCACCCTCTGCCCTAAAGACCTAGAGCCTCTCGTAGTCAGAGATCCAGCCACCAAAGAGCTCCTGAGTGACCCGGCGGATGTAGCTAAAGTTTTTGGGGACACCCTGCTTCATCTTGAAGGGCATCCAGATTACGCCCCCCCCTAGGACTTCGTCGACGAGGTCCTGTCCCACTCGCCCACATGCCCCGTTTCTGCCAAGAACGACCACATACCTCCCGTGACCTGGCAGGAGTTCCAGAACCACTTAAAGCACAGCAAGCCATCAAAAGCCGGGGGGCCGGACAAAACAAACAACTACATCCTGGCCCTCTGTCCGGAACCCATTCAACGTTTTTTCCACTCCATTTTAAACCGCTTCCTCCACTCGCCGCTGCCGCCGCACTGGCTATGCGCAAAAATATGTTTGCTTTATAAAAAAGGCGACCTTTTCTCCCCTTCAAACTACCGTCCTATTGCCCTCTTAAACTGTATTTACAAACTCTTGGCCACTTTTGCCTGCAAACATCTGCGCGCTCAGGCTTTTGCACACGACATCCTTTCAGAAATCCAGCACGGTGCTACAACACGCCTACCTCCCTTCTGCACACCCTACAACACGCCTACCTCCCTTCTGCACACCCTACAACACGCCTACCTCCCTTCTGCACAGCCTACAACACGCCTACCTCCCTTCTGCACACCCTACAACACGCCTACCTCCCTTCTGCACACCCTACAACACGCCTACCTCCCTTCTGCACACCCTACAACACGCCTACCTCCCTTCTGCACACCCTACAACACGCCTACCTCCCTTCTGCACACCCTACAACACGCCTACCTCCCTTCTGCACACCCTACAACACGCCTACCTCCCTTCTGCACACCCTACAACACGCCTACCTCCCTTCTGCACACCCTGCAACACGCCTACCTCCCTTCTGCACACCCTACAACACGCCTACCTCCCTTCTGCACACCCTACAACACGCCAACCTCCCTTCTGCACACCCTACAACACGCCTACCTCCCTTCTGCACACCCTACAACACGCCTACCTCCCTTCTGCACACCCTACAACACGCCTACCTCCCTTCTGCACACCCTACAACACGCCTACCTCCCTTCTGCACACCCTACAACACGCCTACCTCCCTTCTGCACACCCTACAACACGCCTATCTCCCTTCTGCACACCCTACAACACGCCTACCTCCCTTCTGCACACCCTACAACACGCCTACCTCCCTTCTGCACACCCTACAACACGCCTACCTCCCTTCTGCACACCCTACAACACGCCTACCTCCCTTCTGCACACCCTGCAACACGCCTACCTCCCTTCTGCACACCCTACAACACGCCTACCTCCCTTCTGCACACCCTACAACACGCCTACCTCCCTTCTGCACACCCTACAACACGCCTACCTCCCTTCTGCACACCCTACAACACGCCTACCTCCCTTCTGCACACCCTACAACACGCCTACCTCCCTTCTGCACACCCTACAACACGCCTACCTCCCTTCTGCACACCCTACAACACGCCTACCTCCCTTCTGCACACCCTACAACACGCCTACCTCCCTTCTGCACACCCCACAACACGCCTACCTCCCTTCTGCACACCCCACAACACGCCTACCTCCCTTCTGCACACCCTACAACACGCCTACCTCCCTTCTGCACACCCTACAACACGCCTACCTCCCTTCTGCACACCCTGCAACACGCCTACCTCCCTTCTGCACACCCTGCAACACGCCTACCTCCCTTCTGCACACCCTACAACACGCCTACCTCCCTTCTGCACACCCCACAACACGCCTACCTCCCTTCTGCACACCCCACAACACGCCTACCTCCCTTCTGCACACCCTACAACACGCCTACCTCCCTTCTGCACACCCTACAACACGCCTACCTCCCTTCTGCACACCCTACAACACGCCTACCTCCCTTCTACACACCCTACAACACGCCTACCTCCCTTCTGCACACCCTACAACACGCCTACCTCCCTTCTGCACACCCTACAACACGCCTACCTCCCTTCTGCACACCCTACAACACGCCTACCTCCCTTCTGCACACCCTACAACACGCCTACCTCCCTTCTGCACACCCTACAACACGCCTACCTCCCTTCTGCACACCCTACAACACGCCTACCTCCCTTCTGCACACCCTACAACACGCCTACCTCCCTTCTGCACACCCTACAACACGCCTACCTCCCTTCTGCACACCCTACAACACGCCTACCTCCCTTCTGCACACCCTACAACACGCCTACCTCCCTTCTGCACACCCTACAACACGCCTACCTCCCTTCTGCACACCCTACAACACGCCTACCTCCCTTCTGCACACCCTACAACACGCCTACCTCCCTTCTGCACACCCTACAACACGCCTACCTCCCTTCTGCACACCCTACAACACGCCTACCTCCCTTCTGCACACCCTACAACACGCCTACCTCCCTTCTGCACACCCTACAACACGCCTACCTCCCTTCTGCACACCCTACAACACGCCTACCTCCCTTCTGCACACCCTACAACACGCCTACCTCCCTTCTGCACACCCTACAACACGCCTACCTCCCTTCTGCACACCCTACAACACGCCTACCTCCCTTCTGCACACCCTACAACACGCCTACCTCCCTTCTGCACACCCTACAACACGCCTACCTCCCTTCTGCACACCCTACAACACGCCTACCTCCCTTCTGCACACCCTACAACACGCCTACCTCCCTTCTGCACACCCTACAACACGCCTACCTCCCTTCTGCACACCCTACAACACGCCTACCTCCCTTCTGCACACCCTACAACACGCCTACCTCCCTTCTGCACACCCTACAACACGCCTACCTCCCTTCTGCACACCCTACAACACGCCTACCTCCCTTCTGCACACCCTACAACACGCCTACCTCCCTTCTGCACACCCTACAACACGCCTACCTCCCTTCTGCACACCCTACAACACGCCTACCTCCCTTCTGCACACCCTACAACACGCCTACCTCCCTTCTGCACACCCTACAACACGCCTACCTCCCTTCTGCACACCCTACAACACGCCTACCTCCCTTCTGCACACCCTACAACACGCCTACCTCCCTTCTGCACACCCTACAACACGCCTACCTCCCTTCTGCACACCCTACAACACGCCTACCTCCCTTCTGCACACCCTACAACACGCCTACCTCCCTTCTGCACACCCTACAACACGCCTACCTCCCTTCTGCACACCCTACAACACGCCTACCTCCCTTCTGCACACCCTACAACACGCCTACCTCCCTTCTGCACACCCTACAACACGCCTACCTCCCTTCTGCACACCCTACAACACGCCTACCTCCCTTCTGCACACCCTACAACACGCCTACCTCCCTTCTGCACACCCTACAACACGCCTACCTCCCTTCTGCACACCCTACAACACGCCTACCTCCCTTCTGCACACCCTACAACACGCCTACCTCCCTTCTGCACACCCTACAACACGCCTACCTCCCTTCTGCACACCCTACAACACGCCTACCTCCCTTCTGCACACCCTACAACACGCCTACCTCCCTTCTGCACACCCTACAACACGCCTACCTCCCTTCTGCACACCCTACAACACGCCTACCTCCCTTCTGCACACCCTACAACACGCCTACCTCCCTTCTGCACACCCTACAACACGCCTACCTCCCTTCTGCACACCCTACAACACGCCTACCTCCCTTCTGCACACCCTACAACACGCCTACCTCCCTTCTGCACACCCTACAACACGCCTACCTCCCTTCTGCACACCCTACAACACGCCTACCTCCCTTCTGCACACCCTACAACACGCCTACCTCCCTTCTGCACACCCTACAACACGCCTACCTCCCTTCTGCACACCCTACAACACGCCTACCTCCCTTCTGCACACCCTACAACACGCCTACCTCCCTTCTGCACACCCTACAACACGCCTACCTCCCTTCTGCACACCCTACAACACGCCTACCTCCCTTCTGCACACCCTACAACACGCCTACCTCCCTTCTGCACACCCTACAACACGCCTACCTCCCTTCTGCACACCCTACAACACGCCTACCTCCCTTCTGCACACCCTACAACACGCCTACCTCCCTTCTGCACACCCTACAACACGCCTACCTCCCTTCTGCACACCCTACAACACGCCTACCTCCCTTCTGCACACCCTACAACACGCCTACCTCCCTTCTGCACACCCTACAACACGCCTACCTCCCTTCTGCACACCCTACAACACGCCTACCTCCCTTCTGCACACCCTACAACACGCCTACCTCCCTTCTGCACACCCTACAACACGCCTACCTCCCTTCTGCACACCCTACAACACGCCTACCTCCCTTCTGCACACCCTACAACACGCCTACCTCCCTTCTGCACACCCTACAACACGCCTACCTCCCTTCTGCACACCCTACAACACGCCTACCTCCCTTCTGCACACCCTACAACACGCCTACCTCCCTTCTGCACACCCTACAACACGCCTACCTCCCTTCTGCACACCCTACAACACGCCTACCTCCCTTCTGCACACCCTACAACACGCCTACCTCCCTTCTGCACACCCTACAACACGCCTACCTCCCTTCTGCACACCCTACAACACGCCTACCTCCCTTCTGCACACCCTACAACACGCCTACCTCCCTTCTGCACACCCTACAACACGCCTACCTCCCTTCTGCACACCCTACAACACGCCTACCTCCCTTCTGCACACCCTACAACACGCCTACCTCCCTTCTGCACACCCTGCAACACGCCTACCTCCCTTCTGCACACCCTACAACACGCCTACCTCCCTTCTGCACACCCTACAACACGCCTACCTCCCTTCTGCACAGCCTACAACACGCCTACCTCCCTTCTGCACACCCTACAACACGCCTACCTCCCTTCTGCACACCCTACAACACGCCTACCTCCCTTCTGCACACCCTGCAACACGCCTACCTCCCTTCTGCACACCCTACAACACGCCTACCTCCCTTC